>CM053267.1:11402860-11419567 GCA_028583415.1 Protea cynaroides | reverse complement strand
TGTGAGGACAAAGATGGAAAATCTTTTGAAGTCGCCACCTAGATTTAGGTCTAGGACCTTGGAAATGTGAAATCTCAACCTAAGGTAAGACTTGATTGACTCATGACCCTTAGGTGGAATTACGGTCCATCGAGATTGGGTAGGCGTCGGGTTACGGTTATGGGAAGGGGTTGGGCACCCAAACCGCCCGATCAAATCGGTCTCCTATACCTTTCTTGTGCTAGACTCTATTTGTTAAACAAAACCAAAACCAAGTGGTTTGATATCATTAAACCAAATCCGTATCCATCGGTTGCCTACGTATCACGGAATTAATCCGAAAATCAAGTTCACCATCGTAGTTTAGGTGTGATTAAAGTTTATGGATGTGATTTATGCTTGTGCATGATTAAGTTCATTGTTTAAGTTGAAATTTATGCTTGAATGGATGAGAAATCCTATGGGTTAGGATGCGGATAGTCCATGTAGGCGATAGATAGTCCTAGTGGATCTAAGAATAACCCTATTTGGGTTGGAATGTGGATAATATCCTAGTGGATCTATGGATAGTCCAAGTGGACTAAGATGTGGATAAATATCCCTAGTGGATCTATGGATAGTCCAAGTGGACTAAGGTGTGGATCCGAATTTGGGTTTCTCCCAAATGGCCTACGTATCCTAGGGTTTGACCTAGGAATCAGAATCCGCGTAGTTCGGGCTGATGGGTAGATATCCTAGTGGATCTATGGATAGTCCGAGTGGACTAAGGTGTGAATAAATATATCCTAGTAGATCTATGGATAGTCCAAGTGGACTAAGTATGGATAAATATCCTAGTGGATTTATGGATAGTCCAAGTGGACTAAGGTGTGGATCCGAATTTGGGATTCTCCCAAATGGCCTACGTATCCTAGGGTTTGCCCTAGGAATCAGAATCCGCGTAGTTCGGGATGGATAACCCTATTTGGGTCAAAATGTGGGTAAGTATCCTAGAGGATCTATGGATAGTCCAAGTGGACTAAGATTTGGATAACCCTTTTTTGGATTGGAATATGGATAGATATCCTAGTGGATCTATGGATAGTCCGAGTGGACTAAGGTTTGGATAAATATCCTAGTGGATCCATGGATAGTCCGAGTGGACTAAAGTGTGAATAAATATATCCTAGTGGATCTATGGATAGTCCAAGTGGACTAAATTGTGGATCCGAATTTGGGTTTCTCCCAAATGGCCTACGTATCCTAGGGTTTGCCCTAGGAATCAGAATCCGCGTAGTTCGGGATGGATAACCCGTTCTAGGTTAATGATTGAGAACCTATTCTAGGTTTAGGGTTTAGAACCTATTCTAGGTTTAGGGTTTGCCGAGGGGCAAATCGTCTTAAATTACCCTTTTCATTCTGAATTCTAATTTTGGAAGGTTTGCAAAGAATTCTCTTTCTTTATTAAGGTTTTATTATTCCCATTATGCCCTTCCCAAGAATATGGGTGCCTAAATGCACGTCCCCACGCCTAGATTGTCTTCTAGAAGTGTGCAGATATGGCAGTTTGACTAGGGTGTTGCATAAAATAAGTTATTGCCAAAAAATATAATATTCTATCTAAATATGGCACATAAAACATTTATGGCAAGAAATTCACATACAGTAAGATTGTTTAAAAATCTTTCAAATATGGCATGTATTGCAAATAAGGCAAGAGCCTATATGGCATGATCTAGTAGGCTATCTTCTAAGCATGACAAGACCCTAATTGTTATTTTCTTTCCATATTTAGGGTTTTCTACCCTAATTGCTATTTTCTTTCCATTTTAGGGTTTTCTACCCTAAATGCTGCATTCTTTCCATTTTTTAAGGTTTCCAACCCTAATTATTATTTTCTTTCCATTTTAGGGTTTTCTACCCTAATTGCTATTTTTTTTTTTCATTTTTAGGGTTTTCTACCCTAATTATTATTTTATTTCCATTTTTTTAGGGTTTTCTACCCTAGTTGTTATATTCTTTCCATTTTAGGGTTTTTTACCCTAATTGTTATTTTCATTCCATCTTAGGGTTTTCTACCCTAAATGTTACTTTCTTTCCATTTTAGGGTTTTCTACCCTAATTATTATTTTATTTCCATTTTTTTGGTTTTCTACCCTAATGTTACTTTCTTTCCATTTTAGGGTTTTCTACCCTAATTATTATTTTATTTCCATTTTAGGATTTTCTACCCTAATTATTATTTTGTTTCCATTTTTTAGGGTTTTCTACCCTAACTGGTACTTTCTTTCCATTTTAGGGTTTTCTACCCTAATTATTATTTTATTTCCATTTTTTTAGGATTTTCTACCCTAACTGTTACTTTCTTTCCATTTTAGGGTTTTCTACCCTAATTATGGCAATAAGCATCCAACTATGGCAATGAGCATACAAATATTGATGATGAAAAAATTCAACGGTATAAATCACTATTGATGGTAATCTAACCGCTCAAAATTATTTCAACCACTCCCAAAGATAATCTAACGGTCCAGATCACTTATCATGATAATCTAATCATTCATATCCATTTACATCACTTTGAAGATAATCCAATGGTTTAGATTACTCAAATTAATAATCTAACCATTCAGATTACTCGAATGAAGGTAAATTATGATCAACGGATCAAATCAAAACTCCAAGATCAATGGTTCAATTTTTAATCATATCATTCCAAGCATATGATCGGATCAATTTTAATTCCATCAAAATTCCATATGATCGGATCAATTTTCATCATAATGCCATAATCGGATCAATTTTTTTTGTCATAATCGAATCAATCTTCATCATAATGCTATAAACGGATCAATTTTCATCATAATGCCATAATCGGATCAATTTTCATCATAATGCCATAATCGAATCAATTTTCATCATAATGCCATAATTGAATCAATCATAATTCCATACGATCGGATCAATTACAATTTCATCACAATATTCCACAGTCGGCTCAAATTCAATTTCATTAAGAATCATATGATCGGATCAATCAAAATTCCATATGATCTGATCAATTCAATTACAAATTCATATGATCGGATCAAATTCATCAAGATTCATATGATCGATAAGATCAACTCAATTTCATCAAAATTCCCACAATCAATGGGATCAATTCAATTATATTACAATGGGATCAATTCAATTTTCATCACATATTCACCTAATCGATGGAATCAATCACAATCAAAATAAAATTATCATCCCATGGTACATACTTAATCTCATTACCAAAATAGGATCATCACCCAACCAATCAAATTTATTCAAAAATATATTGAATCATATGAATTAATCTTAATCAAATTCAAACTCATTCGAATCAAATTTTGATTACATGAAATTCAAGCATTCGGGTCAATAGATATGAAACTCAAACACATTCACATCAGATTTCACATTAGAATTAAAACATAGGGATCAGAGGATTGATGGGAAATCAAAGGGCTGTAATTGGATAAATGATGTAGGGATGGATCAAGGGTTGGATTTGGTTAATGAGGAGGTAAGTGGTTGCAGCATGTGACGGTCTCAAGGTGGATGTAGGTGCTGAGAGAAGTGAATGGCAGATTGGTAATGGGATGAATAGGTTTTTTAAGAGTTTGTGAGGTGTGAGTGGGTTTTGATCTGGCGTGTGCAGTAAACAAGGAATAAAAAGAAAGCCAAAGCAAAAGGGATGGCTGGGCTTACCTTGGCCGCTTAATCTTCTTCTTCGGCTTCCTCTGAGTCTCGCTCAATCTCAAATTTTCCTTCTACTTCTGTTTTTTTCTTTCAAAAGCTGTAGCCCCTCTCTTTCGGTTCAATTCTCTCTCTCTATTCTCTTTTTTTTTTCTTGGTTTTTCCTCCTTCTCCACCGCCTTCTCTCTCTTTTCTCCTCGATTTTCCTCCCTCTCTCTTTGCTTTTTTTTTTTTTGCTTTATTCTTTCTCTCTCACCGTCTCTCTCCCTTTCTCGATTTCCCTTTGGTTTTCTCCCCCTTTTTCTGATTTTTTCTTTATTTATTCTTTCACTCTCTCTCTCTCCTCCTCCCCCCCCTCTCGATTTCCCTTTCGGGGTTTCCCCCACTTTTTCTGATTTTTTCTTTATTTATTCTTTTCTCTCTCTCTCTCCTCTTTGATTTCCTTTTTTCTTTTTTTTTTTTTTTTTTTTCTTTCCCCCTGATTGATTTTTCTTTTTTTTTTATTCCTTTTCTTTCCAACCGCCCTCCTTTCTTTCCCTTTTTCTCTCTCTTCCTTCTCTCAAATCTTCTCAATCTTTTCTTTCTTTTTCGTTGAACGAATGCATATATATATATATATATATATATATATATATATATATATATATATATTATATATATATATATATATATATATATATATATATATATATATGATATCATAAAATTCTTGCACATGGGTTAAAGGTCTATGGTCCAGGCTAGTCGACTTGAATTGATTAAGTTTGGGCCGGCTTGAAGAGCGGGGTTGGTCGGGTTGGGTCCAAACTAGCTTGGGTTGGGTGAGTTGACTGGATTGATTAGAATTAACTGGGTTTCTTCTCCTAGTCATTTCATGGGTCATTTTCGCTGTCATCCCGCATGGAATTTTCCGATGGCCTCTATTCCAAATTTTTTACGTTCATTTTATAGAACATTAAAAATGAGGAATATAGGAACTTGAATCACCTCATTTGGAAGTAAAATGGTCAAATTATGAATTTTTGAAGTTTAAGCGGACCAATTATCGATAATTTGACTGACCATTCTGCATGAGATCCTTCGGAGGCTTCTACCGGAAATATTTTACGTCCACTTTGTAGAGCACTAAAAATGGAACATAATAAGACAGGAATCACCTGATGGAATGATCAAAATATGAATTTTTGAATATTAAATGACCATTTTCATATGTAATTTTGCATGGGACCCTCCGAAAATTTTCACCCGAGATTTTCCATGTCCACTTTGTAGGACGTCACAAATGAAGAACAATGGCCTTGGAATCGTCTGAATCCGATGTAGAACAGAAAAGATATGAAGCTTTGAAGTTCTAACGATAATTTTGCATGCAAGTTTGCATGGGACCCACTGGTGACTTCTACCCGGGATTTTTTACGTCCACTTTGTAGAACATCATGAATGAAGAATAATGGTCTTGGAATCATTTGAATCCGATGTAGAACGGGAAAGATATGAAGCTTTGAAGTTCTAACGATCATTTTGCATGCAAGTTTGCATGGGACCCATTGGTGACTTCTACCTGGGATTGTTTACGTCCACTTTGTAGAACATCATGAATGAAGAATAATGGTCTTGGAATCATTTGAATCCGATGTAGAACGGGAAAGATGATGAAGTTTGAATGGATCAATGGTGACTTCTAACGGGATTTTTTACGTCCACTTTGTAGAACATCATGAATGAAGAATAATGGTCTTGGAATCATCTGAATCCGATGTAGAACGGGAAAGATATGAAGCTTTGAAATTCAAACGATCCGACTTCGGATAATTTGCATGAAGGCCCCTGGGATTATTTATAATAATTTCAGAAACCTCCCTTATATGTATCATCCGACTAAAATGGTCATATCTTCCTCATTTGATATCGAAATTGAGCAATTCTGGTATCGTTTCGAAGATAATTCCATGACCTATGCATCTATGCAGATAATCGCCCATGACCCCCTTGTGGGGATCGGTGGAGAATTACAAATCTTTGGGTTAAAGGTCAGAAACCTGCCATATTGGTTCACTTATGCCGAGGGTGGCAAAAATGGGGTGCTTACAGATGCCCCTCTTTAGCCGAGATTGTTATCAGTTGAAGGCTAAAGATAAAAGAACCACATTTTTGGGGCATGAGTGATATTGTTTATTGGGCTGCACTTAGGGTAATTCTTCCTAAACTGCCTACGTATTCTAAGGGTGTCCTAGAAATCAAGCCCATAACGTAGTTCGACTGGCAAGAAGGTTTGCTCTTCTTGGAAGATTGGTGACTGCTTTTCTTGTATGAAGCTAGGCTGTGAATACAAGGGTCATTTGTAGGCTGGGAACCTCTTCTTGCTGAGGTGGAACTCATGATGCAAGGTACGTGCGGGCTCGAACCCGGCTTGATCCATTTGTAGGCTGATAAACCTCTTCTTGTATGAAGCTAAGTTGTGAATACAAGGCTCATTTGTAGGCTGGGAACCTCTTCTTGCTGAGGTGGAACTCAATGCAAGGTATGTGCGGGCTTGGACCCGGCTCGCTCCATTTGTAGGCTGATAAACCTCTTCTTGTACGAAGCTAGGCTGTGAATACAAGGCTCATTTGTAGGCTGGGAACCTCTTCTTGCTGAGATGGAACTCAATGCAAGGTATGTGCGGGCTTGGACCCGGCTTGATCCATTTGTAGGCTGATAAACCTCTTCTTGTATGGAGCTAGGCTGTGAATACAAGGCTGATTGCATGAGCTTGGGCTCGGATTTGATTTGTCTGGATGAGAGACTTGATGTCTTATCTTTGATTGAATTGAGGCTCTTTTGATTGAGAATCTGAGATTGTTTTTTCTGAATAAGCTAGGGCTCTGCATTTGATTTACTTATAGGCTGAGATTGACTTGATCTCTGAATGAGCTAGGGCTCTACATTTGATTAACTAATAGGCTGAGATTGATTTGAACTTTGGATGAGCTAGGGCTCTGCATTTGATTCTGAAATGAGTAAAAACTCAGAAGGTCACTTTTAGGGTGAGGAATTTGCTATTGATTCTGAAATGAGCAAGAACTCGGAAGGTCACTTATAGGGTGATACTGAATGACTCATCTTGGCAGTTCCTACCAGCTTTGGACCTTCGGGATTGAAAATAGGAATATCCTTCTTGGAAGCTCTATGGCTATGAACCATTAGGATGCTTGAAAGTGACCCATACAGGAAAGCTTTGTTGACTTTGAACCTTTAGGGTTGAAATCTGACCCATCTTGGAAGTCTCTTGACTTTGAACCTATAGAGTGCTAGACATATTTGAAATGATGGTGAATTCCTTGGTAGTTTTCCAAGGTTTTTGCCCCTGTTTTGTTGGTGAAGGCATAAAACATGACATCAATGGAAATGGTGTCATGGACTTGCTGGCATTATACCTATATTTGAAAATTTTCATTTATGACCTAGTACTGAAAGTTTGATACAATTTCAGCATGGTAGTGATAACTTGGTTGCTCCCTTGGAAAGGTTCCATGTAATTTGAAAGTGATGATTTTCTTCAGCCAACATTGGTGTTGTTGGATTTTGGATTGAAAGAAACTCCAGTGAGGATTTTGGACAAGAATGAGGGGACCTTGACAGTCTTTAACCAAAGTGACTTTATTGATTGACCATGTTGTTAAACTATCAAGGGACATCTGGTCAACTAAGTTCTTTGACTGTGCATTATGGTAGAACAAATTGGTAGAATAGCCAAGCAGCGATGAAATGTGACATGGGTTTGGCCCTCAATCTAGGCTCATGAAAAGCTCAGGGCATTGCAACATTGTTGTGCCAATTTTGAAAGATGAATGAACCATGACCCCAAAGTAGGCACGAGGAGCAAAGGATTCGAAGTGTTCCTTCAGAGAATTTGGTGACCAAATCCTAATAGGTGATCGACCACATTGGATCAACAGGATTGGGAGAACTGAGAAATTGGCAAAAACCAACTTGGATGTACCTACTTCTGTTGACTATGAAAGTAGTGACTTCAGACTGGATCCTTGATGTAATGCTCATGATCAAGTTCGATTCCTCTACATAGGGTATATCTATGCCCCAATGTCTGCATGTTGTGACAGACCGCTACTATAGAAGGAAATGGGAAATCTAACAGAGTTAGAACAAGGTTGAATCTGGATTGCATTTAGAATTTGACCATGCTTCTGAGGTCAAGGGAAGATTGACAGATTGATTGCAGAAAATGATTTCTTAGATAAATCCTTGTTGAATCTTGAAAAATGAGGGAGCTGATGATGAATTTGGCTACATCCGTAACCAGGCCATGAGAATTTGCTCTCTCCCTAACATGACCAAAGGATTTGAAGATAGAATTCTGTTGAAAGGCAATGCTATGGAGTCTAACAAATGATGGTTTATTCAACTCCTCGAGTATGATTCACTGGGGAGCAAGAGGGGTTCCTTTCCTTATGGAGGGTAGACTGGTATGACACTTGTCTACATGAACCACTGCATTTTTCTATGAAGGGCCAATGAGGGCAATGCTTTAGGGCTGTATTAGGTCGCCTATCCCCACTGAGGTATTATGGGTTGCCAATTGAGGTTTCTCGGGTTGCCTTTCCCTGCTGAGGTTTCTTTTCTTCCCTTTATTATTTTTTTCATTTTCTTCTTTTTGCAAACCCCATCTTGGGTTGAATAAAGAGTCCTGATATGGTGAGGATATTGCCAAAATTATGGTCCTATCCAATGGTTTGAAACCCTTAGGGGAAATCTGAATGGCATGACCTTCTTGACAAATGGGTAGCATTGCCCCACTGTTTAAGTTGACACTTGCACGTATTGATAGGCGGGCAGCTATTTGAATCTTCACTAAAAGTGATCTTAGGGAAATGCAGTCCCACACCAAGATTAAAAATGGTGCCAAATTATGTTTTCCTTTCTTGGAGATGTTCAGATGGAACACGTGTCCCAACAAGCTATATCGAGATTTTGAATCAGTCACGATCATATCTGGGCCTGAAACCTTTAGGTTTGTTGACAAGTATTGATGTTGAAGGTCCAAGAGGACTGATGTGAAACTATCCACATGGGTCTACCATTGGGAGAGTGTTTGGTATTTATGTAGAATGGGTTTATCTTACCGAGAAGATCCCATTTTATTGGCTTGAGAAATGAAGGGCTTATGGGAACCTTGGGAAGCCGTTGGATGTAATGAACGACAGATGAGAGTTCCAGCCAGATTCATGAATTTGTACATAAAATGATGACATGATCACGAGATACAATGCCATAAAAAATGATAATCAAAAGAAGGGCTTGTGATAGAGACTCCTTGGAAGGCCGTCGGATTGATGGACGGGAGAGAGAGTCTAATGCCGATGAGAAATCTTTCTCTGATGATGAAAAAGTGATGAGATCGTCTCTTGCAAAGGCGGGATGTAATTGGCCAAAATCAAAAGTCCGGTCCAACATGCTGTGAATCTTGAAGAACGATTGAACTTGCTATCAGGCTTTGATTGGAACTACCAATCTTCTTGACGTGAGAGGGACAATTGGCCTACGGTCGAGCTCCAATGCCATTCAACATCTTGCTATTTTCTTTTCTTCTCTTTTTTCTTTTTTCTTTCTTTTTTTTTTTTTTTTTTGGATGTGGAGGCCACATAATGGAGTGCTTCACTTGATCGCAAAGTTGAAACATTACTTTCAATATTGGATTTGAATCTTCTTCTTCCAAACATTTCCAATCAGATAGAACGTCTTTGCCCCAACTAGCACTCTGATTTTCTGTAAACTTTATGAGCATTTGTAACTGCTCGTATAGTATCTGATTTTATCTGAACGGTGAATCCGTATGCTGTCCTCTAGAAGTTACTCATCACATTCTGTCTGATGTGACTACCTCCCATTATTGATGTAGATAAAACATAGGCTTGAATTTTTTTCTTTTTTTTTTTTTTTTTTTTTTTTTTTTTTTGGGTATCCCAATGACCTCATTCTTTGATTTTGAGATTGATCATTCATCATGTATCTCTTGCTTGCATATGATGTACTTTGTAAGAACTTTGGTATCTCCATCTTTTTGGTGGCACATCTGTCCTCCACTCATTTATATTGACTGGCTGACCTGCTGATATGATCTGTTACTTTCTAATGCTTTCCTTGGAATCTTTTCACAAGTAGAGCAAATGGTAGCTTCTCCACTGCATGTTTCTTGAGAGCATTCTTGTGTCTCCCGATTGATCATTTAAAGCTTTCCCAGATGGGTTGGACCTTTCTTTCTCAAGAGGCCGGGTGGCATAGAAGTTCAGGAGACGGCTCATCGTTTCAATCATCTTCAGAGTCAGAATTGACTGCGCACATAGAATAGGAAGATGTATGAAACTGGGAGGAAATACATGGAAGAGATAAAGCACAGAGTTTGAAATCCCAAGCGGGGTGGTTTTCTTTCACTTACCGGGTAGATTGGACTGGACTTGTCAACAAGCATATCAATCTTGGACCCAAACATGGATGACCTATCGAATACCGATAACAGAAAGTTGAAACAACTAGTTCGTCCAAGCGGCTCCAGTTGGGCATAACGCCTTTGACGACCACCTTCAGTCGTTGTGGGAATAAGTCTTCCTTCAGATTTCTAATAGCAGGACTCATCATGCCCCTCTATCAATAGGTGCAAGATACCTACATTTTAAGGTTCCATACAATTCTTACCTCTTTTTTTTCAGTTTAGGATCCATTCATAACCGGACTATTGCTTTTAAGCACAAGGTTACTCTGGTTCATGCCCCAGTTTAGGGTTCAGTGGATTCATCAATGGACCACTTCTAGCTGAATTCAAAATCATTTTGGCTTATGCCCCAGCTTAGGGAGCAAGGGGTATCGCCATTGCACTACACCATTTTGAGTCCAAGATTAGACTAGTTTATGCCTTGGCTTGGGGGCTTCAATGGATTTCTTCATTAGACCACTCTCAATTTGGGTCTAAGATCAATTTCGTCTATGCCCCAATTTAGGGCATAATGGCTTTCCTCATTAGACCACATTCAATTTAGGTCTAAGGTCAATCTGGTTCATGCCCCAGTTTAGGGCATAATGGCTTTCCTCATTAGACCGCATTCAATTTGGGTCCAAGGTCAATTTGGTCCATGCCCCAGTTTAGGGCATAATGGCTTTCCTCATTAGACCGCATTCAATTTGGGTCCAAGGTCAATCTGGTTCATGCCCCAGTTTATGGATTAAGGGTTTCATCATTGGACCATTCCCTAGCTGTGATTCTTGTTCCTATCCTAGCCTGGGGCATATCGGATCTCATATTTGGTCAACCCTGCTGCTCGGGAAAATTCCATTCCCTCTCTTTGAACAATGAGGAATATGAGGGCAATTCTTTGGATTCTAGCATTTCCTTGGCCAATGGAGCAGAAATGCCTGAGATGGGACAGCACTATCATAGCTGAAGGTTCATGATTTCTTGATGACTCCAGAATCTAGAATTGATCTTTACTGACAAGCAATGAGGAATGCTTCTCATTCACCATTCCTGACGGCTATCCTAACTTGTAGCACTGGGCTATGATAGACATGGATCAGGCTCTAATTGATAGAGCCAGAGATTGATTTTGAATCAGTCTCCGATTGATAGAGACAAGATTGACTTTGAATTGGTCTTTGATTGATAGAGACAGAGTTGACTTTGAATTGGTCTCTGATTGATAGAGATCAAGATTGATTTTGAATTGATCTCTGATTGATAGAGATCAAGATTGATTTTGAATTGGTCTCTGATTGATAGAGATCAAGATTGATTTTGAATTGGTCTCTGATTGATAGAGATCAAGATTGATTTTGAATTGGTCTCTGATTGATAGAGATCAAGATTGATTTTGAATTGGTCTCTGATTGATAGAGATCAATATTGATTTTGAATTGGTCTCTGATTGATAGAGATCAAGATTGATTTTGAATTGGTCTCTGATTGATAGAGATCAAGATTGATTTTGAATTGGTCTCTGATTGATAGAGATCAAGATTGATTTTGAATTGCTCGGGCTCTAGTTGCTAGTGGCCAGGATTGCTTGAGTTGGGCTCCGATTGATAGAGGCCAAGGATGACAATCATGGATTGGACTCTAATTGCTAGAGATGATGGAATGACTGAAATTCTCTTTGATTCCTTTATGAAGTGGAACATGGACCAAAGGTAATGATTGAACAGGCCTAGAGGCTAACTCATGCTCATATTGAGTTCATATGAATGGAACCTTTCTTAGTTCCGACATGAATCAGAACCTGAACTGGAGTTGACGGTTGGACAAACCTAGGGGCTGATTAAATTCAAATGAATGGAACTCTTCTTAGTTCCAACACGAATCAGAACTTGAACCACAGTTGATGGTTGGATAAGCCTAGTGGATAAATGAATTCAGATGAATGAGACTCTTCTTAATTCCAACATGAATCTGAACCTGAACCAAAGTTGATGGTTGGACAAGCCTAGGGGCTAAATAAATTCAGATGAATGGAACTTTTTCTAGTTTCGACATGAACTGGAACCCTAACCAAAGTTGATGGTTGGATAAGCCTAGTGGCTAATTGAATTCAAATGAATGGAATTTTTCCTAGTTCCAACATGAATCAGAACCTAAACAGGAGGTAAAGGGTGAAAAAGCCTAGGGGCCGAATGCCTTCTTCATTTTAGCATGATCTGGGAGTGATGATTGAACCTGCCTAAAGGTTAAACCCTTCTTTAATTCTGAGATGAACCATGAAATGGTGGTTGAATCTAGGACTGAATATTTCTTTGATTCTGAGATGAACTTGATGTGATTGAATCTGCCTAGAGGCTGAATCTTTCCTTCATTCTGGATGGACCGAAATGATGATTGGACCTGCCTAGGGGCTGAATCTTTCCTTGCTTCCGAGATGAACCAGAAATGGTGATTGAATCGGGGTTGAATATTTCTTTGATAACGAGATGAACCGAATGTAAATTGAATCTGCCTAGGGCTGAATCTTTCCTTAATTCGGATGAACCAAAATGATGATTGAACCTGCCTAGGGCTGAACCTTTCTTCGGCTATCCGAGATGAACCAGAAATGGTGATTGAATCCGGGGCTGAATATTTCTTTTGATACCCCTGGATGAACTGGATGTAATTGAATCTGCCTAGGGCTGAATCTTTCCTTAATTCTGGATGAACCAAAATGATGATTGAACCTGCCTAGGGGCTGAATCTTTTCTTAATTCTGAGGTGAATCGAGAACTATGATTGGATTTGCCTAGGGGCTGAATTTTTCCTTAATTCAAAGGTACATTGAGAACTATGATTGGATTTGCCTAGGGGCTGAATCTTTCCTTAATTTAGGGGTGCATTGAGAACCATGATTGGATTTGCCTAGGGGCTGAATCTTTCCTTAATTCAGAGGTACATTGAGAATGGTGATTGGATTTGCCTAGGGGCTAGATCTTTCCTTAATTCAAAGGTACATTGAGAACTATGATTGGATTTGCCTAGGGGCTGAATCTTTCCTTAATTTAGGGGTGCATTGAGAACCATGATTGGATTTGCCTAGGGGCTGAATCTTTCCTTAATTCAGAGATGAATCGAGAACTATGATTGGATTTTCCTAGGGGCTAAATCTTTCCTTAATTATGAGATGAATTGAGAAGTATGATTGGATTTGCCTAGGGACTGAATCATTCCTTAATTCAGAGATGAATCGGGAACTATGATTGGATTTGCCTAGGGGCTAAATCTTTCCTTAATTCTAAGGTGAATAGGGAGCAATGATTGGATTTGCCTAGGGGCTGAATCTTTCCTTAATTCAGAGATGAATCGAGACTATGATTGTTAGGGAATCTTTCCTTAATTCTAAGGTGAATAGGGAGCAATGATTGGATTTGCCTAGGGGCTGAATCTTTCCTTAATTCAGAGATGAATCGAGAACTATGATTGGATTTGCTTAGGGGCTAAATCTTTCCTTAATTATGAGATGAATTGAGAAGTATGATTGGATTTGCCTAGGGCTGAATCTCTCCTTAATTCAGAGATGAATCGGGAACTATGATTGGATTTTCTTAGGGGCTGAATCTTTCATTCTTTCTTATAAAATTTGATGTTCAATCAAGACCTGGAGTCATGACTTCCATTGATTCATCTGGAAAGATAATATGGATGGATCTTGAGATGGGAGATCAAGACAATTCCCTAATTGTAGGGGCCTCTCACCCTAAAAGGGTGGATATGGTTGCAGTTTGATTTTCTTTTCCAAAGGCATTGAAATCCAATGGGGAAATATCAAGATTCTAAACATCTACAGGAGTAGAAGAAGTCACATGCACAATCAAGGATGACTCAACCAAACAAGAGTTAGCTCCCTCATAAGGGCAATTGGGTAAATATTATCCAAGTCAATTTAATTGAATTTGATTAAGCCATGTGTTCAGTCTTGGGACCTCATAATTCCAAAATGGATAATCAGTGGTACCAAGGTCTGGCCAATTGGATTACCGAATTCGATGAAATTGAAATGGATATATTAATCCGTCGTCCTTATTAGGGATGATTAGAAAAAGCGGTTCATAGATGAACAAACTAGTAAATTTCTTCTTGACCATGGTATCTATGTCTTGACAGGGATTTTCCGTTCGTTTTTTGAAATCGACGTGTTAACAATGAGAGATTCGACACATCGAGCTTACTTAATGGAGGGTGTATAGTGACCGTCTACTATGATGTAGAACAGGTGTATACATACCTCATACTCCCAATGGGTGAGAGTTCAAGATGCTCATCATGTAGAATCTAACATGTTGACCAATCGAGGACAAAAACGGGCAGATTTTCGACGTCTCGAACATGGATGTCATGGTTAAGCTGATTTTACCGGGTCGGTTCAGGGATGAACCAAAAAATAACAAACATTGGGCTACAATCTGGGTTAGGACAGAAAAGGCCACCTTGACGAGGATGGGGTAACCTATCACCAAATGCTCGATGAATAATGGGCCCCCAATCCCTTTATATACTATGTTGCAAGGATCCAAGCGACGTGGAGTAGCATAACGCATTCCCAGGCGGACCCAAGAAACGCTTGTTAGAGGCTGCTCACCGGTCGTGGTCTCACAAAGTATAGGCCAAGGCTGTGTGTTTCTCCTAGCGGGCTGCCCCATATGCATGGGACCCGGTTCGGCTACTCGCACGAATGTGTGACTGAACCCCTTCCCCCCAAAGCAGTAATATACAAGTATAAATATAGTATCCTAAAATCTAGCATCCAATTCAAACAAGAAAAGTTTTCATTTAGGAGTTTGACATTTATATCCCCAGTGAAGTCGCCACTGTGAGGACAAAGATGGAAAATCTTTTGAAGTCGCCACCTAGATTTAGGTCTAGGACCTTGGAAATGTAAAATCTCAACCTAAGGTAAGACTTCGATTGACTCATGACCCTTAGATTGGAATTCTGGTCCATCAGAGATTGGGTAAGCGTCAGGTTACGGTTATGGGAAGGGGTTAGGCACCCAAACCGCCCGATCAAATCGGTCTCCTATACCTTTCCTATGCTAGACTCTATTTGTTAAACAAAACCAAACCAAGTGGTTTGATATCATTGAACCAAATCTGTATCCATAAGATTGCCTACGTATCACGGAATTATTTCGAAAATCAGGTTCACCATCGTAGTTCAGGTGTGATTAAAGTTTATGGATGTGATTTATGCTTGTGCATGATTAAGTTCATTGTTCAAGTTGAAATTTATGCTTGAATGGTTGAGAAATCCTATGGGTTAGGATCCGGATAGTCCATGGGACCGATAGATAGTCCTAGTGGATCTAAGAATAACCCTATTTGGGGGGTGTTTTGTGATTTTTCCCTGGGGGACCATGGATAGCCCAAAGGGACCAAGATGTTGATAAATAACCAAGTGGATCTATGGATAGTCCAAGTGGACTAAGGTGTGGATCCGAATTTGGGTTTTCTCCTAAATGGCCTCACGTTAACCCTGGGTTTGACCAGGAATCGGAGCCGTAGTTCGGGTGGATGGGTAGATATCCCTGGTGGATCTATGGATAGTCAAGTGGACTAAAGGTGTGAATAAATATATCCTAGTGGATCTATGGATAGTCCATGTGGACTAAGTATGGATAAATATCCTAGTGGATTTATGGATAGTCCAAGTGGACTAAGGTGGTGGGGCCGAATTGTGGGATTCTCCCAAATGGCCTCTCGTATCCTAGGGTTTGCCCTAGGAATCCCGGAATCCACGTAGTTCGGGATGGATAACCCTATTTGGGTCAAAATGTGGGTAAGTATCCTAGAGGATCTATGGATAGTCCAAGTGGACTAAGATTTGGATAACCCCCTTTTGGGTTGGAATGGATGGATAGATATCCTTGGGTGGAAAGTATACAGTGGACTAAGGTTTGGATAAATATCCTAGTGGATCTATGGATAGTCGAGTGGACTAAAGTGTGAATAAATATATCCTAGTGGATCTATGGATAGTCCCAAGTGGACTAAATTGTGGATCCGAATTTGGGTTTCTCCCAAATGACCTCGTATCCTAGGGTTTGCCCTAGGAATCGAGAATCCGCGTAGTTCGGGATGGATAACCCGTTCTAGGTTAATGATTGAGAACCTATTCTAGGTTTAGGGTTTAGAACCTATTCTAGGTTTAGGGTTTGCCGAGGGGGCAAATCGTCTTAAATTACCCTTTTCATTCTGAATTCTAATTTTGGAAGGTTTGGCAAAGAATTCTCTTTCTTTATTAAGGTTTTATTATTCCCATTATGCCCTTCCCAAGAATGTGGGTGCCTAAATGCACGTCCCCACGCCTAGATTGTCTTCTAGAAGTGCGGATAGTATGGGGCGTTTGACTAGGGTGTTGCATAAAATAAGTTATTGCCAAAAAATAGAATATTCTATCTAAATATGGCACATAAAACATTTATGGCAAGAAATTCACATCTGATAAGATTGTTTAAAAATCTTTCAAATATGGCATGTATTGCAAATAAGGCAAGAGCCTATATGGCATGATCT
>CM053267.1:11108360-11402360 GCA_028583415.1 Protea cynaroides | reverse complement strand
TAATAAAGAAGCACCACAGATGGACGATATTGATGTCGTATGTGAATTTTCAGATGTGTTTCCACAAAACCTACCTAGATTTCCGATCAAGCCACGAAGCACCTGTGTCTAAGGCACCCTATAAAATAGTTCCTATAGAGTTAATGGAACTGAAGACTCAACTACAGGAGTTATTGGACAAGGGTTTTATTAGGCCAAGTATATCACCATGGGGAGCACCAATGTAGTTCATAAAGAAGAAGAATGGTAGTGTTTGACTGTACATGGACTACCAAGAATTTAACAAGCTTACGATCAAGAATAGATACCATTGCCACAGATTGATGATTTGTTCAATCAGCTACAAGGTGCAAAAGTATACTCCAAGATCGATCTACGGTCAGGATGCCATCAATTAAAGATTAAGGACAACGACATTCTGAAGACAGCTTTTAGAACCAGGTATGGGCATTATCAGTTCCGGGTGTTCCATGACATATTGGACATTTCGGTCATAGTTTTCATGGACGATATATTGATCCATTCCAAAGACGAAGAAATTCTTGTAATGGATCTTAGAGCAGACTTACAATGGCTAAAAAGGGAGAAGCTTTATGCCAAGATCAAGAAATGTGAGTTCTAGTTGAACGGGGTTGCATTCTTGGGTCACATAGTATCTTCAGAAGGGATAAATGTGGACCCTAGTAAGATAGAAGCAATCGTAGGGTGGGAAGCGCCTAAGAACATTACAGAGATCAAAAGTTTTTTTTTGGGTTTAGCTAGTTATTACAAACGGTTCGTGGAGGACTACTCTAGGATTGTAGTGCTTCTTACCAAGTTAACTAGGAAGGGGGAGAAGTTTATTTGGAACGACAAGTGTGAAGAATGTTTCCAAACTCTAAAAGCAAGGTTGATATCAACTTCCACCTTGATCGTTCTAGCACCAGGGGAACCTTTTATCCCATACACCGATGCTTCCAGATTGGGTCTAAGATGAGGGTTGATGCAAGGTAAACAAGTGATTGCATATGCTTCAAGACAACTGAAGGAGCATAAGAAGAATTACCCTATGCATGATTTGAAATTAGCAGTGGTGATTCATGCAATCAAGACTTGGAGACACGATCTGTACGGTGAGAAATTCCAGATTAAGTCAGATCACAAGAGTCTTACCTATCTCTTCACCCAAAAAGAGTTGAACATGAGACAAAGAAGGTGGTTGAAACTCCTGAAGGATTAAGACTATGATATTCAGTATCACCCAGGCAAGACTAATGTGGTAGCTGACGCTCTGAGCAGAAAGGGAATAATGAAGCCAGAAGGGGACCAAGTACAAACGTCACCTTGTGTTTCATAGTAATAATTTTGAATTTGAAAGAAGAGCAGTCTATAATAGAAACTCATGATGATCCAATTGAGCAAGGACTGATCATAAGTTCTTTCTTGTGTTCGCAGCATTAATGATCAACTCTGATTAGATGGACAAAGTAAAAGCAGCAAGTCTGTTAGATTCTTATTAAGGACAGTACCAGTAGATTTGGGAAAGGATAAGCCATGTCTTGATGTTACATTAGACACAGATAAGGTCCTGAGATATAGAGGATGATTGTGCATACCTGAAAGTAAAAAACTTGGATCTTAGATACAAAATAATGCTAAAAGCCCATTCCATTCCGTATTCGGTACATCCTTGAAGTACTAAAATGTACCAAGACCTAAAGAAATTATATTGATAGAAGGGAATGAAAACAGATGTGGCTAGGTACGTATTCTAATTTTTTAATTGCCAACAAATAAAGGCTAAAAAACATAGACCAACAAGCTTACTATAACCATTACTTGTGCAGCATGGAAATGAGACTGCATTACAATGGACTTCGTCACTGGCTTACCACTGACTCCCAGATTGGTTGACATAGTCTGGGTGATTGTCGATGGTATTACCAAGACGGCTCATTTCATTACTATACAACCTCAGTGTACCTTAGAGCGGCTAGTCAAGCGGCATGTGGATAATATTGTCAGATTGCACGGTGTGCCTGAGAGCATAATATCGGACAACCATACTTTACCTCGAAGTTTTAAGAGGGACTACAGAAAGCGATTGGAACAAAGTTGAAGTTTAGTACAGCCTTTCACCCTCAGACCGATGGCCAGTTTGAGAAGACAATTCAAAATCTAGAAGATATGCTCTAAGCTTGCGCATTTGACCTCAAAGGAGCTTGGGATGAAAGGTTACCATTGATCGAGTTTGCTTATGAAGCATTGTACGGTAAGAAGTGTCGAACCCCTTTGTTGTGGAAAGAAGTTGGTAAATGAATGATAGTAGGACCAAAGTTTGTGGAACAGACTTGTCGAGTGATTAACCAAATCAAAGAAAGGGTCAAGACAGCTCAAGATCGCCAGAAGCAGTATGTAGATAATTGACGCTGAGACCTTGAGTTCGTTGTAGGTGACAAAGTATTCCTGAAGAAATCACCTAAGCAAGGTTTGAAATAGTTTAGTAAGAAAGGGAAGTTATGTCCTAGATATGTTGGACCTTATGAAATTTTAGAGAGACTTGGAAGAGTAGTATATCAACTCACGTTATCGCCGTCTATTTCTTGTGTGCACGACGTATTTCATGTGTCTCTATTGAAGAAGTACATTAGAGATCCATCATGGGTATTGACTGCAGATCCACCAGATTTGATAGAAGACTTAACTTTTGAAGTGGTATTAACCTAGATCACTAGTCCAAAGGTACAACATCTCTAGAACCGGCATATTTATTATGTGAAGGTAACCTGGTGAAGCCAAGACGTGGAAGAGATAACATGGGAAGAGGAAAATGCCATGTGGAAATAGTATTTCCACCTATTCAACTCAAAAAGTATGTGTAAATTTTGAGGATAAAATTTCTTTTAAGGGTGGGGAAGTTGTAAGATTCATACATGCAATTCAAGAATGAAATTTCTTTTAAGGTTGGTAGAGTTGTCAGACCCGCACGCCACGAACCCATTCTAAACTTACATTCTCGTATCGTGACAGGTCTTCCCATCATAATCAGCTCAAATGAACCAACTGTATGAAGGAACCACAAGACCAGGTAAGCAACCAGTCAAATTTAATTTGTGTAGTCGACTGTTTTAGTTTATGTGGTTGATAGATTTTGGGACCGGTGAGTCGACGATCAATCCCAGAGTTGGACTCCGAGATTAGATAAGTTCCCTAATTTAGAGGGGTCTCACTCCTAATTTTGAGAGGACTCTATGTGGAGATTTTTACTCTATAAAGAGGATGTTCCTCTACCTTTTCTCACTCTTTTGATTGGTCTCAAACCCTAGAACTAAGAGAGAGAGAGAGAGAGAGAGAGAGAGAGAGAGGGGGGAGGAGAAGGAGAAGGAAGCTTGGTGTAGAAGGAAAAGGAAGCTTGTTGGAGGAGAAGAAGGAGCTTTGCAGAAGGTGTGCCATTGGAACTCCAACCTAGCGTATCAAGGACCCATGGTAAGTACCTTGTCTTTGTAAAAGGCTAGGTTACAGTAGGATTGGAGATTGGGAATATATATTGCAAGGAAATCAGATCTAAACCATGCTTTCGATCCTAACATGTTGATTATAAATTCATAATGAGGACTATAATGATTAAGGTTATAATGAATGAATCAAACAAGAGATAATGGCCATAGGATGACCATAGGGTGAATCCCATTGATGAGCCGAAGAATCAACTCAGGAGAAAGTCAAACTGACAGACAAACCTGGAGCATGACCAGAAAGTTATGCGTTCGCTTCACCAGTCGACCATAGAGCAACCAGTGAGTCAACTATAGACTCTCAGGAAGTGTCTCAAGGTTTGTGTGGAAGCTTCACCGGTCGACCAAAGAGCGACTATTAAGTCGACCACTCAATGACTGGAAGACATATATCAGATACCACTAAGTCAACCAGTCAATGATTGGAAGGCATGTTTTGGAGACCAGATAAGGGTTCTAACTGCTGTAACTTGGTAAAATCAAACCCTAATCTAAATTCATAAATTGTTTAGGTTTCCAACTAGTTCATGGTCATTTTCAAAGCTTGGAAGAGGAATAAACATTATTCACATGTGAGGGAACAAAACCTAAACTAATTGGCTAATAACAAGCTACCCTTTATTTTCTGTTAATTTAACTGATGCCATAATCTATATGTTGTTATGCTATATTGATTGTGCATATAACATGTTGTAAGCACCCCATTTTTGCTACCCTCTACATAAGTGAACCAATATGACAGGTTTCTGGCCTTTAACCCAAAGGATGGTGATTCTCTAATGAACCCCACAATAGGGTCATAGGATATTACCTACTTGGATGAATAGGTTGTGAAATTATCTTTGAAATGAGACCGGAATCATCAAATTCTTACGTCAAACAAGGAAGATATCGTAGTTTGAAAATGCAAGGGCACTTACGTAATTATTGTATCATGCATGCATTATCATTCAAACTTCAAGACATCATATCTTGGTCATCTGATATCGGAATCAGATGATTCAAAGGCCAATATTCCTTATTCTCAGTCCTCTTTAAAGTGGACGTAAAAAAATCCCAGGTATAAGTCACCAGTGGATCCCATGCAAGATTACACATGGAAATGGTTATTTAATCTCCAAAAATTCATAAGTTGGCCATTTCATTTCCAAATGAGATGATTCAAGCTCTAATATTCCTTATTTTTAATGTTCTACAAAGTGAACATAGAAAATTTAGAATAGATGCTTTCAAAAAATTCCATATGGAAGGGTGACAGAAATGGACTATGAAATGTCAATCTTAGTCCGAACCGGCTTAATCTAGCTTAGTTTAACTTAGCTCGGCCCAGCTCAGACCAATCCAGACCAAGTTATGTCAGTCTATATGCATGCATTTCTTTTATATATGTATAATGTATAATATATTATTATATATAATACATATATATATATATATATATATATATATATATATATATATATATATATATATATATATATATCTTATGGATATATTATATGTATTAATACATTTATATATATATGTATACATATATAGATATACATATCTTATGGATATATTATATATATATATACATATATATTAGGAAAGAGAGAGGAAAGTGAGGCCGTGGAAAGAGAGAGAAAAGAGAGGCCATAGGAAAGAGAATGGGAGAAAGAAAAAAAGGAAAGAGAGAGAAATAAAAGAAAAAAAGAAAAGAAAAAAAAAGGGGGAAAAGATTCCCCTTCACGTTTTCTAGAAAGAAAACGTGAAAGAGAGAGGGAGAAAGAAAGAAAAAAAAAGGAAGGAAAGAAAAAGGAAAGAAAAAAAGAAAAATGGAGAAAAAGAAAAAAGGAAATGTTTTCTAAGAAAGAAAACGTGAAAAGAGAGGGAGAAAAGAAAAAAGGAAGGAAAAGAAGGAAGAAGAAAAGGAAAGAAGAAAGAAAGGAAAGAGAGAAGGATTTTTCTAGAAGAAGGAAGGAGAGAAAGGAAAGAGAGAAGGGGTTTTCTAGAAGAAGAAGGAGAAAAAGGAAAGAAAGGAAGAAGAAAAAAAAACGTGGGAAGGAAGAAAAGAATGGAAAGAAAAAAAATGAAAAAAAAAATTTCTAGAAGAAAAAAAAAAGAAGGAAGAGAGAAGAAGGAAAGAGGAGGAGAGGATTTTCTAGAAGAGGGAGAGATAGAGAACGTGTGGAATAGAGAAGGAGAAGTAAAAAAGGAAGGAAAAGAAGAAAGGAAAGAAGAAAAAGGAAGAAAAAAAAAGATTTTCTAGAAAAAAGAAGAAAGGAAAGAAGAATCTTCTAGAAAAGGAGAGAAAAATTATAAATAGGCAAGAGAAGAGAGAGGAGGGTCTCTTTTTTCAGACCATAGAGAGAGGAGAACATGAGTGAGGGAGAGAGAGAAAATGTGAGAGAGGGAGAAAGAAAGAGAGAGAAAAGAGAAAAGAAAGAAAAGAGAAGAAGAAAAGAGAGAAAGAGAAGAGAGAGAGAAGCAGAAGAAAGGAGAAGGAGGATTCACATTCAAAGGGGGTTGATACAACCTCCAATCATCCTTCATCAATGGTTTCACTTGATTTGAGCCCAAGGTTAGTACTCTAAATAAATTTAGAGGTCGTTAGAATGTTTGAATGCCAATTTTGCTTGAAAAAGACTAATTTTCATGAGATCTCAATCATGAATGCTCTATTACATGCTTGTTAATGTTAGGATGTCTATGTCTAATATTTTTCATGAATGATAATTTATCTAAGCTATTCAATAATGAATTTTTAAATGATATACAATGATGTTTGCTATTTTTTGCAAATTTCATAAAGTGGTTTTCTGATCTGAAAATTCTAAATTTAGGGTTCAAACTTAGGACGTACATTATATGTATTTTCCTAAGATTTTGAAGCCCATAATTTTATGGGAGTCTCTCTGATATGTTAGAAGACTATCCTAAAATTTCGTTCCATTTGGAATTGGGAAAATATATCAAAAAATTTGTCTTTGACATTGCTATTTTTCTAAGATGTAATGCAATCCTCCATCAGAAAGTCTCTAGACAAAGGCCTTATGGCCATAATCATAAAATTCACTAAACATGAAATTTTTAGACATGAAAGTCTTCTAAAAAATGGCACTAGTTTCATATTTTTTTTCATTTTTTGTTGAATTGATATCAATTTTTAAGTGCATAGTACTCTGATTTTGAATCTGTCATGATGTACTGATTTGCATGATTGAAAAGAGTCATTTTTCACAAAGAAAATATATTGTTTTAACTTTTTTTTCTTAATGAAATTTTAGATCAAACAGTTATCTACATAGGCATACGTCTGTATTTAATTTTCATTAAGAATAGAATTTTATTTGGAATTTATGGTGCAACTGGTCAAAAATCTGAAACAGATTTGATCAGTGCACATGTTCGGTCTTAGGTCATATCTTTGACCTACTTTTGCTTTCTGTTGGGATTCAAATCCTTCATATGAAATATAATATATTAAGTCATCTTTCTATAAAAAAAGGTTGAGCATGATTTGAGTTTTGAAAGACCTACTTATGATCATTCTTGTATAATGTGATAAATCTGAATACAGTTCATAGTTTTGTCCATTATCTGGAACCTTGTGTCACAATTTTCACAGTTTTGAGTCATTAATCTTCCCAAATTTCTTCATAAAAATTACAATTTTTTCAAAGAACATTGAACATATGTTTGTTTTGATAATTTTACACTTTTCAAAAAAAGTTTCATTGATGTCTCATTCATTATAACATTAATGATTGTTTAAATGAATTCTGCCATATTTGGATAAATGGCTATATTTGGAGCATTCATATGCTTTGTTTGGATTGTGCATACCATGTTTACCACATTCTATGTGTTGCTATTTTTTATAGAATAGATAAATTTTACCATATTTTAGCAAAATCTTAATTTTTTAAGTCTTACTATGCTTAGAAAATAGCATATAAGATCTTTCTTTTTAAAAACAAAATTCATGTCATATATGCATTCTATGATTGGTACTTACCATATTGTATATAGATGCATATTAGATCTTGCATATTAGATTTTTCCATATTAGATCTTGTCATGCTTAGATCTTGCCATATTAGATCTTACCATATTAGATCTTATCATATTAGGTTCTTGCCTTATTTGCAATACATGTCATATTAGGGAGATTTTCATAATCTTACTATATGATATGATAGTTACCATAAATATCATACATGTCATGCTTACAATATTCCTTTTTTGATAATAATTTAATTTATGCTGCACCCTAGTTGAACTGCCATATCTGTACACCTAGTAAACATATTAGGTGTGGGGACATGCATTTAGGCATCCACATTCTTGGGAAGGGCATAATGGGAATAATAAAAATCTTATTAAAGAAATAGAATGTTTGGCCAAACCTTTCAAAATTAAAATTTAGGATAAAAAAGGGTAATTCAGGACGATTCTGCCCATCGATAAACCCTAAACCTAGAATAGGTTCTCAATCATAAACCTAGAACAGGTTCTCACATTCTAACTTAGAACAGGTTACCCATGCCCGAACTACACAAATTCTAATTCCTAGGGCAAACCCTAGGATACGTAGGCCATTTGGGAGAAATCCAAATTTGGATCCAAACTTAGTCCACTTGGACTATCCATAGATCCACTAGGATATTTATCCACATTTCAACCCACATAGGGTTATCCACATTCCAACTCATAATGGATTATCCATATTTCGACCAAAATAGGGTTATTCTCAGATCCACTAGGACTATCTATCAGTTCGCATGGACTATCCAGATCCTAACCCATAGGGTTTCTCATCCATTCAAGCATAAACTTCAACTTGAACAAAGAATTTAATCATGCACAAGCATAAATCACAATCATAAACTTTAATCACACCTGAACTACGATGGTGAACCTGATTTCAGAATAATTCTGTAATACGTAGGCAATCTGATGGATACAGATTCGGTTCAATGATATCAAACCACTTGATTTGGTTTGGTTTAAGAGATAGAGTCTAGCATAGGAAAGGCATAGGAGACCAATTTCGATTGGGCGATTTGGGTGCCTAACCCCTTCCCATAACCATAACCTGACGCTTAACCAATCTCTGATGGACCATAAATCCAATCTAAGGGTCATGAGTCAATCGAAGTCTTACCTTGGGGTGAGATTTTATATTTCTAAGATCTTAGACTTTAATCTAGGTGGCGACTTCTAAAGATTTCCATCTTTGTCCTCACACATGTCATCTAATAACTGCTATTCCTGTTCATCCATTTTTATTTGTTATTTTGTTCCATGATGATGATGATGATGATGATGATCGGAATAGGCACGTGCTTGTGTATGGTTGGTGTGTTGAATGGGGAGAGATTAGAGATTTGAACCATTCTTCACATTGTCATTGTCGTATCACTATTATCTTAGCAGAATTAGTACATCATAGGGTATCAAGGAGGTGATCACTGTGTCGGCCCTAGTATAGCCATTGGAAGCTTAGCTCTATCTCTATGGGTGTATTGAGGGATGCTAGGGTAAAGCCTTAGATATAATATTTTGATGACATCTAGGATTGGTTAATCACAAACCCAGTTTGCAAGCCCTCACCAATTGGGGCATACATACTGGTATGGGGTAGGGTATCAAGGGGGTTCTAGCAGTCTGTGATCTTGGAACTCTAGCTCTATCTCTATTCTGTAGTAGGTGATGTGGGTCGACAATGGCGTATGATTTGTTGGGCTTGCCTACACTCGTGTATGGAGGTGTGGTGGCCGCCTATCCTTTCCATAGCACATTGCAAACTTAAACTCGACCAAAGATATGAATTTGACTACATGCATATGTTTGTTACATTGTTTTGTTTTCTCACTGAACTAAGTTGTGAGCTCACCCTTCGGTATCATTTTCTTTTTAGTTTCTAATGATGCAGGTAATACCGTTGAAAACTAATTGAATGGGCCAACGTATGGACATGTGGTGGCTATGGATGAGCAAGTTGTGGAGGACAAGTAAGATTCTTCATGCGAGCATTTCCACTATATTTACACCCAGTGTTTTATTTCCATATTTTGGTTTATAAGAACTTGTAATTGATATTAATTATGTTTTGGTTATTTGGAAATAATTAGTTTAATATTTACTTACCATGTTAGACACTCAATTCATTAATACAAACTTTCGCTTATTATCTATTATTTCTGATTATGATTTAGTATATGGTTTGAATTGTTGGCACGGTTTTACGAGATCCTAGCTTGAACCGTTGGTTCTTATGATGGTTTATCATACTTCTGGTTAGTCCAAAATTGGGGTGTGACATATGCAGAGTATGTTCAAACCTCCAAGATAGTGGAAGATGCCCTTCGGGACAGCTATCAAGTTAAGAACAACATAGTAAGAAATTTACTATGCCTAATAAGAAGATTACCAAGAAGCCGTTTCAATGCA
Source organism: Protea cynaroides (assembly GCA_028583415.1). Classification (NCBI taxonomy): domain Eukaryota; kingdom Viridiplantae; phylum Streptophyta; class Magnoliopsida; order Proteales; family Proteaceae; genus Protea; species Protea cynaroides. The sequence goes on along the minus strand of CM053267.1, from coordinate 11,392,428 downwards.
AGTTCAATAACAAGAGTGCTGCCACTATAAAGACTGCTACAAAGGCCCCTGCAAATGCTACTCGTGTTGGACCAATGAAACGTTTCAACTGTCAGTAGATTGGTCATATCAGGTCTAACTACCCAAAGCTTCCCGATGTGACGCAAGGCAAGGTATTTGCAATGTCAGCTAAGGAAGTAGAAGGAGCCCCTGGTGTGGTGACAGGTATTTTATACTTTAGTATTGTGATTATTTCAATATTACTGTATGCTTGTGTACATGTTAACGTATGGACCATATACATTAGGCACTCTAAGGATATCTAATCACCCGGCTCGAGTTCTATTTGATTCTGGAGCCACTCATTCATTCCTGTCACCTGAGTTTGCCAAGAAGCTACCCATGACTGCGAAGCAGCTAGTATCTGAGTTAATTGTGTGAACTCCATTAGGACCGAAAGTAGTACTGACAAAGTATTATGGACCATGTCAAGTTCAGCTAGAGGATCAAAATCTGAATGTTAATTTGATTCAACTCAAGATTTTAGATTTTGATGCCATCCTAGGCATGGACTGGCTCTCTACCCACCGAGCCAGCATGCTTTGTGCTAAAAGAAAGATTCTTTTCCAACCTGTCGAGGGTAAAACTTTTAAATTCATTGGAGATAAACCTAGAAAAGATAAGAAGTTATTTATATCTACACTGTAAGCCTGCAAGCTGTTGCAACAAGGCTGCCTTGGATACTTAGCATCTGTGATTGACACTACCATAGAGTTACCTACCCTCGACCAGATAGATGTAGTGAATGAATTCCCAGATGTATTCTCAGAAGATTTACTTGGTTTACCTCCTGACCGTGAAACTGAGTTTGTGATCGATCTAGTCCTTGGAGTTGCTCCCGTATCTAAGGCTCCCTATAGAATGGCACCCTCTAAGTAGAAGAAATTAAAGGTTTAACTCCAAGAACTCTTAGACAAGGGATTCATAAAACCTAGTATATCCCCATGGGGTGTGCTAGTCTTGTTTGTTAAGAAGAAAGGCGAAAGCGTTCGATTGTGCATCGATTATCGTGAGCTGAATAAGTTTACTATCAAGAATCGATACCCTCTACCCAGGATTGATGATCTATTTGATCAGCTCCAAGGTGCTCAAGTATTCTCAAAGATAGATCTTAGATCTGGATACAATCAACTCAAGATCAGAGAATGTGACATTCCAAAGACTGCCTTTAGGACTCGATACAGACATTACGAGTTCTTAGTTATGTCTTCCGGATTAACAAATGCCCTAACATCATTCATGAAACTCATGAACAGAGTGTTCTACGGCTTCTTAGATCACTCTGTCATTGTGTTCATCGATGACATCCTTGTCTACTTGAAGAGTGTGGAAGATCATGTTGTACACCTTCGTCAAGCTCTGCCAAGACTTAGACAAGAGAAGTTGTTTGCCAAGTTCAAGAAGTGTGAATTCTGGTTTAGAGAAGTTACCTTTTTGGGTCATGCCGTATCTGTCGAAGGGATATCAGTGGATCCAAGCAAAGTCAAAGATGTACTCAACGGGGAAGCTCTGAAAACTGTTACCGAAGTTAGAAGCTTTCTTGGATTGGCAGGATACTACCGTAGATTTATTGCTGACTTATCTAGAATAGCCATTCCCCTAACACAGCTCACAAATAAGGAAGCAGAGTTTGTATGGTCAAAGAAATGTAAATCCGCATTTCAGTTATCAAAAGAGAAGCTGATTTCTACTCCAGTATTTACCATCCCATCTAGATCAAAAGGTCTTATAGTGTAATCTGATGCATCCAAACTAGGACTTGGTTGCATCCTCATGCAAGAAGGTAAGGTAATCGCCTACACCTCCAGACAACTAAAAAAGCATGAAAAGAACTATCCAACTCATGATCTTAAGTTAGCCGCTGTAGTGTTCGCGCTTAAGACATGGAGACACTATTTATACAGAGAAAAGTTTCAGATAATGTCTGACCACAAGAGTCTCACCTACTTATTCAATCAAAAGGAACTCAACTTGAGACAAAGAAGATGGTTAGAGTTACTGAAGAATTATGATTGTGATATCCAATATCACCCAGGAAAAGCTAATGTAGTAGCCGATGCCCTCAGCAGAAAAGCCATAAGCAAAGGTGAAGCTAAGGCTAGCGACTACCTGCCATCGGAATCTCAAGTCATTCCTCCACCTGTAGCTGAAGACTCCATTGCTAGTACTTTATTAGAAGAGTTAATTGAAGCCACTACTACCACTCTAAGTGCCCTTCAAACATAACCGACGTTGTTGCAAGAGATAGAAGAAGCAACAATATTGGATTTTTACCTTAGTGCACTGAAGAGTAAACATGAAAATGGAAAGCAAAACCCTGACTTCATTCTAAATAATAGAGTTATTTACTATCGTGATAGAGTAAGTGTGCCAAAATCTGCAGAAGACTTGAAGGAAAAGATTCTAATCCAAGCTCATTTATCCCCATACTATGTATCTTGGAAGTAGAAAGGTATAACACGACTTGAAGAAGGAATTCTGGTGGAGGTTTGAAAGCCGATGTAGCTTGATTTGTATACAAGTGTTTAACATGTCAGCAAGTCAAGGCTAAATGCCAAAGACCATCTAGTAAGCTTCAACCGTTGTTAGTACCAGAATGGAAGCGGGACCACATTACCATTGTAGGACCCACACTCTACTAACCCGGTCTAACTGTATTGTATTAGGTATTCCCATCATAGCTAGAATGAGTGGATCAACCGTGTGAAGAAAACCACGAGACAAGGTAAGAGAATCAACTCAAAAACACTTAAAATTAAGTGTATGGTTGACTACCTAAGTAGGTATGGTCGATCATACGATAAAGGATTAAGACCACTCAAAATGGGACGTGTGGTCGATGCTTTTGAAAAGTGCGATCAATGGATTTTGCAACCATACGTTCGATCACACGCACACAAATCAGTCTCCGAAATTTGAAACTTTTCAAATTAAAGGGGATCTCTTTCCTATTGTTGGAGAGCTCTGTATGGAGAGTTTATCTCTATATAAAAGATGTCCCTCAACCCTATTTCATTCTTTTAGAACATTATCAAATCCTAAAACTTAAGGGAAAAAGAGAAAAGAAGAGAAGGAGAAGGAGATTTGGAGAAGAAGGTTAAGAGAAGGAGTTCTACAGACTCTCTGCAACAAAGAAGGTATAAACCTTGTCTCTATAGCCATAGAATACCTAGAGTAGGAGTTTCTAATGCAAATTTTGATACAAACCCAATGTGAGGATTCAACTATGGGATTTTCTAAGCAAATCTCAAAGGGGATCATGGTGAATGGGTTAGGGTACTTAGTCTAATAAAAACTAAGAATTGTAGCCAAAGAATGATCATTAGGGAGAATCTCGTTGATGAGCTAAGAGGAAGAACTCATAGGAAGACTAAAAATTAGGCCAAACTCGTATAGTCATAGCTATGGTCAACTATAGGATGATGATAGAGTCGATTACAGCTATTCGGGAAGAATACAGGAAACATGTGGTCGTAGGTGTGGTCGCACAAGGGGTCGACCATACGTGATATGGTCAACACAGACATGGACTACAATATCAATCAATCACCTATCAGTTGTTTGTTTTGACATTAGACTGCTGTAACTTGTCACACATAAACCCTAACTTAAATTCATATAATTCCTAGGTTGTTAAATTGACTCAAAGTGATTTGCAAAGCTTGGAAGTAGATCAAATATCGTTAACAGGTGAGGAAACAAGACCTAAACTAATTGGTTAATGACAAGCTATCTTTATTTGATTGTGTCTAATGCCATGAATGATTCTATGCTTGTATGCTTATAATGTGCATCTTACATGTCATCCAATATTACTGCTATTCTTGTTCATGCATATTTATTTTATTGTTTTATATCTTATTGTGGATGATGATAAGAATAGATATGTGTTTGTGAGTGTGGTTGGTGTGTTGTGTGGGGAGTGCTGATCCGAAGCTCTCTCCCACTGTCTATGTCCTCTGGGTTACCTTCTAACTGAAGGTTACAATAAAAATATTTGACCAACTCTGGTCTAGTGCAACCCTCATACTGGGTCACAAGAAGCCAACCCATATCGCAAACGCCCTCTCTACATAAAAAACGGCAAAGCTCGATAGGTTAACGAATTGACCCACCTCAACTTTCTTTTGTCGATACCAAGGATACTGAGCCACAGCTTTAGCAGAATGGAAGCGAGATCCATCATAAGGTCGGGCATCTTGGTATGGGCCATGATAACTACAAGAAAAAGAAATAAGAAAAATAAGTTAAAAAATTAGAAATTTAGGCAACATAACGATGTAAAAATGGGAAAAAGCCTCACTTTGCACCCAAATGCCTGGGCAAGAGGACTTATATGGGTCACAAATCATCCTGCAAGGTTTATTTAATCGAAAAGCTCAACTAATTGATTGAATTTGAAGAAAATTCTAAACTTGGGGAAAACCCCTAATTTATAGGTCAAAATTGGGATTTTCAAACTTTTGACCAAACCAACCGATGAAACTCGAATTTTCTTGAGGGCTTTTATCCCTTGGGTGGCCAATAGCAAGGACCACTAATGAAAATCAAATTTTTATGGTCAAATAAATTTTAACTGGAAGAAAACCCTACAAGTGATGAAAACCTAAGTATAACAGCCTAAAAGTAAGAAAGGAATAGAGAACAAACATTGAGGAATAGAATGGAAGTTGTCAACCGAAGAAGAAACCACCCAATTCGTGTGGTTGACACTGTAACAACTCAGTGGTGGCGAATTGAGTTGAGACCATAGGAAAATAATAGAGAATGAGAGGGAAAAGTCTCGAAACAGGTTTAAAAACCTGATTTTTAAATCATGCATGTCGCACAATTTGACCAAAATAGTAGACCATATGATCGACCCTACGATCGACCATAGGGTGTCGGGAAGTTGCCAGGGTTCTTATGGTCGAACGTATGGTCGCATGTAATGCGACCGTACGATATCGACTACACGATTATTTTGTTGCCTGTTATCGTTTTGTTAGACTTAACACTTCGTAATTTCCTCCTTCTACTGTGGGACTAACATGATACTACTATTCTACCTTGTCTCACATGTTTTAGCCATTTCCGACACTATTCTATCCAAGAGTTGAAATGGCTGGGCGTAAATCAGGTAGAAGGGGACAGAATGCAAGCCCACCTCCACCACCACCTACAGAGGTCAATGCCAATGAAAACCACGATGGACAAGAAGAAAATAATGGGAATCAAAATATTATGCCTCAAAAAGTTCACACCTAGGCCAATCCAACTAATTTACCAGCACCACCAACAGACTTGGCCACTGTTGTGATGAATATGGCACAACAAGTACAATAGTTGCATCAGATGCAGACAAACATGTAAACTGCCTTGGGAATTACACCATCAACTGTAAATACCACACCGACACCTCCTGGTAGCAGCGTTGTGCCTCCCATACCCGTTGTCAATAATGCGGTGCCCATTGCACCAATGGAAAACAACTCCATACCCACAATGCAACAGACTCTAGCAATGCATACCCCAGTTCAGAATCTTAGAGTACAGCAAGAGACTAATAACTAGGGAAGCTACCATAAACAGTTACCAGTATATGGGTATTATCCACATAATCAATTTGATTGCTCTAGGCTAATAGAGCGATTACTAAAGATGAAACCAAAGGAGTTCACGGGCAAGCCGTTAGATCCATTGTAGCCAACTCACTAGATTGATGAGACGTAAAGGAATTTTATGATAACGACTATTACTGAAGAAGAGAAAGTGCTATGTGCCACTTTTATGCTGGAAGATGATGCACATCACTGGTGGAAATTCACTCGAGGTTATCTGTTAACCAAGTACACCCATCTGACCTGGGCTATCTTCAAAGAAGCTTTCTTCGAGAAGTATTTTCTCAAGAGTTTCAGAGATATGATGGAGAAGGAGTTCTTGAGTCTATATCAAGGACAGATGACTGTCGACATTTATTAGCAGTGACATGAAGAGTTATTCTTCTTTGCTCCTGCTAGTATGCATGAAGAAGATACTAAGACCTGTAGGTTCGTCATGGGACTTAGGAGAAGTATCCGAGAGCATGTGTTGGGACTAAAAAAGAAGATATATAATGAAGTTGTGCAAATTGCTCGAGTTTCAGAATCGAGCCAAAGGGAGAGTTACTTTGCTCAAAATAGAGGTATAAAGAGGCCTAATGGAAATTCATTTAATGAAGGGAATTCAAAGACCTTGAAGACATTTCGTACTGAAGGCTTTAACGCAGCAGGCAAGACCACTCAAACAGCTCAACCTCAACAAAGGCAAGGTAATGCTAGAGTCAAATGCTTCAACTGCAATTAAGTGGGGCATTATTCATGGGATTGCCCTAAACCAAGGAAGCAGCTATAGCAAGGAAAGGTTTATGCAGTCACCTTTGAGGATGTTGTCGCATCACCAGATGTGGGAACAGGTATGACCCAATCTTATGCTTTGTAATGTCTTCTGTGAGCATGTAAACTAATCTAGGTGAAATAATAGGTATCGTACCTATAGTCGATATACCTGTCACAATACTTTTTGACTCTGGAGCCACCCACTCATTTGTATCTTTGTCTTTTGGAAAGAAACTAAATGTTCCCCTTAGACCTTTAGACTACAAGCTATTACTCAGGTCACCTATGGGATTAGAAACATAACTAGACAAAGGATATGGACCATGTCCAGTTTTCATAAATGGGCGAAACTTGGATGCAAACCTAGTACAACTCGAGATGGCAGACTTCGATGTCATCTCAGGTATTGACTGGTTGTCCCAGCATTCTGTAAGTTTGATTTGTGCTGAAAAGAAGATATCATTTAAGGACAAGGAAGGAGCAGAAATCAATTTTTCAGAATACAAACTTCCCCGCAAGTGAAAACGCAATCTTTCTGCATTAAAGGCTAGGAAATGCCTCGAGAATGGAGGAGTTGGGTATTTAGTGTCCATGGTTGACCTCACCAAAGAAACACCAAGAATGGAAGACATAAAAAAAAAAAAATTTTTTTTTTTTTTTTTTTTTTTTTTTATTTTTTTGTCCGTTCGCCCCCGCCACAAGGCCTATTCTCCTAATCCTAAACCCCCCCCCCCCCCCCCCCCCCAAAAACCCCCCCAAACCTTCCCTCCCCCTCCAGGGAAACCAAGCCCCACCCAGCCCCCTGTTGTGGAACAAATTCTACCCCCCCCCCAACACCCTCCCCCGGGCCCGCCTTTTTTTTTTAAAAAAAACCGGGTTATAATATTATAAAAAAAAACCCAAAAAAATCAAAAAACCCAAAAAAAAAAACCGGAACCCCTTTCCTCGGATCGATGATTTATTCGACCCGGGTTTTGCCACACTCCGCATAAAGTTTTGAATTAGATATGGACATTATGAATTTCTAGTTATATCTTTTTTTCCCCTCCATTTTTTATGGAACAACCACTACAAGATTTGGGAAACTAATTGGGTATTGATATTTTATTATACCACCCCATTTTTGCCACCCTCCGCATAAGGGAACCAATATGGTAGGCTTCGCCTTTAACCCAAAAATTTGTGATTCTCCACTAATCCCCACAACGGGCGGGCCTTTTTCCCGCATAGATGCATAGGTCATAGAATTATCTTCGAAACGAGACCGGAATTGCTCAATTCCGGTATCAAATGAGGAAGATACGACCATTTTAGTCGGATGATACATATAAGGGAGGTTTCGAAATTATCATAAATAATCCCGGGGGCTTTCATGCAAATTATCGTAAGTTGGATTGTTTGAATTTCAAATCATCATATCTTGATCATCCGACATCAGATTCAGATGATTCCAAGACCATTATTCTTCATTCATGATGTTCTAAAAAGTGGACGTAAAAAATCTCGGGTAAAAGTCACCAGTGGGTCCCATGCAAACTTGCATGCAAAATGATCGTTAGAACTTCAAAGCTTCATATCTTTCCCGTTCTACATCGGATTCAGAGAATGATGTCCAAGACCATTATTCTTCATTCATGATGTTCTACAAAGTGGACGTAAAAAAATCCCGGGTAGAAGTCACCGGTGGGTCCCACGCAAACTTGCACGCAAAATGATCGTCAGAACTTCAAAGCTTCATATCTTTCCCGTTCTACATCGGATTCAGATAATTCCAGTCTCATTATGTTCCATTTTAGTACTCTACAAAGTGGATGTAAAATATTTCCGGTAGAAGCCTCCGAAGGATCTCATTCAGAATGGTCGGCCAAATTATCGATAATTGGTCCGCTTAAACTTCAAAAATTCATAAGTTGACCATTTTACTTCCAAATGAGGTGATTCAAGTTCCTATATTCCTCATTTTTAATGTTCTACAAAATGAACACAAAAAATTTGGAATAGAGGCCATCAAAAAATTCCATGCGGGATAACAAATGGGAATGACCCGTGAAATGACAAGGAGAAAAAACCCCGATTAATTCCAATCGGTCCGGTCAACTCGGTTCAAACCAGTTTTGGTCCAACCTAGCTCAACCCATATCGGTTGTCAACCTAAGTCGGTCTTAACCCATTTCGAATCAGTTCATCTATGTGCACAATATTTATATTATATATATTATATATATATATATATATATATATATATATATATATATATATATATATATATATATATATATATATATATATATATGTATGTATGTTATTAAATATATGTGTATATATGTATATAATATATATTATTATATGTAAATGATAATCCAAAAGATTTTGAGAAGAAAAAGGAAAGAGGGGAGAGAGAAACGTGAAAGTGAAGGGGGGATTTTGGTTTTGGAGATAATCCAAAAGATTTTTGAAAAAAAAAAGGAAAGAGGGGAGAAAAAAACGTGGAAGAGAAAGGGATTTAGGGTTTTGAGATAATCCAAAAGATTTTGAGAAGAAAAAGGAAAGAGGGGAGAAAAAACGTGAAAGTGAAGGGGGATTTTGGTTTTGGATATAATCCAAAAGATTTTTGAGAAAAAAAGGAAAGAGGGGAGAGAAAAAACGTGGAAGAGAAAGGGATTTAGGGTTTTGGGATAATCCAAAAGATTTTGAGAAGAAAAAGGAAAGAGGGGAGAGAAAAAAACGTGAAAGAGAAGGGGATTTAGGGTTTTGAGATAATCCAAAAAGATTTTGAGAAGAAAAAGGAAAGAGGGGAGAGAGAAAACGTGAAAGAGAAGGGGATTTAGGGTTTTGAGATAATCCAAAAGATCTTGAGAAGAAAAAAGAGAAAGAGAGAGAAATAAAAGAAAAAAAAAAAAAAAAAAAAAAAAAAAAGATTCCCCTTCACGTTTTCTAGAAAGAAAACGTGAAAGAGAGAGAGGAGAAAGAAAGAAAGAAAAAAAAAAAAGGAAAGAAAAAGGAAAAAAAGAGAAAAAGAAAAAATAAAAAGAAAAAAAAATAAAATGTTATCTAAGAAAGAAAACGTGAAAAGAGAGGGAGAAAAGAAAAAAGAAAGGAAAAGAATGAAGAAGAAAAGGAAAGAAGAAAGAAAGGAAAGAGAGAAGGATTTTTCTAGAAGAAGGAAGGAGAGAAAGGAAAGAGAGAAGGGGTTTTCTAGAAGAAGAATGAGAAAAAGGAAAGAAAGGAAGAAGAAAAAACGTGGGAAGGAAGAAAAGAAAGGAAAGAAGAAAAAATGGAGAGAAAAAAAAGATTTTCTAGAAAAAAGAAGAAAAGGAAAGAAGGATCTTCTAGAAAATGAGTGAAAAATTATAAATAGGAGAGAGGAGGGATCCTTTTTCCAGACCAGAGAGAGAGGGGAACGTGGGTGAGAGAGAGAAACATGAGTGGGAGAGAGAAAACGTGAGAGAGGAAGAAAGAAAGAGAGAGAAAGAGAGAAAGAAAGAAAAGAAAAGAAGAAGAAAAGAGAGAAAGAGAAGAGAGAAAGAAGCAGAAGAGAGGAGAAGGAGGATTCACATTCAAAGGGGATTGATACAACCTCCAATCACCCTTCATCAACGGTTTCGCTCGATTTGAGCCCAAGGTTAGTACTCTAAACAAATTTAGAGGTCGTTATAATGCCCGAATGCCAATTTTGCTTGAAAAAGGCTAATTTTCATGAAATCTCAATCATGAATGCTCTATTACATGCTTGTTAATGTTAGGATGCCTATGTCTAACATTTTTCATGAATGATAATTTGTCTAAGCTATTCAATGATGAATTTTTGAATGATATACAATGATGTTTGATGTTTTTGCAAATTTCATAAAGTGGTTTTCTGATCTGAAAATTCCAGATTTAGGGTTCAAACTTAGGACGTACATCATATGTATTTTTTCTAAGATTTTGAAGCCCAAAATTTTATGGGAGTCTCTCTGATATGATAGAAGACTACCCTAAAAATTTCGTTCCATTTGGAATTGGGGAAATATATCAAAATTTTTTTTTTTGACATTGCTATTTTTCTCGGATGCAATGCAATCCTCCATCGGAAAGTCTCTAGACAAAGGCCTTATGGCCATAATCAGAGAATCCACTTAACATGATTTTTTTAGACATGAAAGTATCCTAAAAAATGGCACTGGTTTCATATTTTTTTCCATTTTTTCTTGAATTGATATCAATTTTTAAGTGCATAGTGCTCTGATTTTAAATCTGTCATGATGTACTGATTTGCATGATTGAAAGAGTCATTTTTCACAAAGAAAATATACTGTTTTAACTTGTTTTTTTTAATGAAATTTTAGATCAGACAGTTATCTACATAGACATATGTCTGTATTTAATTTTTCATTAAGAATAGAATTTTATTTGGAATTTATGGTGCAACTGGTCAAAAATCTGGAACAGATTTGACCAGTGCACATGTTCGGTCTTAGGGCATATCTTTGACCTATTTTTGCTTTCTGTTGGGATTCAAATCCTTCATATGAAATATAATATATCAAGTCATATTTCTATGAAAAAAAGTTGAGCTTGATTTGAGTTTTGAAAGACCTACTTATGGTCATTCTTGTATAATGTGACAAATCTGAATACAGTTCATAGTTTTGTCCATTATCTGGAACCTTGTGTCACAATTTTCACAGTTTTGAGTCATTAATCTTCCCAAACTCCTTCATAAGAATTACAATTTTCAAAGAACATTGAACATGTGTTTGTTTTGATAATTTTGAATTTTTCAAAAAAAAAAGTTTCATTGATGTCTCATTCATTATAACATCAATGATTGTTTAAATGAATTCTGCCATATTTGGATAAATGGCTATATTTGGAGCATTCATATGCTTTGTTTGGATTGTGCATACCATGTTTGCCACATTCCATGTATTGCTATTTTTGGTAGAATAGATAAATTTTTACCATATTTTAGCAAAATCTTAATTTTTTTTAAGTCTTACTATGCTTAGAAAATAGCATATAAGATCTTTTCCCTTTTTTGAAAAATTCATGTCATATATGCATTCTATGATTGGTACTTTCCATATTGATATGTAGATGCATATTAGATCTTGCATATTAGATCTTGCCATATTAGATCTTGCCATATTAGATTTTGCCATGCTTAGATCTTGCCATATTAGATCTTGTCATGCTTAGATCTTGCCATATTAGATCTTGCATATTAGATCTTGTCATATTAGATCTTGCCATGCTTAGATCTTGCCATATTAGATCTTGCCATATTAGATCTTGCATATTAGATCTTGTCATATTAGATCTTGCCATGCTTAGATCTTGCCATATTAGATCTTGCCATATTAGATCTTACCATATTAGGCTCTTGCCTTATTTGCAATACATGTCATATTTGAAAGATTTTTAAACAATCTTACTACATGTTAATTTCTTGCCATAAATATTTTATATGCCATATTTAGATAGAATATTCTATTTTGGGTAATAATTTAATTTATGCAACAACCTAGTCGAATTGCCATATCTATACACCTAGCAAACATATTAGGTGTGGGGACGTGCATTTAGGCACCCACATTCTTGGGAAGGGCATAATGGGAATAATAAAAGTCTTAATAAAGAAAGAAAAATTCTTTGCCAAACCTTCCAAAATTAGAATTCAGGATGAAAAGGGTAATTTAGGACGATTTGCCCCTCGACAAACCCTAAACCTAGAATAGGTTCTCAATCCCAAACCTAGAACAGGTTCTCACTTCATAACCTAGGACAGGTTATGCCCGAACTACGCGGATTCTGATTCCTAGGGCAAACCCTAGGATACGTAGGCTATTTGGGAGAAACCCAAATTCGGATCCACAATTTAGTCCACTTGGACTATCCATAGATCCACTAGGATATCCCCATATTTTAACCCAAATAGGGTTATCCAACCTCAGTCTACTTGGACTATCCATAGATCCACTAGGATATCCAACCATTTCACCCAACCCATAGGGTACCGCCAACTACACGGATTCTGATTCCTAGGTCAAACCCTAGGATACGTAGGCTATTTTGGAGAAACCCAAATTCAGATCCACACCTTAGTCCACTCGGACTATCCATAGATCCACTAGGATATTTATCCACACCTTAGTCCACTCGGACTATCCAAAGATCCACTAGGATATCTATCCACATTTTGACCCACATAGGGTTATCCACATTCCAACCTAGAATGGGTTATCCATATTTCAATCCAAATATGGTTATTCTTAGATCCACTAGGACTATCTATCAGTCCACATGGACTATCCAGATCCTAACCCATAGGATTTCTCAGCCTTTCAAGCATAAACTTCAACTTGAACAATAAACTTAATCATGCACAAGCATAAATCACATCCATAAACTTTAATCACACCTGAACTACGATGGTGAACCTGATTTTTGGAATAATTCCGTGATACGTAGGCAATCTGGTGGATACGGATTCGGTTCAATGATATCAAACCCCTTGGTTTGGTTTGGCTTAACAAATAGAGTCTAGCATAGGAAAGGTATAGGAGACCGATTTCGATCGGGCGGTTTGGGTGCCTAACCCCTTCCCATAACCGTAACCTGACACTTACCCAATCTCTGATGGACCAAAATTCCAATCTAAGGGTCATGAGTCAATCGAAGTCTTACCTTGGGGTGAGATTTCACATTTCTAAGGTCCTAGACCTAAATCTAGGTGGCGACTTCTAAAGATTTCCATCTTTGTCCTCACAGTGGCGACTCCACTGGGGATATAAATGTCAAACTCCTAAATGAAAACTTTCCTTGTGTGAATTGGATGCTAGATTTTAGGATACTATATTTATGCTTGTATATTATTGCTTTGGGGGGGAATGGGTTCAGTCACACATTCGTGCGAGTAGCCGAACCGGGTCCCATGCATATGGGGCAGCCCGCTAGGAGAAACACACAGCCTTGGCCTGTACTTTGTGAGACCACGACCGGTGAGCAGCCTCTAACGAGCATTTCTTGGGTCCGCCTGGGAATGCGTTATGCTACTCCACGTCGCTTGGATCCTTGCAACATAGTATATAAAGGGATTGGGGGCCCATTATTCATCGAGCATTTGGTGATAGGTTACCCCATCCTCGTCAAGGTGGCCTTTTCCCGTCCTAACCCATATTGTAGCCCAATGTTTGTTATTTTTGGTTCATCCCCCGAACCGACCCAAGTAAAATCGGCTTAACCATGACATCCATGTTCGAGACGTCGAAGTTCTGCCCGTTTTTGTCCTCGACTGGTCAACATGTTAGATTCTACACGATGAGCATCTTGAACTCTCACCCATTGGGAGTATGAGGTATGTATACACCTGTTCTACATCATAGTAGACGGTCACTATACACCCTCCATTAAGTAAGCTCGATGTGTCGAATCTCTCATTGTTAACACGTCGATTTCAAAAAAAACACGAAAAATCCCCCTGTCAAGACATAGATACCATGGTCAAGAAGAAATTTACTAGTTTGTTCATCTATGAACCGCTTTTGCTAACCATCCCTAATAAGGACGACGGATTAATATATCCATTTCAATTTTATCGAATTCGGTAATCCAATTGGCCAGACCTTGGTACCACTGATTATCCATTTTAGAATCATGAGGTCCCAAGACTGAACACATGGCTTAATCAAATTCAATTAAATTGACTTGGATAATGTTTACCTAATCGCCCTTATAAGGGATCTAACTCTTGTTTGGTTGAGTCATCCTTGATTGTGCATGTGACTTCTTCCACTCCCCTAGATGTCTAGAATCTCAATATTCCTCCATTGGATTTCAATGCCTTTGGAAAAGAGAATCAAACTGCAACTATATCCACCCTTTAGGGTGAGAGGCCCCTACAATTAGGGAATTGTCTTGATCTCCCATCTTGAGATCCATCCATATTATCTTTCTAAATGAATCAATGGAAGTCATGAATCTAGATCTTGAATGAACATCAAATTTTATAAGAAAGAAGGAAAGATTCAGCCCCTAGGCAAATCCAATCATAGTTCTCGATTCACCTTTGAATTAAGAAAAGTTTCAGCCCCTAGGCAAATCCAATCAAAGTTCTCAATGTACCTTTGAATTAAGAAAAGATTCAATCCCTAGGCAAATCCAATCATAGTACTCGATTCACCCCTGAATTAAGGAAAGATTCAACCCCTAGGCAAATCCAACCACCATTCTCAATGTACCTTTGAGTTAAGGAAAGATTCAGCCCCTAGGCAAATCCAATCACCGTTCTCGATTCATCTCTGAATTAAGGAAAGATCAGCCCCTAGGAAAATCCAATTATAGTTCTCGATTCATCTCTGAATTAAGGAAAGATCTAGCCCCTAGGCAAATCCAATCAAAGTTCTCAATTCATCTCTGAATTAAGGAAAGATTCGGCCTCTAGGCAAATCCAATCATAATTCTCAATTAATCTATGAAATAAGGAGAGATTCAGCCCCTAGGCAAATCCAATCACTGTTCCCTATTTACCTTCGAATTAAGGAAAGATTCAGCCCCTAGGAAAATCCAATTATTGTTCCCTATTCACCCCAGAATTAAGGAAAGATTCAGCCCCTAGGCAAATCCATTCATTAAGGAAAGATTCAGCCCCTAGGAAAATCCAATCATAGTTCTCGATTCATCTCTGAATTATGGAAAGATTCAGCCCCTAGGCAAATCCAATCATAATTCTCGATTCATCTCTGAATTAAGGAAAGATTCAGCCCCTAGGCAAATCCAATCATAATTCCTGGTTCATCTCTGAATTAAGGAAAGATTTAGCCCCTAGGCAAATCCAATCATAGTTCTCGATTCACCTTTGAATTAAGGAAAGATTAAGCCCCTAGGCAAATCCAATCATAATTGTCAATTAATCTATGAAATAAGGAGAGATTCAGCCCCTAGGCAAATCCAATCACTGTTCCCTATTTACCTTCAAATTAAGGAAAGATTCAGCCCCTAGGAAAATCCAATTATTGTTCCCTATTCACCCCAGAATTAAGGAAAGATTTAGCCCCTAGGCAAATCCATTCATTAAGGAAAGATTCAGCCCCTAGGAAAATCCAATCATAGTTCTCGATTCATCTCTGAATTAAGGAAAGATTCAACCCCTAGGCAAATCCAATCATAATTCTCGATTCATCTCTGAATTAAGGAAAGATTCAGCCCCTAGGCAAATCCAATCATAATTCCTGGTTCATCTCTGAATTAAGGAAAGATTTAGCCCCTAGGCAAATCCAATCATAGTTCTCGATTCACCTTTGAATTAAGGAAAGATTCAGCCCCTAGGCAAATCCAATCAATATTCCCTAATCACCTTTGAATTAAGGAAAGATTTCAGCCCCTAGGCAGGTCCAATCATCATTTCGGTTCATCCAGAATTAAGGAAAGATTCAGCCTCTAGGCATATTCAATCACATCTGGTTCATCTCAGAATCAAAGAAATATTCAACCCCAGATTCAACCACCATTTTTAGTTCATCTCAGAACTGAAGAAAGGTTCAGCCCCTGGGCAGGTCCAATCATTATTTCGGTTCATCCAGAATTAAGGAAAGATTTAGTCCCTAGGTAGATTCAATCACATTCAGTTCATCTCAGAATAAAAAAAATATTCAGCCCCTAGGAAGGTCCAACCACCATCTCCAGTTTATCTCAGCCCCTAGGCAGGTCCAACCACCATTTCCGGCCCCCCGGAACCTGAAGGAAAGATTCAGCCCCTAGGCAGGTCCAATCATCATTTTGGTTCATCCAGAATTAAGGAAAGATTCAGCCTCTAGGCAGATTCAATTACATCCAGTTCATCTCAGATCAAAGAAATATTCAGCCCTAGATTCAACCACCATTTCTAGTTCATCTCAGAATTAAAGAAGGGTTTTAACCTTTAGGTAGGTTCAATCATCACTCCCAGATTATGCTAAAATGAAGAAGGCATTCGGCCCCTAGGCTTTTTCACCCTTCACCTCCTGTTTAGGTTCTGATTCATGTTGGAACTAGGAAAAATTCCATTCATTTGAATTCAATTAGCCACTAGGCTTATCCAACCATTAACTTTGGTTAGGGTTCCAGTTCATGTCGAAACTAGAAAAAATTCCATTCATCCCGAATTTATTTAGCCCCTAGGCTTGTCCAACCATCAACTTTGGTTCGGGTTCGGATTCATGTTGGAATTAAGAAGAGTCTCATTCATCTAAATTCATTTAGCCACTAGGCTTATCCAACCAACAACTGTGGTTCAAGTTCGATTCATGTTGGAACTAAGAAGAGTTCCATTCATTTGAATTTAATCAGCCCCTAGGCTTGTCCAACCGTCAACTCCAGTTCAGGTTCTGATTCATGTCGGAACTAAGAAAGGTTCCATTCATATGAACTCAATGTGAGCATGAGTTAGCCTCTAGGCCTATTCAATCATTACCTTTGGTCCATGTTCCACTTCATAAAG
The DNA here is from genome assembly GCA_028583415.1 of Protea cynaroides. Taxonomy (NCBI): domain Eukaryota; kingdom Viridiplantae; phylum Streptophyta; class Magnoliopsida; order Proteales; family Proteaceae; genus Protea; species Protea cynaroides. The sequence goes on along the minus strand of CM053267.1, from coordinate 11,375,574 downwards.
GAATCAAAGAGAATTTCAGTCAATCCATCATCTCTAGCAATTAGAGTCCAATCCATGATTGTCATCCTTGGCCTCTATCAATCGGAGCCCAACTCAAGCAATCCTTGCCTCTAGCAACTAGAGCCCGGTCCACGATTGTCAATCTTGATCTCTATCAATCGAGACCAATTCAAAATCAATCTTGATCTCTATCAACCGAGACCAATTCAAAATCAATCTTGATCTCTATCAATCGGAGACCAATTCAAAATCAATCTTGATCTCTATCAATCGAGACCAATTCAAAATCAATCTTGATCTCTATCAATCGAGACCAATTCAAAATCAATCTTGCTCTTCCAATCGAGAGACCAATTCAAAATCAATCTTGATCTCTATCAATCGAGACCAATTCAAAATCAATCTTGATCTCTATCAATCGGAGACCGATTCAAAATCAATCTTGCTCTATCAATTAGAGCCCGATCCATGTCTATCATAGCCCTGTGCTACAAGTTAGGATAGCTTCGAATCAACGTTGGCGAATGAGAAGCATTCCTCATTGCATGTGCCAAGTTAGGATAATCAAGATCAATTCCAAGATTCCTCATTGCTGTCAATAAAGATCAATCAAGAGACGCATCGAACCATGAACCTTCAGCTATAATAGTGCTATCCCATCATGGGCATTTCTGTCCCATTGGCCAAGGAAATGTTAGAATCCGAAGAGTTGCCCTCACATTTCTCATTATTCAAAGAGAGGGAATGGAATTTTCCCGAGCAGTAAGGTTGACCAAAGATGAGATCTAATGTGCCCCAAGCTAGGATAAGAACCAATAATAACCAACCTAATTGGGGCGATTTAGAAATGGTCCAATGATGAAGCCCTGACCCCTAAGTGGGGCATGAACCGGATTGACCTTGGACCCAAATTGAATGCGGTCTAATGAGGAAAAACCATTATGCCCATGATGCTCAATGAGGAAAGCCATTATGCCCTAAACTGGGGCATGGACCAAATTGACCTTAGACCCAAATTGAGAGTGGTCTAACAAAGAAATCCATTGAACCCCCCAAGCCAAGGCATAAATTAGTCCAATCTTGGATTCAAAATGGTGTAGTGCAATGGCGATACCCCTTGCTCCATAAGCTGGGGCATAAGCTAGAATGATTTTGAACTCAACTAGAAGTGGTCCATTGATGAATCCATCAAACCCCAACTGGGGCATGAACCAGAGTAACCTTGAGCTTAAAAAGCAATAGTCCGGTTTTGAATGGATCCCAAACTGAAAAAAAAAAGATGGAAAAGGTAGGTATCTTGCACCTATTGATAGAGGGGCATGATGAGTCCTGCTATTAGAGATCTGAAGGAAGACTTATTCCCACAACGACTGAAGGTGGTCGTCGAAGGCGTTATGCCCAACCGAGCCGCTTGGACGAACTAGTTGTTTCAACTTTCTATTATCGGTATTTGATAGGTCATCCATGTCTGGGTCCAAGATCAATATGCTTGTTGACAAGTCTAGTCCAATCTGCCGTGCAAGTAAAAAAAAATCACCCCGTTTGGGATTTCAAACTCTGTGCCTTGTCTCTTCCATACATTTCCTCCCGGTTCATACATCCTCCTATTCTACGTGCGCAATCAATTCGACTCAAGATGATTGAAATGATGAGCCATCTCCTGAACTTCTATGCCACCCGGCCTCTTGAGAAAGAAAGGTCCAACCCGTCTGGGAAAGCTTTAAATGATCAATCGGGAGACACAAGAGTAGTCTCAAGAAACATGTATTGGAGAAGCTGCCATTTGTTCTATCTGTGAAAAGATTCCAAGGAAAGCATTATATAATAACAGATCATATCAACAGTCGGCCAATCAGGACAAATGAGTGGAGGACGATGTGCCACCAAGAAGATTGAAATACCAAAGTTCTTACAAAGTATATCATTTGCAAGCAAGAGATACATGATGAATGATCAATCTCAAAATCAAAAAATGAGGTCATTGGGATACCCAAAAAAAAAAAAAAAAAAAAAAAAAAAAAAAAAAAGAAAAGAAAATTCAAGCCTATGTTTTATCTACATCAATAATGGGAAGGCAGTCACATCAGATAGAAGGTGATGATTAACTTCCAGAGGATAGCATACGGATTCACCATTCAGATAAAATCGGATACTATATGAGCAATCACAAATGCTCATAAAGTTTATGGAAGATCGAGTGCTAGTTGGGGCAAAGACGTTCTATCCGATTGGAAATGTTTGGAAGAAGAAGATTCAAATCCAATATTGAAAGTCGGGAGTCAATTTTGCGATCAAGCGAAGCACCTGCATTATGTGGCCTTCACATCCAAAAAAAAAAAAAAAAAAAAAAAAAAAAAAAAAAAGAAAAAAAAAAGAAGAAAAGAAAATAGTAAGATGTTGAATGGCATTGGAGCTTGACAGTAAGCCAATTGTCCCTCTCACTTCAAGAGGATGATAGTTCCAACCAAAGCCTGATAGCAAGTTCGATCATTCGTCGAGATTTACAACATGTTGGACCGGACTTTTGATTTTGGCCAATTACATCCCGCCTTTACAGAGAGACGATCTCATCACTTCTTCATCATCGAGAGAAACATTTCTCATCGGCATTAGACTCTCTCTCCCGTCCATCAATCCGACGGCTTTCCAAGGAGTCTCTATCACAAGCCCTTCTTTTGATTATCAATTTTTATGGCATTGTATCTCATGATCATGTCATCATTTTATGTACAAATTCATGAATCTGGCTGGAACTCTCATCTGTCGTTCATTACATCCGACGGCTTCCCAAGGTTCCTATAAGCCCTTCATTTCTCAAGCCAATAAAATGGGATCTTCTCGGTAAGATAAACCCATTCTACATAAATAACCAAACACTCTCCCAATGGTAGACCCATGTGGACAGTTTCACATCCGTCCTCTTGGACCTTCAACATCAATACTTGTCAACAAACCTAAAGGTTTCAGGCCCGGATATGATCGTGACCGATTCGAATCTCGATATAGCTTGTTGGGACACGTGTTCCATCTGAACATCTCCAAGAAAGGAAAACATAATTTGGCACCATTTTTAATCTTGGTGTGGGACTGCATTTCCCTAAGATCACTTTTAGTGATGATTCAAATAGCTGCCCGCCTATCAATACGTGTAGGTGTCAACTTAAACAGTGGGGCAAGGCTACCCATTTGTCAAGAAGGTCATGCCATTCAGATTTCCCCTAAGGGTTTCAAACCATTGGATAGGACCATAATTTTGGCAATATCCTCACCATATCAGGACTCTTTATTCAACCCAAGATGGGATTTGCAAAAAGAAGAAAATGAAAAAAATAATAATGGGAAGAAAAGAAACCTCAGCAGGGAAAGGCAACCCGAGAAACCTCAATGGGCAACCCATAATACCTCAGTGGGGATAGGCGACCTGATGCAGCCCTAAAGCATTGCCCTCATTGGCCCTTCAAAGAAAAATTCAGTGGTTCATGTAGACAAGTGTCATACCGCCTACCCTCCATAAGGAAAGGAACCCCTCTTGCTCTCCAGTGAATCATACTCGAAGGAGTTGAACAAACCATCATCTGTTAGGCTCCATAGCATTGCCTTTCAATAGAATTCTATCTTCAAATCCTTTGGTCATGTTAGGGAGAGAGCAAATTCTCATGGCCTGGTTACGGATGTAGCCAAATTCATCAAATCATCAGCTCCCTCATTTTTCAAGATTCAACAAGGGTTTATCTAAGAAATCATTTTCTGCAATCAATCTGTCAATCTTCCCTTGACCTCAGAAGCATGGTCAAATTCTAAATGCAATCCAGATTCAACCTTGTTCTAACTCTCTTTAGATTTCCCATTTCCTTCTATAGTAGCGGTCCTGTCACAACATGCGACATTGGGGGCATAGATATACCCTATGTAGAGGAATCGAACTTGATCATGAGCATTACATCAAGGATCCATTGTCTAGTCTGAAGTCACTACTTTCATAGTCAACAGAAGTAGGTCCATCCAAGTTGGTTTTTGCCAATTTCTCAGTTCTCCCAATCCTGTTGATAAAGAAAATCTAATGTGGTCTCTCACCTGTTAGGATTTGGTCACCAAATTCTCTGAAGGAACACTTCAAATCCTTTGCTCCTCATGCCTACTTTGGGGCCATGGTTCATTCATCTTTCAAAATTGGCACAACAATGTTGCAAAGCCCTGAGCTTTTCATGAGCCTAGATCAAAGGCCAAACCCATGTCACATTTCATCGCCGCTTGGCTATTCTACCAATTTGGTCTACCATAATGCACAGTCAAAGAACTTAGTTGACCAGATGCCCCTCGACAGTTTAACACCAAGGTCAATCAATAAAATCACTTTGGTTAGAGACTGTCAAGCTCCCCTCATTCTTGTCCAAAATCCTCGCTAGAGTTTCTTTCAATCCAAAATCCAACAACACCAATGTTGGCTGAAGAAAATCATCACCTTTAAATTACATGGAACCCTTCAAAGGGAGTAACCAAGTCATCCCTACCGTGCTGAAATTGAGTCAAACTTTCAGTACCAGGTCATAAATGGAAAATTTCAAATCTAGGTATCATGCCGGGAAGTCCATGACACCATTTCCATCGATGTCATGTTTTGTGCCTTCACCAATAAAGCAGGAGCAAAAAACTCAAAAAACTGCCAAGGAATTCACCATCATTTCAAATATGTCCAGCACTCTATAGGTTCAAAGTCAAGAGACTTCCAAGATGGGTCAGATTTCAACCCTAAAGGTTCAAAGTCAACAAAGCCTTCCTGTATGGGTCACTTTCAAGCATCCTAAAGGTTCATAGCCATAGAGCTTCCAAGAAGGATATTCCTATTTTCAATCCCGAAGGTCCAAAGCTGGTAGGAACTGCCAAGATGAGTCATTCAGTATCACCCTATAAGTGACCTTCTGAGTTCTTACTCATTTCATAATCAAATGTGGAGCCCTAGCTCATCCAAAGATCAAATCAATCTTAGCCCATAAGGGAATCAAATGCGGAGCCCTAGCTCATCCAAAGTTCAAATCAATCTCGGATATTAGTGAATCAAATGCGAGCCCTAGCTCATCCAAATTTCAAATCAATCTCGCCTCTAAGTAAATCAAATGTAGAGCCCTAGCTCATCCAAAGATCAAATCAATCTCGAGACTATAAGTGAATCAAATGCAGAGCCCTAGCTCATCCAAAGATCAAGTCAATCTCAGCCTATTAGTGAATCAAATGTAGAGCCCTAGCTCATTCAAAGATCAAGTCAATCTCAGCCTATAAGTGAATCAAATGCAGAGCCCTAGCTTATTCAGAAAATCAATCTCAAAACCTCAATTAAAAGAGCCTCAGTTCAATCAAAGAGAAGACATCAAGTTTTCCATCCAAATCAAATCCAAACCCAAGCTCATACAATCAGCCTTGTATTCACATCCTAGCTTCATACAAGAAGAGGTTTATCAGCCTACAAATGGATAAAGCCGGGTCCAAGCCCGCACATACCTTGCAATGAGTTCCACCTCAGCAAGAAGAGGTTCCCAACTTATAAATGAGCCTTGTATTCACAGCCTAGCTCCATACAAGAAGAGGTTTATCAGCCTATAAATGGATCAAGCCGGGTCCAAGCCCGCACATACCTTGCATCATGAGTCACCTCAGCAAGAAGAGGTTCCCAGCCTACAAATGAGCCTTGTATTCACACCTAGCCCATACAAGAAGAGGTTTATCAGCCTATAAATGGATCAGCCGGGTCCAAGCCCGCACATACCTTGCATCATGAGTCACCTCGCAAGAAGAGGTTCCCACCTACAAATGAGCCTTGTATTCACAACCTAGCTTCCGGACAAGAAGAGTTTTATCAGCCTATAAATGGATCAAGCCGGGTCCAAGCCCGCAAGTACCTTGCATCATGAGTTCCACCTCAGCAAGAAGAGGTTCCCAGCCTACAAATGAGCCTTGTATTCACAGCCTAGCTTCATACAAGAAGAGCACTCACCAATCTTCCAAGAAGAGCAAACCTTCTTGCCAGTCGAACTACGTTCTGGGCTTTATTTCTGGGACACCCTTAGAATACGTAGGCAGTTTAGGAAGAATTACCCTAAGTACAGCCCAATAAACAATATCACTCATACCCCAAAAATGTGGTTCTTTTATCTTTAGCCTTCAACTTATAACAATCTCGGCTAAAGAGGGGCATCTGTAAGCACCCCATTTTTGCCACCCTCCGCATAAGTGAACCAATATGGTAGGTTTCTGACCTTTAACCCAAAGATTTGTGATTCTCCACTAATCCCCACAACACCCGGGTAGAAGTCACCGTTGGGTCCCACGCAAACTTGCATGCAAAATGATCGTCGAAACTTCAAAGCTTCATATCTTTCCCGTTCTACATCGGATTCAGATAATTCCAGTCTCATTATGTTCCATTTTAGTGCTCTACAAAGTGGACGTAAAATATTTCCGGTAGAAGCCTCCGAAGGATCTCATGCAGAATGGTCACCCAAATTATCGATAATTGGTCCGCTTAAACTTCAAAAATTCATAAGTTGACCATTTTACTTCCAAATGAGGTGATTCAAGTTCCTATATTCCTCATTTTTAATGTTCTACAAAATGAACGTAAAAAATTTGGAATAAAGGCCATCGAAAAATTCCATGCGGGATAACAGACCCATTTCGAATCGGTTCATCTATGTGCACAATATTTATATATATATATATATATATATAAATATATATATATATATATATATATATATATATATATATATATATATGTATATATGTATGTATGTTATTAAATATATGTGTATATATGTATATAATATATATTATTATATATGTAAATGATAATCCAAAAGATTTTGAGAAGAAAAAGGAAAGAGGGGAGAGAGAAACGTGAAAGTGAAGGGGGATTTTGGTTTTGGAGATAATCCAAAAGATTTTTGAGAAAAAAAGGAAAGAGGGGAGAGAAAAACGTGGAAGAGAAAGGGATTTAGGGTTTTGAGATAATCCAAAAGATTTTGAGAAGAAAAAGGAAAGGGGAGAGAAAAACGTGAAAGGGAGGTTTTGGTTTTGGGGATAATCCAAAAGATTTTTGAGAAAAAAGGAAAGAGGGGAGAGAAAAAACGTGGAAGAGAAAGGGATTTAGGGTTTTGGGATAATCCAAAAGATTTTGAGAAGAAAAAGGAAAGAGGGGAGAGAAAAAAACGTGAAAGAGAAGGGGATTTAGGGTTTTGAGATAATCCAAAAAGATTTTGAGAAGAAAAAGGAAAGAGGGGAGAGAGAAAACGTGAAAGAGAAGGGGATTTAGGGTTTTGAGATAATCCAAAAGATCTTGAGAAGAAAAAAGGAAAGAGAGAGAAATAAAAGAAAAAAAAAAAAAAGAAAAAAGGGGGGGAAAAATATTCCCTTCACGTTTTCTAGAAAGAAAACGTGAAAGAGAGAGAGGAGAAAGAAAGAAAGAAAAAAAAAAGGAAGGAAAGAAAAAGGAAAAAAAAAGAAAAGAAAAAGAAAAAAAAAAAAAAAAAAGGGAAATGTTTTCTAAGAAAGAAAACGTGAAAAGAGAGGGAGAAAAGAAAAAAGGAAGGAAAAGAATGAAGAAGAAAAGGAAAGAAGAAAGAAAGGAAAGAGAGAAGGATTTTTCTAGAAGAAGGAAGGAGAGAAAGGAAAGAGAGAAGGGGTTTTCTAGAAGAAGAATGAGAAAAAGGAAAGAAAGGAAGAAGAAAAAATGTGGGAAGGAAGAAAAGAAAGGAAAGAAGAAAAAATGGAGAGAAAAAAAATTTTCTAGAAAAAAAAAAGAAAAGGAAAGAAGGATCTTCTAGAAAATGAGTGAAAAATTATAAATAGGAGAGAGGAGGGATCCTTTTTCCAGACCAGAGAGAGAGGGGAAGGTGGGTGAGAGAGAAAAATGTGAGTGGGAGAGAGAAAACGTGAGAGAGGAAGAAAGAAAGAGAGAGAAAAGAGAAAAGAAAGAAAAGAGAAGAAGAAAAGAGAGAAAGAGAAGAGAGAAAGAAGCAGAAGAGAGGAGAAGGAGGATTCACATTCAAAGGGGATTGATACAACCTCCAATCACCCTTCATCAACGGTTTCGCTCGATTTGAGCCCAAGGTTAGTACTCTAAACAAATTTAGAGGTCGTTATAATGCCCGAATGCCAATTTTGCTTGAAAAAGGCTAATTTTCATGAAATCTCAATCATGAATGCTCTATTACATGCTTGTTAATGTTAGGATGCCTATGTCTAACATTTTTCATGAATGATAATTTGTCTAAGCTATTCAATGATGAATTTTTGAATGATATACAATGATGTTTGATGTTTTTGCAAATTTCATAAAGTGGTTTTCTGATCTGAAAATTCCAGATTTAGGGTTCAAACTTAGGACGTACATCATATGTATTTTTTCTAAGATTTTGAAGCCCAAAATTTTATGGGAGTCTCTCTGATATGATAGAAGACTACCCTAAAAATTTCGTTCCATTTGGAATTGGGGAAATATATCAAAAAATTTGTCTTTGACATTGCTATTTTTCTCGGATGCAATGCAATCCTCCATCGGAAAGTCTCTAGACAAAGGCCTTATGGCCATAATCAGAGAATCCACTTAACATGATTTTTTTAGACATGAAAGTCTCCTAAAAAATGGCACTGGTTTCATATTTTTTTCATTTTTTACTGAATTGATATCAATTTTTAAGTGCATAGTGCTCTGATTTTAAATCTGTCATGATGTACTGATTTGCATGATTGAAAGAGTCATTTTTCACAAAGAAAATATACTGTTTTAACTTGTTTTTTTTAATGAAATTTTAGATCAGACAGTTATCTACATAGACATATGTCTGTATTTAATTTTTCATTAAGAATAGAATTTTATTTGGAATTTATGGTGCAACTGGTCAAAAATCTGGAACAGATTTGACCAGTGCACATGTTCGGTCTTAGGGCATATCTTTGACCTATTTTTGCTTTCTGTTGGGATTCAAATCCTTCATATGAAATATAATATATCAAGTCATATTTCTATGAAAAAAAGTTGAGCTTGATTTGAGTTTTGAAAGACCTACTTATGGTCATTCTTGTATAATGTGACAAATCTGAATACAGTTCATAGTTTTGTCCATTATCTGGAACCTTGTGTCACAATTTTCACAGTTTTGAGTCATTAATCTTCCCAAACTCCTTCATAAGAATTACAATTTTCAAAGAACATTGAACATGTGTTTGTTTTGATAATTTTGAATTTTTCAAAAAAAAAAAAGTTTCATTGATGTCTCATTCATTATAACATCAATGATTGTTTAAATGAATTCTGCCATATTTGGATAAATGGCTATATTTGGAGCATTCATATGCTTTGTTTGGATTGTGCATACCATGTTTGCCACATTCCATGTATTGCTATTTTTGGTAGAATAGATAAATTTTTACCATATTTTAGCAAAATCTTAATTTTTTTTTTAAGTCTTACTATGCTTAGAAAATAGCATATAAGATCTTTTCCTTTTTTTGAAAAATTCATGTCATATATGCATTCTATGATTGGTACTTTCCATATTGATATGTAGATGCATATTAGATCTTGCATATTAGATCTTGCCATATTAGATCTTGCCATATTAGATCTTGCCATGCTTAGATCTTGCCATATTAGATCTTGCATATTAGATCTTGTCATATTAGATCTTGCCATGCTTAGATCTTGCCATATTAGATCTTGCCATATTAGATCTTGTCATATTAGATCTTGCCATGCTTAGATCTTGCCATATTAGATCTTGCCATATTAGATCTTACCATATTAGGCTCTTGCCTTATTTGCAATACATGTCATATTTGAAAGATTTTTAAACAATCTTACTACATGTTAATTTCTTGCCATAAATATTTTATATGCCATATTTAGATAGAATATTCTATTTTGGGCAATAATTTAATTTATGCAACACCCTAGTCGAATTGCCATATCTATACACCTAGCAAACATATTAGGTGTGGGGACGTGCATTTAGGCACCCACATTCTTGGGAAGGGCATAATGGGAATAATAAAAGTCTTAATAAAGAAAGAAAAATGCTTTGCCAAACCTTTCCAAAATTAGAATTCAGGATAAAAAGGGTGATTTAGGACGATTTTGCCCCTCGGCAAACCCTAAACCTAGAATAGGTTCTAAACCCTAAACCTAGAATAGGTTCTCAATTCATAACCTGTTCATAACCTAGAACAGGTTATCCCCGAACTACGCGGATTCTGATTCCTAGGGCAAACCCTAGGATACGTAGGCTATTTGGGAGAAACCCAAATTCGGATCCACAATTTAGTCCACTTGGACTATCCATAGATCCACTAGGATATCCAACCATTTCACCCAAGCCCGAACTACGCGGATTCTGATTCCTAGGTTAAACCCTAGGATACGTAGGCTATTTTGGAGAAACCCAAATTCGGATCCACACCTTAGTCAACTCGGACTATCCATAGATCCACTAGGATATTTATCCACACCTTAGTCCACTCGGACTATCCAAAGATCCACTTATCTATCAGTCCACATGGACTATCCAGATCCTAACCCATAGGATTTCTCAGCCTTTCAAGCATAAACTTCAACTTGAACAATAAACTTAATCATGCACAAGCATAAATCACATCCATAAACTTTAATCACACCTGAACTACGATGGTGAACCTGATTTTTGGAATAATTTCGTGATACGTAGGCAATCTGATGGATACAGATTCGGTTCAATGATATCAAACCCCTTGGTTTGGTTTGGCTTAGAAAATAGAGTCTAGCATAGGAAAGGTATAAGAGACTGATTTCGATCGGGCGGTTTGGGTGCCTAACCCTTCCCATAACCGTAACCTAACACTTACCCAATCTCTGATGGACCAGAATTCCAATCTAAGGGTCATGAGTCAATCGAAGTCTTACCTTGGGGTGAGATTTCACATTTCTAAGGTCCTAGACCTAAATCTAGGTGGCGACAAATTTCACTTCCTAAAGATTTCCATCTTTGTCCTCAGTGAAAGCAAGGTTAATATCGGCACCAATCTTGATTATTTCAGTACCAGGACAGCCATTCATCCTATATACTGATGCTTCTGGATTAGGTTTGGGATGCGTGCTCATGGAAGGAGAGTAAGTAATTACGTATGCTTCAAGACAACTGAAGGTACACAAGAAGAATTATCCCTACTCATGACTTAGAGTTAGCAGTGGTAGTACATGCCGTTAAGATATGGAGACATTACCTATATGGAGAGAAATTTTAGATTAAATCAGACCATAAAAGTTTCACTCACCCGTTCTCCCAAAAGGAGCTAAACATGAGATAAAGAATATGACTAGAATTGCTAAAAGATTATGATTGTGACATCCAGTATCATCCAGGAAAGGCTAATGTAGTTGCCAATGCACTGAGTAGGAAAGCGTTAAAGAAACCTGATGAAGAAGTTAGCACAAATGCAACAATGTGTGTCGTAGGAAGAATATTCAATTGTGGTGATGAGCAGTTTGTCATAGATAAATCGAGTAGATCAACCAACTTATGGTTTATTCATCGGTTCTCAAATATGTTCGCTACATTGAGGATTGTACCTCATCTGATAGAAGAAGAGAAAATAGCTATCCAATTAGACCCTTATTTAAGGATGGTCCAAGAAGACCGGGAAAAATGTAGGACTACTCCTGATTTCACTCTAGACTCCAAAAAAGTACTAAGATACAAGGGAAGAGTGTGCGTCCCTGAAAGTGAAGATTTAGATATCAGGCACAGACTAATGAGGGAAGCTCATTCTACTTCTTATTCAATACACCCAGGGAGTATAAAGATGTATCATGATCTGAAAAAATTATATTGGTGGAGAGGAATGAAAACAGACGTAGCTAGATATGTGTCTCAATGCCTAAATTATCAATGGGTAAAGGCAGAAAGATGAAGACCTGCAGGCTTGTTACAACTACTACCTGAACCAATATGGAAATGGGACTGCATTACTGTGGACTTCGTCACAGGATTAACACTGACTCCCATAGCAGTTGAAGCAATCTGGGTGATTGTAGATCGCTTGACTGAGACAGCTCGTTTCATTGCTATATGACCTCAGTATATCTTTGTATGTGGATAATATTGTCCAATTGCATGGAGTACCTGAAAGCATTGTGTCCGACAGAGACCCACACTTTACCTCAAAGTTTTGAAAAGGATTACAGAAGGCTATGGGTACAACATTGAAGTTCAGTACTGTATTTTACCCTCAAACCGATGGACGATCAGAGCGCACTATCTAGATTCTAGAAGACATGCTTCATGCTTTTATGATTGATTTCAAGGGATCATGGGATGAGAAGTTGTCATTAATCGAGTTCGCTTATAACAATAGCTATCAAGATACTATATACATGTCACCCTATGAAGCACTATAAGTTAGAAAGTGTCGAACTCCTTTATTTTAGAACGAGGTTGGAGAGCGAGAATTATAGGACCGAAGTTAGTCGAAAAAAATTATCGAGTAGTCGACATAATCAAGGAAAGGGTCAAAACAGCTTAGAACCATCAGAAACAGTATGCAGACAATCAACGTCGAGACCTTGAATTCACCATAGGTGATAAGGTATTTCTGAAAATATCCCCTATGCGCGGCTTGAAAGGGTTCGATCAGAAGGGAAAGTTGTGTCCTAGATATATTTGACATTGTGAGACTATGGCTAGACATGGAAAGGTAGCATATCAGCTAGCACTACCATCATCGATGTCTGGTGTACATGATGTATTCCATGTCTCACAATTGAAGAAGTACGTCAAAGATCCAATACACATCTTAACGACGGATCCACCAGATTAGACTGAAGATTTAACATTCGAAGTAGTACATTTTGAAGTCATTAGTCGGAAGCTTCAACATCTTCAAAATCATGACATTTACTATATTAAGGTTATCTGGAGAAGCCACGATGTGGAAGAAATCACATGGGAAGAAGAGAATGCTATGCATAAGCAATATCCTCACCTGTTCAACTCGAAAGGTATGTGCAAATTTTGAGGATAATTTATGTAAGGGGGAGTTGTAAGACCTGTACTCTACTAACCCAGTCTAACCATGTTGTGCTAGGTCTTTCCATCATAGCTAGATCGAGTGGACCAAACTGTGAGAAGAAAACCATGAGACCAGGTAAGAGAATTGACTCAAAAATACTTAAAATTATGTGTATCGTCAACTATCTGAGTAGGTATGGTCGACCATACGATAAAGGATTAAGACCACTCAAAATGGGATGTGTAGTCAATGCTGAAACGTGTGGTCGATGGATTTTTCCACCATACGTTTGACTACACACACCCAAATCAGACTCTGGAATTTTAAAACATTTCAAATCAATGGGGATCTCTTTCCTATTGTTGGAGAGCTCTATATGGAGAGTTTCTCTCTATATAAAGGATGTCCCTCAACCCTTTTTCATTTTTTTAGAACATTATCAAACCCTAAAACTTAAGGAAAAAAGGGAGAGGAAGAGAAGGAAAAGGAGATTTAGAGAATAAGGCTGAGAGAATGAGTTTTGTAGACTCTCTGCAACAAGGTATGAACCTTGTCTTTATAGCCATAGAATACCTAGAGTAGGAGTTTCTAATGCAAATTATGGTACAAACCCAATATGAGGATTCAACTATGGGATTTTTTAAGCAAATCTCAAAGGGGATCATGGAGAATGGGTTAGGGTACTTAGTCTAATAAAAACTAAGAATTTTAGCCAAAGAATGATCATTAGGGAGAATCTCGTTGATGAGCCAAGTGGAGGAACTCATAGGAGGACTAAAAATCAGACCAAATTCTTATGGTCAAAGCTATGGTCGACCATAGGGTGATGATAGAGTCGACCATAGCCATTCGAGAAGAATACAGGAAACATGTGGTCGCAGGTGTGGTCGCATATAGTGCGACCACAGGGGGTCGACCGTACATGATATGGTCGACACAGATATGCACCACAGGATCAATCAGTCACCTATCAATGGTCTTTTTTAACTTTTGACTGCTATAACTTGTCACACATGAACTCTTACTTAAATTCATATAATTCCTAGGTTGCTAAATTGATTCAAAGAGATTTGTAAGGCTTGGAAGGAGATTAAATATCGTTAACAGGTGAGGCAATTAGACCTAAACTAATTAGTTAATAACAAGCTACTTTTTTTTTATTGCGTCCAATGCTATGAATGATTATATGTTCTATGCTTGTAATGTGTATCTCACATGTCATCCAATATTATTGCTATTCCTGTTCATGCGTATTTATTTTATTATTTAAAATCTTATTTTGGATGATAATAGAAATAGGCATGCGTTTGTAAGTGTGGCTGGTGTATTGTGGTTGGTATGCCATGTGGGGCGGGGTGTTTGATCCCTAAACCATGCTTCTCATTGACAACATCGTATCACCATTACCTTAGCAGAACTATTACATCATAGGGCATCAAGGGAGATGGTCTCGGACCGTGTGGTCTTTGACTCTGCCGAGTGGCCTTAGCTCTATCTCTTTGTACATATTGAGGGATGCTGGGGTGAGGCCTTAGATACATTTGGATGGCATTATGATTGGTTAGTTACAAGTCCAGTTTGCAAGTCCTCGTCAGTAAGGGCTTACATGTTGGTATGGGTAGTACATCAAGGAAAGTGTTGGCAGTGTGTGATCCGGACACTTTAGTTCCATCTCTATTCCATGGTGGGTGCATGTGAGATGGAAATGGTGTTTGATCCATTGGGTGGATTTACACACTCGTATATAAAGGTGCAGTGGCCTCTAATCCTTTCTATAGCACAGTTGCAAACTTAAAATCAGACCAAAGATGTTGAATTGAATGCATGCATATGTTTTTGCATTGTTTTGTTTGCTCACTAAGCCGTGATGTGTGCTCACCCTTTCGACGTTGAATATTTTTTAGTTGATGATGCAGGTCATACTATAGAAGACTACATGAATGCATCGTCGTATGGACACATGGCGGCTATGGACATAGAAGCTGTGGAGGATGCGCATGATCCATCATGCGAATGCAATCAATGTATTTTTTATTAGTTTAGCTATATTTGAATATTGGAACATGTAATGGAATAAATTATGCTATGTCTTGAGTTATTTGGAGATAACTAGATTAAGTATTTATTTGATCAATGTTAGACCTCAGTTCATTATTTATAAAGACTTCCGTTATTTTATTTATTATCTATGATTATTACTATGGAATGTGTATAGTTTAATATGATGGGTATGGCCAATACGACATCTTGATTAAACTGTTGATTTTATGAAGGTTCATCACACTACTGGTTAGTCTAAAATTGGGGTGTGACAACTATGGACTTCATCACAGGGTCACCTCTAACAACATGTCTGTAGAGGCGATATGGGTTATTGTGGATAGATTTACTAAAACTGCAAGATTCATTACAGTTTGACCTCAGCACTCCATGGATAAATTAGCTGGACTATATATTGATCAAATTATCCACTTACACGGTGTTCCAGCTAGTATTGTATCCAATCGTGACCCCAGGTTTGCATCCAAGTTCTAGGAAGGATTACAGAACGCAATGGGTACTCAACTGAAGTTTAGTACTGCATTTCACCCTCAAACAGATGGACAATCTAAGAGAACGATTCAAATATTGGAAAATATACTTAGAGCCTGCGCTCTCAATTTCAAAGGAAATTGGGATCAAAATCTCTCGTTGATGGAGTTTGCATATAAAAATAGCTATCAATCTACTATCAAGATGGCACAATATGAAACATTGTATGGAAAAAAATGTAGAACTCCCTTGTATTGGAATGAAGTTGGTGAAAGAAGAATACTTGGACCAGACATTGTCCAAGAGACCTACGAGAATGTTGATCTGATACGAGAAAGGATTAAAGCTGCTCAATCAAGACAGAAAAGCTATGCATACCTTCGTCGTAAAAATCTTGAATTTGAAATAAGCAACAAGGTATTCCTAAAAATGTCACCATTCAAAGGAATTCAAAGATTTGGCAAGAAGGGAAAGCAAAGTCCAAGATAAATAGGACCATATGAAGTACTTAGCCGAAGTAAAGCTGTAGCTTATCAACTAGCTCTACCTCTTGCACTTGCCAATGTCCATGATGTGCTCCACATGTCAATGCTGAAGAAGTACATCACTGACCCATCACACGTGTTGAATACAAAACTTTCTATGATGGATATAGACCTGAGTTACGAAGTGGAACTGCTAGCAATCCTAGATAGAAAGATTTATCAACTTAGAAGTCAAACCATTGCTTACATCAAGGTGCAATGGAAGAACCATACTAAGGATGAAGCGTCGTGGGAGAAGGAAAATGAAATTTGTGATAAATACCCACACCTATTCAAGGAACAAGGTAAGCAAATTTTGAGGATGAAATTCTTGTAAGTAGGGGGGAATTGTGAAACCCGCCTGTATTCGATCGATCGCATGAACCTAAAATTGGGCCATTCCAAGTCTATTTAGTTGGGCTTAGTTCTAGTTGGTTCTAATTGGTTCCTAACTACCTATGATAGTCCCTAAACATGTAGGACCTACTTTTGAATGTATTGGAGTTCCAATTGACAACCTAAGCCTCATTCATTACACTTATACTAAGACTAGGACTCTGAAGAGAAGAATTGTAATGTACCACTAACTCTTACATAAACCTCTCAATAAAACTCTTTATGAACCTAATTGGAAACATTAAAACCTCTTACACGTTTTGAGAGAGATAGGGTGAATTGGATCAAGTTGAAGGAAGAAAAAGAGGAAGAATAGCCAATGAAGGACCTCCCTTAAGCTTCTCTCTGCAATAGCTTGTGTTAAGCATTGAAGTAAGCCTGAAAACCTAGTCTCACTTAATTTAGAATGAACCCTTGTGATCCTGTGAGTTAAACTCAACCTCTAATCATGCTGGAACAAGATTCCAAAAGAAACCATTAATGAAGAATAAGAAGAATCTTTTCATAATGCTGATAATGAATAAATTGAGATAACCATTAAAGTAAGACCTTATGGTGATGTTTAACATTCAAACATGATAAGAATACGTCCAATAATATTGTTCTAATGCTTGGAAACCCCCTGGTGAAGCCTTGGACCCCATGCTTGGGAGAAAGGATTAAAATTGAACTAGTTCAAACTCTTTGGTGCGAGGCGGTTGACCAAGGAGGTCTACTAAAGTGAGTTGATCGACCGCCTCTATTGTGATCGATCGCATGGCTTACACTGAGTTGTATTCTTGGTATTTTTCACCCTAATTGATTATTTGGACTATATTAAGCATCCTACATCTCAAGAATAACATAATAAACAAGTTGGAAATATTAGATTGAGTAGAATGTGCTCCCAAGTGTATAGGTACATGTGGTTGCAAAGACAATATTTTCTGTCATGTACCATACTTGCACATAACCTATGGGAATGGGATTCTACCCTAACCAATGACTTAAATCCATCATAAAACATTATAGAAGTTAACCTACAGAGGTGCCTCTGGAACTCATTTAGGCTAAATTTACCTAGGTGGTTGACAAAATAGAGATGATCGACCACCATAGCTGATCGATCACCTCGTGAAAGCAAGTTTGTTTTGGTTGTATTTTCAACCATGGACTTTGAGTCTTAACCAAGTGACCCTAGGACATGTTCCTAAGACTAATGAAGATACCCTAGACCTAATGGAAGCGAGAATAAACAATTATAAGTAACATTCATACCTCGATTGTAATAGGTAAGCCGACATAAGAAAACAAGGAAAAGGACTCTGTTTGCAACAGAGTAAAGATTAGCTTACCAGATTCAGGTGAGGGATTAGTACATGTTTTATTTTCTTGTTTTTGTGCATATGTGTGTGCTACTTGTTTAGATTACTATGTAATAACATGTCATCCAATACCTGTGATATTTGTTCATGTATTTGCATATTATAACTTGATTGGATTGGTTGGTTATGGAATTATTTGATAACATATGGATATTTGACATTCGTTTGCGTCCTAGTGGATCCGGATAGCTAGAATGGGACGGTTTATCTTGGTCCATTAAGATAGGATATGGGTACCTGCATTAGTAATAATTCTTGGTTTAGGTTTCAACATCCCGTGATAGGCAACCCTTGCCAATAGGGGTTTAGGTATTGGCATAGGTTTATTGTGGATCAACTTTGGGTACACCCCTTTTGCAGTTGGAGCAAGGAAACGAACAAGGTTAGTAGCCAGCCTCTAGTGTCTCAGGTGAGAGCTAGGGATGAGTTTATTCTATATGCTTAATCATCAGGGATTGGGTAGTGAGCCCCCAATGAAGTGGTTGAGGTATGGAATAAGATGCCAAGAGGAAGCCTATAATGGGGGAATGCTGGTACAATGCCGGGTTGGTATACTTGGGTTGTATTCTTCATTCTTTGAGTAATGTATCACATAAGGTGAGGAGCCAAGTGTGTTGCATTCTCCTTATCCGTGCTTACATATTCATTACAGGATTTAAGTGTGATGTGACTTATGCTTGCTTATTCACAGACCATTTGGACCTTAATAATTTATTATGCATTGTGTATTTGAGTGTGCTAATTTCTCACTGAGCGTGTGGTTCACTCACTCCTTTATACGTACACTTTTTTTTAGATTCTTGTGCAGATTACTTAGCTAATAATTATGTGATTGAAGATGAAGAACTTGAAGATAATTCGTATAATTCTACATTTGAATGTGAAGACTGTCTTTATGGTTAGAAGACAATGACTCCAAAGAGTAGAAGACTTCTCTATCTGAGAGAGAAGATTACTTTAGTAGTTTTTTCTTAGGACAAGTTACAGCTGGTTTAGTTGTTTGTTTCAAATGTTGTTTTGACCTGTGAGTTTTTATTTAATTACTCAGTACTTGGTATTATGTTAGTTGTGTCTTGGTTTGAAGACAGATAAACCTTTACTACAGTTATTTAATACAATTAGATTTGGTTTGATGGTTCCTAGTTATTGATTCCGCTATTATTTGATTTGCACTCTGTATTTTTCCTGTAATCCGTGTTGTAATTAACAGATGAGTTGTGTTACGATATGAACTGTAAATGGATCTTGGTATGGTAGTAGTTGTACAGCGAGAAAACCATGGTCATACCAAAACACCAAGGTTTTGGGGTGTGACAAAGGTACTAACGAGAAAGGTCATGGTTGCAAGTTATACTTATATGCATGCAAAATTATAAAGGGGACCGCACCCCAACAAAGATCCATGGTCCCCTTCCTCTTGGGCCATCATGTCCTCGCTAAGATGCTAGCCATATATCTGGACCTATGTACCATGTGTTACCCTCCCTTGGTACCCACACGACACACAACCCCACATACTACCAACCATACAACCATCCAAACATACATAGTTGTTATAATGAAAATGCATGCTCAAGTATATAGATAAAAATATGGCATGTTATAAAGTATGGAAAATGTAAAGGGGGCAAAACCCCAACAAAGATTCACAGTCCCCTTCCTTTAGGGCTACCATGTCCCCACTAGGATGCTAGCTGAATAAAGTGGGGTCCTTGTGACCATGCATCACAAGTTCTCTTTGTCACAGCCCATTCTGGGAATTGGGTGTGATATCCAGGTTGACCCACAAGACAACCCAAAACCACCCAGCGACCGATAACTATAATAATCTACCAATGAATCCCATAGTCTACACTAGCAATATCCCAAAGCAATGAATAAAATATAGTAATAATGGCGGAGCAAATACTAGGCGACAGATGCCTTCTGAATCATACTATCTCACAATAAGGTTTAAAGTTATGCTTTTACATTTCCAATTGGTCCATAAAATACTAAATATCCATCATATACAAATAGCCAAAAGAAAGAGTAAATCTGTCCATCAGTGCCTAGATAGATTATGTAAGACCCGTACTCCACTAACTTGGTCTAACCGTGTCGTGCCAAGTCTTCCCATCATTCCTGGACCAAGTGGACCGAGCATGTGAAGAAATATCACAAATCAGGTATGAGAATCAAGTTAAAAACACTGAAAATATACCTAAGATCGCATACCTGGGAAGGTATAGTTGACCATAAGGAAGGAAACAAAAATCTCAAATCCAAAACCCCACGGTCGATGATTTTGACCCTACGGTCGACGGTTTATGTGACTGTATGATCGACCGTGAGACCCCAGATCAGACTCCGAGTTTTGGAAACTTTTCTAAATTAAGGGATTGCTTTCTTAATTGAAAGATGACTCTATATGGATAGTTTTCCTCTATATAAAGGACGTCCCTCAACCCTTTTTCACTCTTTTAAAACATTAGTAAACCTTAGAGAAAAATAATGGAAGAGAAGGAAAAGCTAAGGAAAGGAATTTGCTAAGAAGAGATTGGCTCTCTATCACAAGCAAAGGTATGAGCCTAATCTCTAAAGATGTTAATTCTATGGACTAAGGATTCTATG
This sequence comes from Protea cynaroides, assembly GCA_028583415.1. NCBI lineage: Eukaryota > Viridiplantae > Streptophyta > Magnoliopsida > Proteales > Proteaceae > Protea > Protea cynaroides. The sequence continues at coordinate 11,355,110 of CM053267.1, read as the reverse complement.
GAGGATTGGGAATGTCAACCTATTATGATCTATGTGATTTCCTTGAGAAAATTACAAGGAGAACCATGAGGAGTGAATTTGATGATTAGGGTTGATAAGAAACTACTAATGATGGCCATAGGAAGACCTTAGAATAAATCTCATTGAAGAACAGAAGAATTGACCACAGAAGAACTCGAATTGCATGTAGGCTATGACCAGAAATCTCAAGGTCGTAGCTACGGTCGACCATAGCATGACCAGCATGACCAGAGGATCGACCATAGGCATTCAGGAAGATTTCAGAAACCATAAGGTCGCAGCTACGGTCGCACCATATGCGACCGTAGGGTATCGACCGTAGGCAGTAAGATCAATACAGTATGAGACCATAGGACCAATCAGACACCTATCAGTGCTCTGTTTCAATTTTTGACTACTGTAACATGTCACATATGAACCCTAACATAAATTCATATAAATTTTAGGTTGTTAAATCAATTCAAAGGGAATTTCAAGGCTTGAAGGAGATCAAGTATTGCTAACAGGTGAGGGAACAAGACCTAAACTAATTGGATAATAACAAACTGTTTATTTTTATTGAGTCCAATGCCATGATTGATTCTACGCTTGTATGTTTGTAATGTACCTTCACATGTCATCCAATATTCCTACTAATACTGCTCATGCATAATTAATTTTGTTTATTTATAACATGATGATGATGATGATGCTAGGAATAGGCATGTAAAAGTATGTGTGTGGTTGGTGTGTTGGATGCAAGTGGAGCATCAAGGGTAGGACGTGGCATGATGGTCTTTGACCTCGTCACTCTAGCTCTATCTCTACTCAAGTCTTTCCCACTAACATCGTCGTATCGCCATTACCTCAGCAGAACTATTACGTCGTAGGCATCAGGGGAGGTGGTCTCGGACCGTGTGGTCTCGGACTCTATCGGGGGGCCATAGCTCTATCTCTATGGACGTATTGAGGGATGCTGGGGTGAGGCCTTGGATACACTATTTGGCATTAGGATTGGTTAGTTGCAAGCCCTCTCCAATAGGGGCTTACGTGTTGGTATGGGTAGAGCATCAGGGGAAGTGTTGGCAGTGTTTGATCCAGAAACTTTAGCTCTATCTCAATTTCATTGTGGGTGCATGTGGGATGACAATGGTGTTTGATCCATTGAACGGATTCACACACTCGTGTATAGAGGTGCGGCGGCCACCAAATCTTTCTATAGCATATTGCAAACTTAAAAACCTGACCAAAGATATGAATTGAATGCATGCATATGTTTGTTGCATTGTTTTGTTTGTCTACTGAGCCATGACGTGTGCTCACCCTTTCGACGTCGAATATTTTTAGTTGATGATGCAGGTCCTACTATTGAAGAATATATGAATGCACCTATGTATGGACACATTGCTGTGATAGATGTAGAAGCTGAAGAAGATGGGCATGATTCATCATGCGAGTGCAACTAATATGTTTTTGCTTAAGTTTAGTTATAATTTGAACATCAGATATATAATTGATTATTTATTTTTATGTCTTGTGGTTTGAAGATAATTGGATTAAATACTTATTTATCACTGTTAGACTCTCAGTTCATTATATGTAAGACTTTCGCTTATTTATTACCTCTGATTATTAATGTGGAATGTGTGTGTGGTTTGATATGGTGGATACAACCTATACGAGATCCTAGGTGAACCATTGGTTTATTGGAGGAGGTGCCTCACGATCTCTATCATAGTCCTCAGCATATACTCTAGCTAGCCAGGCCACCTGAGTCTGAGTCGCTCGGAGACTAGCTGTCAGATCCGTAACCTGCTGGTATGTAGAGCATTGGGCATCTAGAAGCTCTCCTACTCTCCAATCAGTCATGCGCTGAGCCTCTCGAATCTCACGTAACAGCCTCATCATGTCATCTGGTGGTGGGCGTGAAGGGCCGGCTGAATGAGAAGCCCGAGAAGGGCCAACTCCAGTAGAATGCTATGGTAATAGAGGATGGATGGAATCCACATCCATGTACATCCGATCATCATCCTCCTCATCATCACTCTCATGTCCCTCTGCTGCTACCTCTGCTGCTACTGCTGCTGCTGCCTCTGCATCTGCTGCCGCTGCCTCTGCATCTGCTGTCGCTACCCGAGTGAGAGGACGTCTCATAGCATTTCTCTCGTCAACACTGACCTTTATCTCTCTATGCCCATCCTACTGATGGCCTCCCAATCAAGGTCAGCTGAAAAGGTGTCCTCAAGGATCCTCTCATCCACTAGGTCCACCTATAGACGAACAAGCAAGGTGGAGATCAGCCGCCCATAGGGCAAGTTACCTCTCGAGTCAGGCAACGTAGCTCTATGCATAGTCCGAAGAATGATATATGGGAGGTAGACTGACTGCCTAGTACAGATACAATACAGTAGGTACTGAGTCAGTTGTGAGACCATCTCGTAATGTCCACCATGGGGAATAAGATTATCCATAATCTTACAGTAAACCCGTGGCTCTGGATGCAGGTTGACTGCTTTCATCTCCCAGCAATCATCTCGAAGAATCTGGTTATCTATTTCTACATGCACCTGTGTAGACAAAAATTGTGGCTCCCTGTGTGCACAGTAAACCAACTGACCATCGTTGCAAATGCCTATGAGATCAGTCAACTCCTAACAATTGAAAGAGATCGGAACCCCCTTTACCCAGCTGGTGATCCAAAGCTCTCTACCCCTATCAATGTCCCCTAGGTCACCCTCTACCTGTAGGTGACAGTAGAACTGCTTGACCAAGTCCAGACGAGTACAAGCCTCGTACAAAATCATTGGAAGCCAGCCCATATCACCAAATGCCCTCTCCACATCAAACAGGGCTAAATGGGCTAAGTTCACACACCGACCCCCTTCTACTTTCTTCCGATCAAACCAAGGATATCGCACATCTGCTTCAATGGACCTGAAGCGTCGTGGGTCATGAACTCGAGGAACCTTAGTGCGAACCATGATAACTACAAGAGAAGAAAATAAGAAAAACAAGTTAGATAAATTTGAAAATTTGATAGCATAATGACGTAAAATGGAAAAAGCCTCACTTTTTACCCAAACATTTGGGTAGGAGGACTTGCACAGGTCCCAAACCATCTTACAAGGCTCATACAATCATAAATTTAAACTGGGTATGTCGAATTTGAAGAAATTTTGACAATTAGGAAAAACCCCAAAATTTAGGTGAAAAATAGGAATTTTCAAGTTTTTACTAAACTAACCGATGAAACTCAAATTTTTTTGAGGGCTTTCATCCATTGGGTGGCCAATAGCAATAACCCCCAATAAAAATCAAATTTTTACAATAAAAAAAATATTAATTTGATGAAAACCCTATAAATGTAGCAAAACCTAGGTATAAATGCTTAAAAAGGAGAAAGAATAGAGGACATACCTTGAGCAATGGAGTGACGGTTGTTGATTGATGGAAAAATCACTAAGTTCGTATGGTCGACACTGTAGCAACTCACTGGTGGCGAGTTGAGTAGAGACCATAAGAGGAAGGAGAATGAAAGGGAAAAATCTTGAAAAACAGGTTTAAAAACCTGATCTTGAACCATACGATGGCATAGTTCGACCAAAACATGCGACCGTATGATCGACCGTATGATCAACCATAGGGTCTCGGTAAGTTTTCAAGATTTTGAAGGTCGCACAATTGGTCGCACAACATGCAACTATAAGCCATCGACCATATGACTGACTGTTGTCTGTATTTTGATTCTGTTTGATCTTTTGCTTATTAATCTTGCTTCTTTCCTTGTCTTCCATTGTGAGACTAACCCAATACCACCACTCTATTTTGTCTCACATTTACAGCTTTTCCAAGTACCATTCAACCAAGGGTTTAAATGGCTAGACACAGAGTCAGTAGAAGGAGACAGAATGCAAACCCATCTCCACCACCTATGGAGACCAATGACAATGAAGGTCAGCAAGGATACGAAGGAAATATTAGAGCTCAAAATGCTACACCTCAGAATGTTCACACCCAAGCCAACCCAACCAACTTACCTGCACCATCTATGGATTTAGCTATTGCGGTGATGAATTTGGCACAACAAATGCAAACACAACATCTCTACCTGCAGGACAAGCTTGTACGGCACCTGGTGGTAGCAACACTGTACCCCAAGCACCACAAACACCAGCAGTACAAGGCCAAGTGCAAAACCCTAAAGCATCGCAAGGCGGGTATAACCAAGGTAATTATTAGTACCAACCGCCTATGTATGGAGCATATGCATAGTATCAGCTTGATCACTCCAGACTAATCGAACGTTTCCTGAAGTTGAAACCGAAGGAATTCATAGGCAAACCATCAGATTCGTTGTGGCCAGCTCACTGGATCGACGAAATGGAAATAAACTTTATGATGATGACTATAAATGAAGAAGAGAATGTATTATGTGCCACATTTATGTTGAAAGGTGGCGCACACCACTGGTGGAAATCAACTAAAAATTATCTATTAACAAAGCACGCCCAACTGACATGAGCTATTTATAAAGAAGCTTTCTTCGAGAAGTATTTTTCAAGGAATTTCAGAGATCAAATGGAAAATGAGTTTCTGAGTTTGTATCAAGGACAGATGATTGTAGACGGATATCAACAGCGTTATGAAGAATTGTTCTTCTTTGCTCCCTCTAGCATGCAAGAAGAAGATACCAAAACCTGAAGGTTCATCATGGGACTTAGGGGAAGCATCCGTGAGCATGTTTTGGGACTAAAAAAGAAAATATATAACGAAGCTGTACATATTGCTTTAGTACTGGAATCGAGCCAGAGGGAAAGTTATTTTGCTCAGAATAGGGGCATTGAAAGGCCTAATGGAAATACATATAACGGATGGAACACCAAGACATTCAAACCCTTCCGTATTCAAGGCTTTAATGATACAGTCAAGACTACCCCAATAGCTCAACCTCTACAAAAGCAAAGTAGTGCTGGAGTTAAATGCTTCAACTGTGATCAAGTAGGACATTATTCAAGAGAGATGTCCCAAGCCAAGGAAATAGTTACAACAAGGAAAGGTTTATGCAGTTACTTTTGAGGATGCTACTGCATCGCCTGATGTAATTACAGGTATTGTAACTATTAATGGCTTACCCACCAGAGTACTCTTTGACTCTGGGGCTACTCATTCTCTTATATCTGTGTCGTTTGGAAAGAAGTTAAATCTCCCCTTAGACCTTTAGACTACAAACTGCTTGTACGATCACCTATGGGATTAGAAGTGGAACTAGACAAAGGTTATGGATCATATCCAATTCTTATCAACGAGAAGATTTTGGATGCAACCTTAATTCAACTCGAGATGGCAGACTTTGACGTTATCTTGGGAATGGATTGGTTAGCTCGGTATTCCGTAAACCTATTATGTGCAAAAAAGAAACTGACATTTAACGACAAGGAAAGAGCAGAGTTTAGTTTTGCGGGAACCAAACTTCCCCGTAAACGAAAACTCATTCTCTCTGCATTAAAGGCTAAAACATGCCTCGATAAAGAAGGAATTGGGTATCTAGTATCCGTGGTCGACCTCACCAAGGAAGCACCACGAATGGAGGATATTGAATTTGTGCATGAATTTTTGGATATATTTCCTGAGGAACTACCAGGACTACTACCTGACCGAGCAATAGAGTTCATTATAGATCTTATACCCAGAGCTGCACCAGTATCGAAAGCACCTTATCGAATGGCTCCTACTGAACTAAAGGAACTGAAGGAACAATTACAGGAATTACTAGACAAGGGCTATATTAGACCCAACAGATCACCATGGGGAGCGCCAGTATTATTCGTAAAAAAGGACGGTAGCATTCGACTGTGTATAGATTATCAAGAATTGAATAAGTTTACAATCAAGAATCGATACCCATTGACTCGGATCGATGACTTATTCGATCAGTTGCAAGGTGCCAAAGTGTTCTCCAAAATTGATCTTCGGTCAGGATACAATCAGTTGAAGATTAAGGAAGGTGATATTCCAAAGACAGCATTCAGAATCATATATGGACATTATGAATTTTTAGTCATGTATTTTTGATTGACTAATGCACCCGTAATTTTTATGGAACTTATGAATCGGGTATTCCATGATATGTTAGATACATCAGTCATTGTATTTATTGACGACATACTAGTCTACTCCAAGGACAAATAAACTCATATCATAAATCTAGGAGCACTGTACAGTGACTAAGAAAAGAGAACCTTTATGCAAAATTTACAACGTGTGAATTCTGACTGAATGAAGTCGCTTTCTTAGGCCATATTGTATCCACTAAATGAATTAAAGTGGATCCTAGCAAGATTGAAGCCATTGTGAAATGGGAAACACCTAAGAATGTTGTAGAATTAGAAGTTTCTTAGGGCTAGCTGGTTATTATCGACGATTCGTAGAAGATTACTCTAGAATTGCCGTACCTCTCACCAGTCTGACAAAGAAAGGAGAAAAGTTTGTTTGGACTGATAAATGTGAAGAGTGTTTCCAAACATTGAAGGCTAGATTGATATCAGCTCCCATCTTCACTATTCCGATCCTAGGACAACCATTTTACCTTGTACACCGATGCTTCTGGGTTAGGATTGGGATGTTTGCTTATGCAAGGAGAACAAGTAATTGCGTATGCCTCAAGATAACTGAAGAGACATGAGAAGAACTATCCCACTCATGACTTGGAATTAACAGCAGTAGTACATGCTGTTAAGATATGGAGACATTATTTGTATAGAGAGAAATTTTAGATTAAATCAGATCATAAGAGTCTCACTCATCTTTTTAATCAGAAGGAGTTGAACATGAGATAGAGAAGATGGCTGGAATTACTGAAGGATTATGATTGTGATATTCAGTATCATCCAAGGAAAGCTAATGTAGTTGCTGACGCACTAAGCAGGAAAGAAATGACAAAATCTCAGGAAGAAGCTAGTACAAATGTCGTAGCGTGTGTCACAGGAAGAGTATTTAATTACGATAACGAACAGTTCGTGATTGATATTCCAAATGAATCAACTGACCAAGGGTTTATTCATCTATTCTCAAACATGTTTGCTGCATTAAAGATTGTACCTGATCTATTAGACGAAGTGAAAGCAGCTATTAAATCAAACCCTTATTTGAGAACGGTGCAAGAAGACCTTGAAAAAGGTAGGACTAACCCTGACTTCACTTTGGATTCTGAGAAAGTAATAAGATACAAAGGGAGGGTATGTGTTCCTGAAAATGAAGACTTATTCGACACAGACTAATGAAGGAAGCCTACACCATCTCTTATTCGGTACATCTTGGAAGTACAAAGAATGGAGTATTGTTGGACCAGAGTTTGTTGAGGAGACTTTTAGAGTGGTCGACATTATCACGAAAAGAGTCCGAACAGCTCAGAACCGTTAGAAGCAATATGCAAATAATCAACGCAGAGATCTCGAATTCACCATATGTGATAAGGTATTTCTGAAAATATCTCCTATCCGTGGTTTAAAACAGTTCAGACAGAAGGGAAAACTGTGTCCCAGATATATTGGACCATATGAGATTCTAGCTAAATGTGGGAAGGTGGCATATCAGTTAGCACTACCCCCATCCATGTCTAGTGTACATAATGTATTCTATGTCTCATAATTGAAGAAGTACGTCAGAGATCCAACACACGTGTTTACAACGGATCCATCGGATTTGACTCAAGATTTGATGTTCAAAGTAGTACCTTTTGAGATCACTAGCTGGAAGGTACAATGTCATCACAACCGTGACATTTATTACGTTAAGGTAACTTGGAGAAGCCAAAATGTGGAAAAAAATTACATGGGAAGAAGTGAACGCTATGCAGAAGTAATATCCTCACTTATTTGACTCGGAAGGTATGTCCAAATTTCGAGGACGAAATTTATATAAGAGGGGGGGAGTTGTAAGACCCGCACTCCACTAACTTGGTCTAACCGTGTCGTGCTAGGTCTTCCCATCATTCCTGGACCAAGTGGACAAAGCGTGTGAAGATAGATCACAAACTAGGTATGAGAATCGAGTTAAAAACACTGAAAACATACCTAAGGTTGCATACCTAGGTAGGTATGATCGACCATAAGGAAACAAAAATATCAAATCCAGAACCCCACGGTCGATGATTTCGACCCTACGGTCGATGGTTTATGTGACCGTATGATCGACTGTGAAACCCCAGATCAGACTCTGAGTTTTGGAAATTTTCCTAAATTAAGGGATTGCTTTCCTAATTGAAAGAGGACTCTATATGGATAGTTTTCCTCTATATAAAGGACGTCCCTCAGCCATTTTTTCACTCTTTTAAAACATTAGTAAACCCTAGAGAAAAAGAAGGGAAGAGAAGAAAGAGAAGGAGAAGAAGGAAAATCCAAGGAAAGAAATTTGCTAAGAAGAGATTGGTTCTCTATCACAGGCAAAAGTATGAGCCTAATCTCTAATGATGTTAATTCTATAGACTAAGGATTCTATAGAAGATTGGGAATGTCAACCTATTATGATCCATATGATTTCGTTGAGAAAAGCCCAAAGAGAACCATGAAGAGTGAATTTGATGATTAGGGTTGTTAAAAAAAACTACTAATGATGACCATAGGATGACCTTAGAATAAACCCCATTGAAGAACAGAAGAATTGATCTTAGAAGAACTCGAATTGTATGTAAACTATGACCAGAAATCTCAAGGTCGCAGCTACAGTCAACCATAGCATGACCAGCATGACCAGCATGACCAGATGATCGACCATAGGCATTCGGAAAGATATTAGAAACCATATGGTCGCAGCTACGGTCGCACCATATGCGACCATAGGGTATCGACTGTAGGCAGTAAGGTCGATACAGTATGAGACCAAAGGACCAATTAGACATCTATCAGTGCTCTGTTTCGATTTTCAACTACTACAACATGTCACATGTGAACCCTAACTTTAATTCATATAACTTTTATGTTGTTAAATCAATTCAAAGAGAATTTCAAGGTTTGGAAGGAGATCAAGTATTGCTAACAGGTGAGGGAACAAGACCTATACTAATTGGATAATAACAAACTGTTTATTTTTATTAAGTCCAATGTCATGATTGATTCTATGCTTATATGTTTGTAATGTGCATTTCACATGTCATCCAATATTCCTGGTATTACTGCTCATGCATAATTAATTCTATTTATTTATAACATGATGATGATGATGATGCTAGGAATAGGCATGTGAATGTATGTGTATGGTTGGTGTGTTGGATGCGAGTAGAGCATCAGGGGGAGGACGTGGCATCGTGGTCTTTGACCTCGTCACCAGACTCTAACTTTATTTCTACTCAAGTCTTGCCTACTAACATCTTCGTATTGCTATTACATTAGCAAAACTATTACGTCGTCGAGCATTAGGGGAGGTGGTCTTGGACCGTGTGGTCTTTGACTCTACCGGGCGGCCTTAGCTCTATCTCAATGGACGTATTGAGGGATGTTGGGGTAAGGCCTTGGATACATTATTTGGCATTAAGATTGATTAGTTGTGAGCCCAGTTTGCAAGCCCTCGCCAATAGGGGCATACGTATTGGTATGGGTAGGACATCAGGGGAAGTGTTGGTGGGGTTTGATCCAGACATTTTAGCTCTATCTCAATTTCATGGTAGGTGCATGTGGGACGACAATGGTGTTTGATCCATTGGGCGGATTCACATAGTCGTGTATAGAGGTGCGGTGGCCACCAAACTTTTCTATAGCATATTGCAAACTTAAAAAGCAGACCAAAGATATGAATTGAATGCATGCATATGTTTGTTGCATTGATTTGTTTGCCCACTGAGCGGTGATGTGTGTTCATCCTTTCGACATCGAATATTTTTAATTCATGATGCAGGTCCTACCATTAAAGAATATATGAATGCGCCGACGTATGGATACTTTGCTGCAATAGACGTAAAAGCTGAAGAAGATGCGCATGATTCATCATGCAAGTGCAACCAATGTGTTTTTTCTTAAGTTTAGTTATAATTTGAACATCAGATATGTAATTGATTATTTATTTTTATGTCTTGTGGTTTGGAGATATTTTGATTAAATACTTATTTCACTGTTAGACTCTCAGTTCATTACCTGTAAGACTTTTGCTTATTTGTTTATTATATCTGATTATTAATGTGGAATGTGTATGTGGTTTGATATGGTGGGTACGACCTATACGAGATCCTGGGTGAACTGTTGATTTATTGGCGATTCATCACACCATTCTGATTAGACCAAAATTGGGGTGTAACAGATTACATCATCTATCTACAAAATAAATCATAAGGGAGGGGGGGGGGGAACAGTATGGGAAGGGTTGCGTCAAGCGTAGACACAGTCGCTGCAAGTGCTACCCTCGTTGTGCTCCTTGATGTACTCCTCGCCCACAGAATCGTCGTTCGTCAACAAAGACTCCATAAATTTCGTAACAGAACAATCTACATCAGAATCCAAAAATAAATATCAATACGAAGAGTGAGGTCTCATTCCAAATCAGTAAGGAATTAAGTATCACATGCCATGCACCAATGCGTATGATGAATCCTAATGTTAGATCATGGTATGGTTCTATAGGTACACTCAGTGTGTCCACCACAACTTTCATCCCTGCCTACGGCTCTCGACTTTCACACTTCATGTACCGGGCTAGGGTAAAAGAAAGATGCCCAAGTCTCTTTTGTCAAATTGCTTTTACAAGCGGACCCCCTTGGATTTTTGGTCCAAGGCTTGCCACCTCCCTTGGGCGAGAACCCGGGTGATATAACCTCTTAATGCCTAACATGTGAATACAGCATGGTAAAATAATAGGGTTGCACCCCTGTAGAAGCCCCCCAGCTCCCAGTAGCCCTAGCCTATCGGTGGCCCTACTAAGGTGTTAGCAATAGGTCTGGGCCCGTATAGCCATGTGACATCTTCCACAAGCACATGTAACACTAGCCCAGGACCCGTGTACCCATGCATTATCTTCCACTAGTATCCACACGTTACAGGAACCACATACAACATCAATTACAACATCCATTAACCAAAGCATACATAGTTATTATAATGCAATACTGCTCAATTATCATAGTTATTGAATGACATGTTCAATGCATAATATGCCCTAATTCTACAGACCTGACCCCACACCTGTAGGCACTAGTAATGCTGAAGAACCTTGAAGCCAACAATAGGCCTCGTCCAATACCCACGTAAGTTTACCTATTTATTTACATAGATTGCATTAGATTAGTTCATTATCGTTTAACCCAACATAGGCATGTTCTAAATGCCACAACGCACCATTCCAGGAATTGGGTCTAATATCCAGGTCGATCTACAAGACAACCTGAATACTTTCAGCGATCGACAACTACAGTGATCTACCATACAAATCCCATAGTCTACGCAAGCAATAACCACAATAATAACGAAAGAAATCATAGTAATAATAACGAAAACAGTAATAAATGACAGATGTTAACTAAGTGATATCGTATCATAAAATAAGTCATGACTTACGAACTTTCACCACAATAGTCATCACAAATACCATAATTTCTCATATATAAATATCTTGAATTAAAGAGTAAATCTGTAAACATTGTTTCGGATAGATCTTAATGTCTATCTACATCAAAATCAGAAGTAGAAGGAAAAGTATAGAAAGGGATGCGTCATGTGTAAATGCAATCACTGCAAGTATAGCCCTCGCCATGCTCTCCCACATCATCCTCAGCACCAGTGGCATCGCTAATCAGCGAGTCCTCTATAAACTCATCCACAGTATAATCACCTGCATCAACATCTAGAAAAGAAGTATCGATACGAGGGTGAGCTCCCATCCTAACTCAGTGAGAAGTCAGGTATCACATGCACGCATCATCCAATGAAATGGAATGATTTCATTTATTAAGTCTTTGGAAAATGTACTACTATAGTGTCATATTGAAATTCAGCCAATGCTTTCGGTCCCGCCTACTGCGGCAAGACTCCAACTCTCATACAACGGGCAAGGTAAAATAAGAATACGAGATCCCAAATCACTAAACTCCTTCTACAAGTAAACACCATCCAAGTCTATAAACCCTTCAGGCTTGTCACCTCCCACCATAGACCCCGTCTCACGTCAACTACCATGCTCCAACACATCATTGACTCTTCCCTCGGGTCATACAACCTTTGGATGTATGAGTCTATGCCAGTATCTTAACCCCTACTGGAAGTGAGTAGGATACAAGGTAATGTCACCACCTATGTCTATCATGTACATCAATTTAGATAGGGCTGCACCACAGTAGAGACCCCCGAGAGTGCTAGAAATTCCAACATGATGCTTGTGCCCATGCTCCCACATGCCACATGCACCATCATACATGGGTGATCATATATATGAAAAATAAACTGGGTCATACCCCAACAAAGACCCCCAACACCACTCCCATGGACCATTATGCCCCCACTAAGATAATAGCATAAACACAACATGGCTTGTGGATTGTGCTTCCACACGCCACATGACCATCATACCCAAACAACAATCATCATACAAAGCATATATAGTGTGAGGACAAAGATGGAAATCTTTAGAAGTCGCCACCTAGATTTAGGTCTAGGACCTTAGAAATGTGAAATCTCACCCTAAGGTAAGACTTCGATTGACTCATGACCCTTAGATTGGATTTCTGGTCCATCAGAGATTGGGTAAATGTCAGGTTACGGTTATGGGAACGGGTTAGGCACCCAAACCGTCCGATCGAAATCGGTCTCCTATACCTTTCCTATGCTAGACTCTATTTGTTAAGCCAAACCAAACCAAGTGGTTTGATATCATTGACCAAATCTGTATCCATCAGATTGCCTACGTATTACGGATTTATTTCGAAAATCAGGTTCACCATCGTAGTTCAGGTGTGATTAAAGTTTATGGATGTGATTTATGCTTGTGAATGATTAAGTTCTTTGTTCAAGTTGAAATTTATGCTTGAAAGGCTGAGAAATCTTATGGGTTAGGATCTGGATAGTCCATGTGGACTGATAGATAGTCCTAGTGGATCTAAGAATAACCCTATTTGGGTCAAAATATGGATAACCCATTTTGGGTTGGAATATGGATAACCCTATGTGGGTCAAAATGTAGATAAATATCCTAGTGGATCTATTGGATAGTCCAAGTGGACTAAGGTTTGGATAACCCTTTTTGGGTTGGAATATGGATAGATATCCTAGTGGAACTATGGATAGTCCGAGTGGACTATAGTGTGAATCCGAATTTGGGTTTCTCCCAAATGGCCTACGTATCCTAGGGTTTGACCTAGGAATCAGAATCCGCGTAGTTCGGGCTGATGGGTAGATATCCTAGTGGATCTATGGATAGTCCGAGTGGACTAAGGTAAATATCCTAGTGGATCTATGGATAGTCCAAGTGGACTAAGGTTGGATAACCCTATTTGGGTTAAAATATGGGGGATATCCTAGTGGATCTATGGATAGTCCAAGTGGACAAAAATATGGATCCGAATTTGGGTTTCTCCAAAATGGCCTACGAATCCTAGGGTTTGACCTAGGAATCAGAATCTACGTAGCTCGGGAATAACCTGTTCTAGGTTATAAAGTGAGAACCTGTTCTAGGTTTGGGATTGAGAACCTATTCTAGGTTTAGGGTTTAGAACCTATTCTAGGTTTAGGGTTTGCCAAGGGACAAAATCATCCTAAATCACCCTTTTTATCCTGAATTCTAATTTTGAAAAGTTTGGCAAGGCATTCTCTTTCTTTATTATGATTTTATCATTCCCATTATGCCCTTCCCAAGAATGTGGGTGCCTAAATGCACGTCCCCACACCTACATTGTCTTCTAGAAGTGTGCATAGATGGCAGTTTAACTAGGGTGTTGCATAAAATAAGTTATTGCCAAAAAATAGAATATTCTATCTAAATATGGCACATAAAACATTTATGACAAGAAATACACATATAGCAAAATTGTGAAAATCTCCCTAATATGGCATGCACTGCAAATAAGGCAAGAGCCTATATGGTAAGATCTAATATGCTAATTCTAAGCATGGCAAGACCTTAATTGCTATTTTCTTTCCATATTTAGGGTTTTCTACCCTAATGGTTACTTTCTTTCCATTTTAGGGTTTTCTACCCTAATTACTATTTTCTTTCCATTTTAAGATTTTCTACCCTAATTGTTATTTTCTTTCCATTTTAGGGTTTTCTACCCTAATTGTTATTTTCTTTCCATTTTAGGATTTTCTACCCTAATTGTTATTTTATTTCTATTTTTTAGGATTTTCTACCCTAATTGTTATTTTATTTCCATTTTTTAGGATTTTCTACCCTAATTGTTATTTTCTTTCCATTTTAGGGTTTTCTACCCTAATTATTATTTTATTTTTATTTTTTAGGATTTTCTACCCTAATTATTACTTTATTATATTTTAGGGTTTTCTACCCTAATTATTACTTTCTTTCTATTTTAGGGTTTTCTACCCTAATTGTGACAATGAGCATTTAATATATAGCATGTGAGTATGATCATTCCAATCATGGCAGTATGATTATTCCAATTGTGGCAGTGTGTGCATATAAGCATCCAAATATAGCAATATAAACATCATAAATATTGGCTCAAATCCTCAATCTAATGGTCGGATCTCTTCAAAACGTGATAATCATGATCAACGACTCAGAATTCATCAAACCAACCAAAATCAATGGCTCAGATTCATCTAATCAACTCATGATGATCATCCAACGGTTAAAATCACTTACAATAATAGTCTAACCGTCAAGGTTCATTTAAATCACTCTTGAAGACAATCCAATGGTTTAGATCATCAAAAATGATAATCTAACCGTTAAGATACATTTATATCAGTCTTGAAGACCATCCAACGGTCCAGATTTATCTAATTAACTCATAAATGACCATCTAATGGTTTAGATTCAAAATAAACATCCAATGCCCATATCATCACACGATCAGAATAAAAAATGAATCATCCTATGGTCCTTATTTTCATATCATCACATGATCAAAATTCATGGTTGATGGCTTGATTTTCAACCCATCAAAAAAATCCAAATCAAAGGGTCATATTAACTTCATATCGAAATTCTAAATCAAATGGCCATATTTTTATTCTCATGAAATTCAAGATCAAAGGCTATATCACAAAATTCAAAATCGATGGCCATGATTTAATCACATTCAAAATTCATCCAATGACCATAACATCACATGATCCAAGTCATCGAACGGCTCATATCTATTATCATAACATGATCAAAATCAATGGTTCAAATTCAGTCAATATTACATAAACAAGCCAATGATTCAAATTTAATAATCAAAATTATCACGGTTTAACTGTTCGGATCAAACATCAAGATTATCAAATTATTAAGGTTTCTATTCAGACTTAATTAATGATGCTGATCGGGTGGTTCTGATCATATAGGGAAGAGATCAATGATGCAGGTGATATGGGAAGGAGATGTGATAGTTGCAGCAGTGAAGTGTATTGGGTTTGATTGGGACTGCAAGGTGGAGGTGCATGGTTGATGGCTACATAGCTGAAGGTAATGAGCAGTAGGACTTAGGATCGTGGATTTGGTATATTGCAGCAGAGAAGATAAAAAATAATAATGAAACAAACACAAGAGGGTCGGTGGAACTTACCTCGGTCCGCAAATCGGCGACCCTAGCAGCAAATATGGCTCTCCACTTCTCTTCTTCTTCTTCTTCTTTCTCTTCTTCTCCTCTTTCCTGATTTTTTTTTGTTTTTTTTCTTCTCCACTCCACCTCTCTCTATCTTCTCGTTTCTCCCATCCTCTTCCTCTTTTTTTCTGTTTTTTATTCTTTTTTTATTCTCCCACTCCCTCTCTCTCTATCTTCTCGTTTCTCTCATCCTCTTCCTTTTTTTTTTTGCTTTTTTTATTCTCCACTCACCGTTCTCTCTCCCTTCTTTCGGTTTTCTCCCCATTTTTCTTTTTTTTTTCTCTTGAATTCTCACCGCTCGCTCTCTCTCTCTCTCTCTCTCTCTCTCTCTCTCCCTCTTCTCGATTCTCCCTCTTCGGCCACTCTCTTCTCTTTTTTTTTTCTTTTTTCCTCTCTCCCTCTCTTTTCTCCTCTCGCTTCTCCACTTTCTCTTTTTTTATTATTTTTTTTATCTCCTCCTTCCATATCTTCTTCTCTCGGATTCCCCTCCCTTTTTTTTTCTTTTTTTTTCTCCTTTTTTATTCTTCTCCTCCTCTTCCTTCCATCCTCTCTCCTCTTTTAAAATCTCCACTTTCCTTTTTTATTATTTTTTTCATATCTCCGTCCCTCCCTCTTATCGGATCTCCTCCTTCTTTCCTTTCTTTATTATTTATTTTTTTTCCATATCTTCTCCCCTCTTTTATTATTTTTTTCCTTTTTTTTATCTTCCTAGCGATTCTCTCTTGATCCTCCTCAATCTTCACCGCCCTCCCTCTTTTATTCTCGGATTGTTTTTCTTTTCTAATCTTTCGGCCTCCTTCTCTCAAATCTTCTTGATCTCTTTTTCAAATCTTCTCAATCTTTCCTTCTTCGTTGAACCGAATGTATATATATATATATATATATATATATATATATATATAACCTTGATATTATAAAATTCTTGCACATGGGTTAAACGGACTTGGTCCAGGTTGGTCTGACTTGAGTTGATTGGGCTGGACTGACTTGAACTGAGCTGGGTTGACTGGGTTAGGTCCAAAACTGGTTTGAACTGAGTTGACTAGACTGATTGGGATTAACTGGGTTTTCTCTCCTTGTCATTTTACGGGTCATTTTCGCTGTCATCCCACCGCATGGAATTTTCCGATGGCCTCTATTCTAAATTTTTTGCATTCATTTTGTAGAACATTAAAAATGAGGAATATAGGAACTTGAATCACCTCATTTGGAAGTAAAATGGTCAACTTATGAATTTTTAAAGTTTAAGCGGACCAATTATCGATAATTTGGCTGACCATTCTGCATGAGATCCTTCGGAGGCTTTTATCGGAAATATTTTACGTCCACTTTGTAGAGCACTAAAAATGGAACATAATGAGACTGGAATCACCTGAATTGGATATGGAATGATCAAAATATGAATTTTTGAATATTAAATGACCATTTCCATATGTAATTTTGCATGGGACCCTCCGGAGACTTCTACCCGAGATTTTCCACATCCACTTTGTAGGACATCACAAATGAAGAATAATGGCCTTGGAATCATCTGAATCCGACGTAGAACGGAAAAGATATGAAGCTTTGAAGTTCTAACGATAATTTTGCATGAAAGCTCGCATGGGGCCCACTGATGACTTCTGCCCGGGATTTTTCACGTCCACTTTGAAGAGGACTGAAAAAAAAGAATATTGGCCTTGGAATCATCTGATTATGATATCAGATGACCAAGATATGATGTCTTGAAGTTTGAATGATACTACATGCATCGTACGATAATTACGTAAATGCCCTTGCACTTTCAAACTACGATATCTTCCTTGTTTGAAGTCAGAATTTGATGATTCCGGTCTCATTTCGAAGATAATTTCACAACCTATTCATCCAAGTAGATAATAGCCCATGACCCTGTTGTGGGGTTCAGTGGAGAATCACAAATCTTTGGGTTAAAGGCCAGAAACCTGCCATATTAGTTCACTTATGCAGAGGGTGGCAAAAATGGGGTGCTTACAGATGCCCCTCTTTAGCCGAGATTGTTACTAATTGAAGGCTGAAGATAAAAGAACCATATTTTTGGGATATGAGTGAGATTTCTTATTGGGCTGCACTTAGGGATATTTGTCCTAAACTGCCTACGTATTCTAAGGGTGTCCTAGAAATCAAGCCCAGAACGTAGTTCGACTGGCAAGAAGGTTTGCTCTTCTTGGAAGATTGATGATTGTTCCTCTTGTATGAAG
This sequence comes from Protea cynaroides, assembly GCA_028583415.1. NCBI lineage: Eukaryota > Viridiplantae > Streptophyta > Magnoliopsida > Proteales > Proteaceae > Protea > Protea cynaroides. Next base: position 11,337,146 of record CM053267.1, on the reverse strand, counting down.
CTAGGCTGTGAATACAAGGCTCATTTGTAGGCTGGGAACCTCTTCTTGCTGAGATGGAACTCAATGCAAGGTATGTGCGGGCTTGGACCCGGCTTGATCCATTTGTAGGCTGATAAACCTCTTCTTGTATGGAGCTAGGCTGTGAATACAAGGCCCATTTGTAGGCTGGGAACCTCTTCTTGCTGAGGTGACTCATGATGCAAGGTATGTGCAGGCTTTGACCCGGCTTGATCCATTTGTAGGCTGATAAACCTCTTCTTGTATGGAGCTAGGCTGTGAATACAAGGCTCATTTGTAGGCTGGGAACCTCTTCTTGCTGAGATGGAACTCAATGCAAGGTATGTGCCGGCTTGGACCCGGCTTGATCCATTTGTAGGCTGATAAACCTCTTCTTGTACGAAGCTAGACTGTGAATACAAGGCTGATTGCATGAGCTTGGGCTCGGCTTTGATTTGTTTGGATGGAAGACTTGATGTCTTCTCTTTGATTGATCTGAGGCTCTTTTGATTGAGGTTTTGAGATTGATTTTTTGAATAAGCTAGGGCTCTGCATTTGATTCACTTATAGGCTGAGATTGACTTGATCTTTGAATGAGCTAGGGCTCTATCCCAGGGATTGACTTGATCTTTGAATGAGCTAGGGCTCTACATTTGATTCACTAATAATCTGAGATTGATTTGATCTTTGGATGAGCTAGGGCTCTACATTTGATTTACTTATAGACTGAGATTGATTTGAAATTTGGATGAGCTAGGGCTCTGCATTTGACTCACTAATAATCTGAGATTGATTTGAACTTTGGAAGAGCTAGGGCTCTGCATTTGATTCCCATATAGGCTGAGATTGACTTGATCTTTGAATGAGCTAGGGCTCTACATTTGATTCACTAATAGGCTGAGATTGATTTGAACTTTGGATGAGCTAGGGCTCTGCATTTGATTCCCTTGTGGGCTGAGATTGACTTGATCTTTGAATGAGCTAGGGCTCTACATTTGATTATGAAATGAGTAAGAACTCAGAAGGTCACTTATAGGGTGATACTGAATGACTCATCTTGGCAGTTCCTACCAGCTTTGGACCTTCGGGATTGAAAATAGGAATATCCTTCTTGGAAGCTCTATGGCTATGAACCTTTAGGATGCTTGAAAGTGACCCATATAGGAAGGTTTTGTTGACTTTGAACCTTTAGGATAGAAATCTGACCCATCTTGGAAGTCTCTTGACTTTGAACCTATGGAGTGTTGGACATATTTGAAATGATGGTGAATTCCTTGGCAGTTTTCCAAGTTTTTTGCTCCTGCTTTATTGGTAAAGGCACAAAACATGACATCAATGGAAATGGTGTCATGGACTTCGCTGGCATAATACCTAGATTTGAAAATTTTCATTTATGATCTGGTACTGAAAGTTTGACTCAATTTCAGCATGGTAGGGATGACTTGGTTACTCCCTTTGAAGGGTTCCATGTAATTTGAAGGTGATGATTTTCTTCAGCCAACATTGGTGTTGTTGGATTTTGGATTGAAAGAAACTCTAGCGAGGATTTTGGACAAGAATGAGGGGAGCTTGACAGTTTCCAACCAAAGTGATTTTATTGATTGACCTTGGTGTTAGACTGTCGAGGGACATCTGATCAACTAAGTTCTTTGATTGTGCACTATGGTAGACCAAATTGATAGAATAGCCAAGTGGTGATGAAATGTGACATGGGTTTGGCCCTTGATCTAGGCTCATGGAAAGCTCAGGGCTTTGCAATATTGTTATGCCAATTTTGAAAGATTAATGAATCATGGCCCCAAAGTAGGCACGAGGAGCAAAGAATTCAAAGTGTTCCTTTAGAGAATTTGGTGACCAAATCCTAACAGGTGAGTGACCACATTGGATTTTCTTCATCAACAGGATTAGGAGAACTGAGAAATTGGTAAAAACCAACTTGGACGGACCTACTTCTATTGACTAGGAAAGTCAGTGACTTTAGACTAGACAATGGATCCTAGATGTAATGCTCATGATCAAGTTCAATTCCTCTACATAGGGTATATCTATGCCCCAGTGTCTGCATGTTGTGACAGACCATTACTGTAGTGTGCTAGGGCAAGATAGAAGGAAATAGGAAATCTAACAGAGTTAGAACTAGGTTGAATCTAGATTGCATCCATAATTTGACCATGCTTCCAAGGTCAAGGGAAGATTGATAGATTGATTGTAGAAAGTGACTTCTTTGACAAACCCTTCTAAAATTTTGAAAAATGAAGAAACTGATGATTCAAATGAATTTGGCTACATCCGTAACCAAGCCATGAGAATTTGCTCTCTCCCTAACATGACCAAAGGATTTGAAGATAGAATTCTGTTGAAAGGCAATGCTACGGAGCCCAACAGATGATGGTTTGTTCAACTCCTCCGAGTATGATTCACTGGAGAGCAAGAGGGGTTCCTTTCCTTATGGAGGGTAGACTGGTATGACACTTGTCTATATGAACCACTGAATTTTTCTATGAAGGGCCAATGAGGGCAATGCTTTAGGGTTGCATCAGGTCGCCTATCCCCACTGAGGTATTATGGGTTGCCCATTGAGGTTTCTCGGGTTGCCTTTCCCTTGCTGAGGTTTCTTTTCTATCCTTTATTTTTTTTTCATTTTCTTATTTTTGCAAACCCAATCTTGGGTTGAATAAAGAGTCCTGATATGGTGAGGATATTGCCAAAATTATGGTCTTATCCAATGGTTTGAAACCCTTAGGGGAAATCTGAATGGCATGACTTTCATGACAAATGGGTAGCCTTGCCCTACTGTTTAAGTTGACACCTACACGTATTGATAGGCGGGCAGCTATTTGAATCATTACTAAAAGCGATCTTAGGGAAATACAGTCCCACACCAAAATTAAAAATGGTGGCAAATTATGTTTTTCTTTCTTGGAGATGTTCAGATGGAACACGTGTCCCAACAAGCTATATCGAGATTCTGAATCAGTCACGATCATATCTGGGCCTGAAACCTTTAGGTTTGTTGACAAGTATTGATGTTGAAGGTCCAAGAGGACTGATGTGAAACTGTCCACATGGGTCTACCATTGGGAGAGTGTTTGGTTATTTATGTAGAATGGGTTTATCTTACCGAGAAGATCCCATTTTATTGGCTTGAGAAATGAAGGGCTTATGGGAACCTTGGGAAGCCGTCAAATGTAATGAACGACAGATGAGAGTTCCAGCCAGATTCATGAATTTGTACATTAGATGATGACATGATCATGAGATATAATACCATAAAAATTGATAATCAAAAGAAAGGCTTGTGATAGAGACTCCTTGGAAGGCTGTCAGATTGATAGATGGGAGAGAGAGTCTAATGCCGATGAGAAATCTTTCTCTGATGATGAAGAAGTGATGAGATCATCTCCTGTAAAGGCGGGATGTATTTGACCAAAATCAAAAGTCCGGTCCAACATGCTATGAATCTCGAAGAATGATCGCACTTGCTTTCAGGCTTTAGTTGGAACTACCATCTTCTTGAAGTGAGAGGGACAATTGGCTTACTGTCGAGCTCCAATGCCATTCAACATCTTGCTATTTTCTTTTCTTCTCTTTTTTTTTTCTTTTTTTCTTTTTCTTTTTTTTTTAGATGTGAAGGCCACATAATGCAGTGCTTCGCTTGATCGCGAAATTGAATCCTGACTTTCAATATTGGATTTGAATCTTCTTCTTCCAAACATTTCCAATCAGATAGAACGTCTTTGCCCCAACTAGCACTCGATCTTACGGAAACTTTATGAGCATTTGTGACTGCTCATATAGTATCTAATTTTATCTGAATGGTGAATCCGTATGCTATCCTCTGGAAGTTAATCATCACCTTCTATCTGATGTGACTGCCTTCCCATTATTGATGTAGATAAAACATAGGCTTGAATTTTCTTTTTTTTTTTTTTTTTTTTTTTTTTTGGGTATCCCAATGACCTCATTCTTTGATTTTGAGATTGATCATTCATCATGTATCTCTTGCTTGCAGATGATGTACTTTGTAAGAACTTTGGTATTTCCATCTTCTTGGTGGCACATCTATCCTCCACTCATTCGTACTGATTGGCTGACCTGTTGATATGATTTGTTATTATGTAATGCTTTCCTTAGAATCTTTTCACAGATAGAACAAATGACAGCTTCTCCAATACATGTTTCTTGAGACTACTCTTGTGTCTCCCGATTGATCATTTAAAGCTTTCCTAGACGGGTTGGACCTTTCTTTTTCAAGAGGCCGGGTGGCGTAGAAGTTCAGGGGACGACTCATCGTTTCAATCATCTTCAGAGTCAGAATTGACTGCGCATGTAGAATAGGAGGATGTATGAAACTGGGAGGAAATGTATGGAAGAGACAAGGCACAGAGTTTGAAATCCCAAACGGGGTGATTTTCTTTTACTTGCACGGCAGATTGGACTAAACTTGTCAACAAGCATATTGATCTTGGACACAGACATGGATGACCTATCAAATACCGATAATAGAAAGTTGAAACAACTAGTTCATCCAAGCGGCTCCAGTTGGGCATAACGCCTTCGACGACCACCTTCAGTCGTTGCGGGAATAATTCTTCCTTCAGATCTCTAATAGCAGGACTCATCATGCCCCTCTATCAATAGGTGCAAGATACCTACCTTTTCCATCATTTTTTTTTCAGTTTGGGATCTATTCAAAACCGGACTATTGCTTTTTAAGCTCAAGGTTACTCTGGTTCATGCCTCAGTTTGGGGTTTGATGGATTCATCAATGGACCACTTCTAGTTAAGTTCAAAATCATTCTAGCTTATGCCCCAGCTTATGGAGCAAGGGGTATCGCCATTGCACTACACCATTTTGAATCCAAGATTGGACTAATTTATACCTTGGCTTGGGGGTTTAATGGATTTCTTTGTTAGACCACTCTCAATTTGGGTCTAAGGTCGATTTGGTCAATGCCCCAGTTTAGGGCATAATGGCTTTCCTCATTAGACCGCATTCAATTTGGGTCCAAAATCAATCTGGTTTATGACCAGCTTAGGGCTCATGACTTTCCTCATTGAACCATACCCAATTCAGGCCCAAGGTCAATCCGGTTCATGCCCCAGTTTGGGGGTCATCAGATCGCACTCAATTTGGGTCTAAGTTCAATCTGGTTCATGCCCCAGTTTATGGGTTAAGGGTTTCATCATTGGACCATTTTGGTTCTTATCCTTGCTTGGGGCACATTGGATCTCATCTTTAGTCTACCCTACTGCTTGGGAAAATTCCATTCCTCTCTTTGAATAATAAGAAATATGAGGGCAACTCTTTGGATTCTAGCATTTTTCTGGCCAATGGGATAGCACTATCATAGCTGAAGGTTCATGATTTCCTGATGACTCTAGAATCTAAAATTGATCTTTATTGACAAGCAATGGGAAATCCTCCTCGTTCGCCATTCTTGATGAGTGATCCTAACTTGTAGCACTGGGCTATGATAGACATGGATCGGGCTCTAATTGATAGAGCCATAGATTGATTTTGAATCAGTCTCCGATTGACAGAGACAAGATTGACTTTGAATTGGTCTCTGAATGATAGAGACAGAGTTGACTTTGAATTGGTCTCTGATTGATAGAGATCAAGATTGATTTTGAATTGATCTCTGATTGATAGAGATCAAGATTGATTTTGAATTGGTCTCTGATTGATAGAGATCAAGATTGATTTTGAATTGGTCTCTGATTGATAGAGATCAAGATTGATTTTGAATTGGTCTCTGATTGATAGAGATCAAGATTGATTTTGAATTGGTCTCTGATTGATAAAGATCAAGATTGATTTTGAATTGGTCTCTGATTGATAGAGATCAAGATTGATTTTGAATTGGTCTTTGATTGATAGAGATCAAGATTGATTTTGAATTGGTCTCTGATTGATAAAGATCAAGATTGATTTTGAATTGGTCTCTGATTGATAGAGATCAAGATTGATTTTGAATTGGTCTCTGATTGATAGAGATCAAGATTGATTTTGAATTGGTCTCTGATTGATAGAGATCAAGATTGACAATCGTGGACTGGGCTCTAGTTGCTAGAGGCAAGGATTGCTTGAGTTGGGCTCCGATTGATAGAGGCCAAGGATGACAATCATGGATTGGACTCTAATTCCTAGAGATGATGGAATGACTGAAATTCTCTTTGATTCCTTTATGAAGTGGAACATGGACCAAAGGTAATGATTGAACAGGCATAGAGGCTAACTCATGCTCACATTGAGTTCATATGAATGGAACCTTTCTTAGTTCCGACATGAATCAGAACCTGAACTGGAGTTGACGGTTGGACAAGCCTAGGGGCTGATTAAATTCAAATGAATGGAACTCTTCTTAGTTCCAACATAAATCAGAACTTGAACCACAGTTGATGGTTGGATAAGCCTAGTGGCTAAATGAATTCAGATGAATGAGACTCTTTTTAATTCCAACATGAATCTGAACCTGAACCAAAGTTGATGGTTAGACAAGCCTAGGGGCTAAATAAATTCAGATGAATGGAACTTTTCCTAGTTTCGACATGAACTGGAACCCTAACCAAAGTTGATGGTTGGATAAGCCTAGTGGCTAATTGAATTCAGATGAATGGAATTTTTCCTAGTTCTGACATGAATCAGAACCTAAACAGGAGGTGAAGGGTGAAAAAGCCTAGGGGCCGAATGCCTTCTTCATTTTAGCATGATCTGGGAGTGATGATTAAACCTGCCAAAAGGTTAAACCCTTCTTTAATTCTGAGATGAACCATAAATGGTGGTTGAATTTTGGGCTGAATATTTCTTTGATTCTGAGATGAACTGGATTTGATTGAATCTACCTAGAGTATGAATCTTTCCTTAATTCTGGATGAACCAAAATGATGATTGGACTTGCCTAGGGGCTGAATCTTTCCTTCAGTTCTGAGATGAACCAGAAATGGTGGTTGGACCTGCCTAGGGGCTGAATATTTTTTTTTATTCTGAGATGAACTGGATGTAATTGAATCTGCCTAGGGGCTGAATCTTTCTTTAATTCTGGATGAACCAAAATGATGATTGGACCTGCCTAGGGGCTGAATATTTTTTTTTGATTCTGAGATAAACTGGATGTGATTGAATCTGCCTAGGGGATAAATCTTTCCTTAATTCTGGATGAACCGAAATAATGATTGGACTTGCCCAGGGGTTGAATATTTTTTTTGATTCTGAGATGAACTGGATGTAATTGAATCTGCCTAGGGGCTGAATCTTTCCTTAATTCTGGATGAACCGAAATGATGATTGGACCTGCCTAGGGGCTGAAATCTTCCCTTAATTCAAAGGTGAATAGGGAATATTGATTGGATTTGCCTAGGGGCTGAATCTTTCCTTAATGATTGGATTTTCCTAGAGGCTGAATCTTTCCTTAATTCTGGGGTGAATAGAGAATGATGATTTGATTTTCCTAGGGATTAAATATTTCCTTAATTCAAAGGTGAATATGGAATATTGATTGGATTTGCCTAGGGGCTGAATCTTTCCTTAATTCAGAGATGAATAGAGAACAGTGATTGAATTTGCCTGGGGGCTAAATCTTTCCTTAATTCAAAGGTACATTGAGAACTATGATTGGATTTGCCTAGGGGCTGAATCTTTCCTTAATTCAAAGGTAAATCGAGAAGGTGATTGGATTTACCTAGGGACTAAATCTTTCCTTAATTCAAAGGTGAATAGGGAATATTGATTGGATTTGCCTAGGGGCTGAATCTCCTTAATTCAGAGATGAATTGAGAACTTTGATTGGATTTGCCTAGGGGCTAAATCTTTCCTTAATTCAAAGGTGAATAGGGAATATTGATTGGATTTGCCTAGGGGCTGAATCTTTCCTTAATTCAGAGATGAATTGAGAACTTTGATTGGATTTGCCTAGGGGCTAGATCTTTCCTTAATTCAGAGATGAATTGAGAACTTTGATGGGATTTTCCTAGGGGCTAGATCTTTCCTTAATTCAGAGATGAATCGAGAACTATAATTGGATTGCCTAGGGGCTGATCTTTCCTTAATTCAGAGATGAATCGAGAACTATAATTGGATTGCCTAGGGGCTGATCTTTCCTTAATTCAGAGATGAATCGAGAACGGTGATTGGATTTGCCTAGGGGCTGGATCTTTCCTTATTTCAGAGGTGAATGGAGAATGATGATTTGATTTGCCTATGGATTAAATCTTTCCTTAATTCTGAGATGAATTGAGAAGTATGATTGGATTTGCCTAGGGGTTGAATCTTTCCTTAATTCAAAGATGAATCGGGAACTATGATTGGATTTGCCTAGGGGTTGGATCTTTCCTTATTTCAAAGGTACATTGAGAACTATGATTGGATTTTCCTAGGGGCTGAATCTTTCCTTCTTTCTTACAATATTTGATGTTCAGTCAAGATCTAGATTCATTGTAAGACCCGCACTCTGAAAACCCGGTCTAAACCTTGGTTTTGTGTCGTGACAGGTTTTCCGATCATCACCGAGCCAGACGGGGCAAGCGGATAACAAACAGGTCAAAATCAGACCAAAGTCGACCAATTATACCTGATTTTAGATACCGGTTGATGGTACCGGATGATGGTACCGGTCGACCGGTATGGCTCCGACCTATGTGCGGGAATTTGGAAATTGGTCTCTGCGGGTCCCGCTTTCCTGATTTCGAATCCTAGAAGTTTCCTAATCCTAGTAGGGTTACTAAACCCTATTTCTAGCCTATAAATACACCCTTAAACCCCTCAAATCCTTTCCATTGTCTCTCACAAACCCTAGAGAAGAGAAAGAGCTTGGAAAGGAGAAGGAGCTAGGAAGAAGAAGGAGGTGCCGCCATTACCGTTTAACGAAGCTCACGCTACGCCTGTCAACGGTAAGTGTTTGAATCCCTCTTCTTACCCTATGATAGTTGTGTGGGTGGATCAATACCATGCAAAGTAGGTATTGATCTAAAACCCTAAATTGGCCAATAACCCTAGGTTGCCGTCAAACCCTAGATTTGAGTTTTGAGATGATATTCATCGAAACGAGACTTGAATGAGTTGGGATAACTCTAACTCAAAGCCTAAACTTAGAATGGATAGAGGAAACCCTGAGAATCCATGGAGGATGATCGACGGCAGTCGAAGAACCCATGTATGGTCTTCCGGAGACATACCGGTCGACTATACCGGTTGCACATAGTGCGACCGGTATGTTGCGACCGCTACCTCTCGGGAGGTTGTTTGTAGGGGACCGGCTGACCATACCGGTCGCCAGTCTTTCCCACAGAGCTGCGACCGGTATATGCCACCGGTCAGCTCTGTGAGGGTAGTTGTGATCTCTGTTGGTTTCCGACCAACATGAAACCCTAAACAATATATTCTAATGAAACCCTAATAATATTGTAGGACTTTGTGACTTATCGTTTGGACCTTGCGATGTGGAGCAAGTTATTGAACGAGCGTCAGGTAAGGGAATCTGACCTAAACCTAATAATTAATGGTCAGTAAATCGTTGTTAATCATTGAATATCTATGATGTGATGTTTGTGTATATTCACATGCCATCATTTACTTTCAGTTATTATTATTGTTCATGCATTCATAGGATGTGATTGTTAGGCATGTGATTGTTTTAGTTGGTGTGCGGAGTGGGGCATGGGCCTGGGATCGCTCTTCACACTGGCACTTTTTGTAGTATTCTGTCTTAATATGCTTGGTACGGGTGGGGTATCAGGGGAAGATCGTGGTACGGTGGTCTCTGATATTGATGTTGTCCCGACCATCGTTGTGTGGTACTGAGGATTCCGAGTCGACGCTGGCTTGTCCACGATGCTTTAGCTCTATCTCTATGCCGTAGGGAGTTATGTTGGGATAGGGTCTACCTGCGTATTGTTTCTATCCTAGTGGGTTAGTTGCGGATAGGGTATCAGGGGGAGGTGAGGTGTGGTGGTCTCCGACCCGGCCTGTACGCTCTAGCTCTATCTCTATGCCGTAGACGGCTGTGCTGGGATAGAGCATACATTGTTGACATATAGGATTGGTTAGTTGCGAGCCCAGTTTGCGAGCCCCGGCCAGTAGGGGCTTAGGTACTGGTATGGGTAGAGTATCAGGGGAGGTGCGGGTATACCTTAGCTCTATCTCTATTCCATGATGGGTGCATGTGGGTTGGTGGTAGTGTGATTACTGTGCGACGCCACACACTCGTGTATAGAGGTGCGGGGGCCACCAAACCTTTCTATAGCACATTGCAAACTTAAAACCAGACCACAACATAAAATTGATTGTTACTCATGCATAATCTTGTGAAACTGTCTGATTGTCTTACTGAGCTGTGTTTTGTGCTCACCCTTGGTATATACATTGTTTTAGATGTTGATGTAGGATACACTATGGACGATTATGTGAACGCTCCGGCGTATGGAGGTGTTGCGGCGTTGGACGTACAGGCAGGAGAGGACGAGCATGACGCTTCATGCGAGTGCCCTTTCTGCGTGTACCTGTGATTTGTTTTATTTATTTATTTCAGTTATTTCGATTGGATTAAAGGGATGTAATGATATTATTTTTATGTGTTTGATTTTGAATAATGGAATATTTATTTAAATTATCAATAGATACTCAGTTCATTCTATTTAAAGTCTTCCGCTGTATATTTATATTCTGATTGTGGTTATGTGTAATTGGTTTGTATGGGTGGACACGGCCTATTCGAGATGCTGGTGTGAACCGTTGGTTCAATGACGGTTCACTCACACCGTTATGGTTGGATCAGAATTGGGGTGTGACAACTTGGTATCAGAGCTCTCGGGCTCTGTTCCAACAAACCATGTTGGACTTAACTGAGTCGATGAACTGAGTTAGGAAGTTTAAAAATCTTAATACAAACACACCCTAAGCATTGTTTGATACCTGAGACGGATTAAGAAAGAGAATAATGTACTATTCTAAATATGAAACTTAATATGTGCACATACACTAGTTAGGAAAAACCATGAACTTTCATTAAATAGAAAAGTGTATCAAATGTAATAGTGCTACAGGGTACAGTCCACAAACCGGAAAGTTACCCTGTTATATAAATCTTCATATGAAAAGAAAAGTAAATGGGAAATCATGGGCTAGGAGGTCTGGGAGGAATGGGGTCCTCTATATCATAGTCTCGCTCGTAAGCGACCCTGAGCCAGTGCACCTGGTCCTGAGTCACCCGTAGGCTGCGAGCCAGACGTCCCGACTCCTGACCCATCTCTCGTTGAGACTCTAGGATGACCCTCTGGGTGTCCCTGATCTCAGTGAACATACTCAACACCGGGTCTGGGGAAGGATGAGATAGCCCAACTGTAGAGGAAGAACAAGTTGAACAAGACCAGGTTAGAGAACCAAGTCCTAAAGTGGAGGAGGAATAGGTTCTAGAAGTATCGACAAATTTACCTGGCCCACCTCACAGGAATTCTGAGACCATTGTTACAAACTTGGTCTACCAGATGCAGGCTCAACAGAAGGAATTTCTGAGCGAGGTACTGAAGATGCTCAGACCAACAGGTTCTGTTCCCGCTGGAAACACGCCCGAGTCAGGAGGAATTAACACCACCCAACCGATGCAGAGTAGCCCAAGGCCGAGGGGCCAAGCTCAGAACATACCACCACCGCATCGGTTTCCATCTCCTTCTGCGTACCCGGGAGTTTATCCGTATCCACTACCATGGTACGGAGCAGACACACAGGGACAGCATGATCTGAGCAGGTCAGTGGACAGATTCTTGAAGTTGAAACCTTCATCGTTCACGGGCAGGACGGGGAAACCATTGTGGCCAGCACAGTGGGTTTCTGAAATGGAAAAGAACTTTCGACTGATGACTTGCACTGAGGAGGAGAAGGTTCTGTTGGCCACTCATATGCTGAGAGAAGACGTAAATGCTTGGTGGAATTCTACACGGGCATATCTGGAGAATAAGTATACCCTGGTCGATTGGGAAGTGTTTAAAGCGGCTTTCTTCGATAAGTACTTTCCGAAGAGCTTCAGAGATCAAATGGAGAGGGAGTTTCTCAATCTGCAGCAGGGTCAGTCGACCGTAGATGCATATCAGCAGAGGTACGAAGAGCTGTTCTTCTTCGCACCAGCCAGTATGCAGGAAGAGGAGACGAAGATACGTAGATTCACCATGGGACTACGTGGAAGCATCAGAGAGCACCTTTTGGGTCTGGACAAGAAGACTTACAACGAGGCGGTGCGGGTTGCGAGGGTGATAGAGTCCGGTCCGAGGGACAGCTTCTTCGCTCGAACGGGGGGTGAAGAGATCTGTTGGAGAGAGCTCGGGTGGCGGTAAACTAGACCATTCCGCCCATACGGGGCGGACCGCTACAAGACTGCGAGTAACAACCCGGCACCACCCGTGCCACAATTAGCCGGACCCAACCCAAATATTAAATGTTATAACGTCAACAGTGGGACATGTTGCAAGGAACTGCACGCTACCTAAGAAGCAAGCTCCTCGAAGCCCCGAGTTTATGCGAATCACCACTTGAAGAGGCAGCCGCATCACCCGATGTGGTAACCGGTACGACTTTATCCCTTACTATTTGGTTTATTCTTTCGGTTGCATGAGCATATAGAACTAAGGGGCAATATATTCCGGGAATTGTAAATGTAGCCGGTTTACCCGCCAGAGTATTATTTGACTCTGGGGCCACGCACTCCTTTGTTTCTGTTTCTTTTGGGAAGCGAATGGAGTTACCAATCAAGCAATTGAACCCAAGCTTGATAGTTCGCTCTCTACTAGGAGTCGCAGTGGCTTTGACCAAGTATTATGGACCATGTATGGTATGTATTGAGGGCCGAGACTTAGAAGCAAGCCTAGTAATACTTGAGATGGCAGACTTTGATGTCATTTTAGGGATGGATTGGCTGGGCCATCATTCGGCCGTCCTTTTATGTGGCGAAAGGAAGCTTATGCTTACTGACAAAGAGGGAAAGGAATATAGTTTCGCTGGGATTAAGCTATCTAGGAAGCGGAAGTTGATCCTCTCCGCCCTAAAGACTAAGAGATCCTTGGAGAAAGGGGGAGTGGGTTATCTCGTATCTGTAGTCGACCTCACAGCAGAGACATTCAAGATGGAAGATATAGATGTGGTTCGGGAGTTTCCAGATGTATTTCCAGAAGATCTTCCGGGCTTACCACCGAGACGGGGCTACGGAATTTGTGATAGACCTTATACCGGGTTCGGCTCCGGTGTCTAAAGCACCATACAGGATGGCCCCGACCGAGTTAAAGGAGTTGAAGACCCAATTACAAGAATTGCTAGATAAGGGCTTCATACGACCTAGTATATCGCCTTGGGGAGCACCTGTATTATTCGTCAAGAAGAAAGATGGAAGTGTACGACTATGTATTGACTACCGTGAGCTGAACAAGTTGACGATCAAGAATCGATATCCTTTACCTAGGATCGATGATCTCTTCGATCAGCTGCAGGGTGCAAAGGTTTTCTCGAAGATCGATCTCCGATCGGGGTATCACCAATTGAAGATCAAGGCCGGAGATATTCAAGACCGCTTTCAGGACGAGGTATGGGCATTATGAGTTTCTGGTTATGTCTTTCGGGTTGACCAATGCTCCAACGTCGTTTATGGAACTGATGAACCGAGTGTTCCATGACATGTTGGACACTTCGGTCATCGTATTCATCGATGACATATTGATTTACTCTAAGGACATGGAGACTCATACAACGCATTTGAGGGCAGCCCTACAACGGCTGAGGGATGTGAGGCTTTATGCAAAATTCAAGAAGTGCGAGTTTTGGCTGAAGGAAGTGGCTTTCTTGGGCCATGTTGTATCCGGAGACGGTATCAAGGTTGATCCAAGCAAGATAGCTGCTATAGTAGGATGGGAAGCACCAAAATCTGTTGCAGAGATTCATAGTTTCCTTGGGTTGGCTGGTTATTATAGAAGATTCGTGGAAGATTACTCCAGGATCACGGTTCCACTCACCCGGATTGACCAAGAAGGGAGAGAAATTTATATGGACGGATGAGTGTGAGAAGTGCTTCCAGGACCTTGAAGTCAAGACTTGTCTCGCACCTATCCCGACCATCCCCGAACCAAGCGTACCGTTTACTCTATATACGGATGCTTCGGGGTTGGGTATTGGGTGTGTTCGATGCAAGGAGAACGGGTGATCGCTACGCATCAAGGCGACTAAAAGAGCATGAGAAGAACTATCCTACGCATGACTTGGAGCTAGCAGCGGTTATTCATGCAATCAAGACTTGGAGACACTACTTGTACGGTGAGAAGTTTCGGATCAAGTCGGATCACAAAAGCTTAACTTATCTCTTCACTCGAGGGATCCGAAGGATGAGACGAGGGGAGGCGGGAATTGTTAAAGATTATGATTGCACATCCGGACCAGGAAGGAGATGTGTGGAATTGTTAAAAGGGATTATGATTACGAATGCTTTGCATCCAGTACCTCATTCAATCGAAGGTGACAAGAGCATATAATTGAAAGCTGCGAGAGATCCAATGGTTGTTCTAAGTTCCTTGATGTTCGCCTTGAAGATCTCACCGATGTGAAGCCAAGGTGGCAATCCTACAGGATCCATATCCAAGGCATGGCGGGGAAGACTTAGAGAAGGGTACGTGCAATCTTGACTTGACCTTGGAATCGGACAAATTACTCAAGTATCGCGGACGGTTATGTATACCCGAGAGCGAAGACTGCGATATCGAGAGGCCGAGTTATGACCGAAGCTCATTACACTCCATATTCGGTACATCCAGGAAGTACCAAGATGTACCATGATCTAAGAAGACTATATTGGTGGAGGGGTATGAAAGCAAGATATAGCTCGTTTCGTGTTTCAATGTCCGAATTGCCAACAAGTTAAAGCGGAAAGGCAAAGACCCGCGGGTTTACTACAGCCGTTACCGGAACCTGCATGGAAGTGGGATTGTATCACTATGGATTTCGTCACCGGCCCGCCTTTGACACCAAGGTCGGTGGATGCGGTTTGGGTTATAGTAGATCGACTCACCAAGACAACTCGATTTATTGCGGTCGGACCTCGGTATACCATGGAGAAGTTGGCCAAGTTATATGTTGATAATATAGTCATACTTCATGGCGTCCCGGAAAGTATAGTATCGACGAGAGATCCCCGTTTTACATCGAAGTTTTGGGAAGGATTACGAAGCTATGGGAACAAAGTTGAAGTTCGATGACGGCTTTCCATCCTCGGACGGATGGACGGTCGAACGAACAATTCAAATTTTGGAAGATATGCTTCGAGCTTGTGCATTAGATTTCAAAGGAGCTTGGGATGAGAAACTATCACTTATCGAGTTTGCTTACAACAATAGTTATCAGGCTACAATTCAGATGGCCCCATATGAAGTTCTCTATGGGAGAAAATGTCGTACACCTCTGTTATGGAATGAAGTGGGGGAAAGAAGAATTGTAGGACCGGAGTTTGTTGAAGAAACTTGCCGAGTGATTGATCGGATCAAAGAGAGAGTAAAGACAGCTCGGGTTCGACGAAGCACTATGCGAATAATCGACGTCGAGATCCGGGTTTGCGGTGGGTGACAAAGTGTGAAGACTTAACTTTTGAAGTGGTGCCTGTAATGCTCTCGAGCCGAAAAGTTCAGCAACTTCGAACCAAGGATATCCATTATGTGAAGGTGCATTGGAGAAGCCAAAATGTGGAGAAAATTACTTGGGAAGAAGAGAGCGCGATGAGAAAGGAGTACCCTAACCTTTTTGACGATCAAGGTACGTTCAAATTTTGAGGCCAAAATTTCTTTTAAGGGTGGGGGAGTTGTAGTACCTACATGCAAATTTCGGGACGAAATTTCTTTTAAGGGTGGTGGAGTTGTAAGACCCGCACTCTGAAAACCCGGTCTAAACCTTGGTTTTGTGTCGTGACAGGTTTTCCGATCATCACCGAGCCAGACGGGGCAAGCGGATAACAAACAGGTACAAAATCGGACCAAAGTCGACCAATTATACCTAATTTTAGATACCGGTTGATGGTACCGGATGATGGTACCGGTCGACCGGTATGGCCTGCACAGCTATGCGTGGGAATTTGGAAATTGGTCTCTGCGGGTCCCGCTTTACTGATTTCGAATCCTAGAAGTTTCCTAATCCTAGTAGGGTTACTAAACCCTATTTCTAGCCTATAAATACACCCTTAAACCCCTCAAATCCTTTCCATTGTCTCTCACAAACCCTAGAGAAGAGAAAGAGCTTGGAAAGGAGAAGGAGCTAGGAAGAAGAAGGAGGTGCCGCCATTACCGTTTGACGAAGCTCACGCTACGCCTGTCAACGGTAAGTGTTTGAATCCCTCTTCTTACCCTATGATAATTGTGTGGGTGGATCAATACCATGCAAAGTAGGTATTGATCTAAAACCCTAAATTGGCCAATAACCCTAGGTTGCCGTCAAACCCTAGATTTGAGTTTCGAGATGATATTCATCGAAACGAGACTTGAATGAGTTGGGGATAACTCTAACTCAAAGCCTAAACTTAGAATGGATAGAGGAAACCCTGAGAATCCATGGAGGATGATCGACGGCAGTCGAAGAACCCATGTATGGTCTTCCGAAGACATACCGATCGACTATACCGGTTGCACATAGTGCGACCGGTACCTCTCGGGAGGTTGTTTGTGGGGGACCGGCTGACCATACCGGTCGCCAGTCTTTCCCACAGAGCTGCGATCGGTATATGCCACCGGTCAGCTCTGTGAGGGTAGTTGTGATCTCTGTTGGTTTTCGACCAACATGAAACCCTAAACAATATATTCTAATGAAACCCTAATAATATTGTAGGACTTTGTGACTTATCGTTTGGACCTTGCGATGTGGAGCAAGTTATTGAACGAGCGTCAGGTAAGGGAATCTAACCTAAACCTAATAATTAATGGACAGTAAATCGTTGTTAATCATTGAATATCTATGATGTGATGTTTGTGCATATTCACATGCCATCCTTTACTTTCAGTTATTATTATTGTTCATGCATTCATAGGATGTGATTGTTAGGCATGTGATTGTTTTAGTTGGTGTGCGGAGTGGGGCATGGGCCTGGGATCGCTCTTCACACTGGCACTTTTTGTAGTATTCTGTCTTAACATGCTTGGTACGGGTGAGGTATCAGGGGAAGATCGTGGTACGGTGGTCTCCGATATTGATGTTGTCCCGGCCATCGTTGTGTGGTACTGAGGATTCCGAGTCAACGCTGGCTTGTCCACGATGCTTTAGCTCTATCTCTATGCTGTAGGGAGTTATGTTGGGATAGGGTCTGCCTACGTATTGTTTCTATCCTAGTGGGTTAGTTGCGGATAGGGTATCAGGGGGAGGTGAGGTGTGGTGGTCTCCGACCCGGCCTGCACGCTCTAGCTCTATCTCTATGCCGTAGACGGCTGTGCTGGGATAGAGCATACATTGTTGACATATAGGATTGGTTAGTTGCGAGCCTAGTTTGCGAGCCCTGGCCAGGAAGGGCTTAGGTACTTGGTATGGGTAGAGTATCGGGGAGGTGCGGGTATACCTTAGCTCTATCTCTATTCCATGATGGGTGCATGTGGGTTGGTGGTAGTGTGATTCTTGTGCGACGCCACACACTCGTGTATAGAGGTGCGGGGGCCACCAAACCTTTCTATAGCACATTGCAAACTTAAAACCAGACCACAAAGATAAAATTGATTGTTACTCATGCATAATCTTGTGAAACTGTCGATTGTCTTCTTGAGCTGTGTTGTGTGCTCACCCTTGGTATATGCATTGTTTTAGATGTTGATGCAGGATACACTGTGGACGATTATGTGAACGCTCTGGCGTATGGAGGTGTTGCGGCATTGGACGTACAGGCAGGAGAGGACGAGCATGACGCTTCATGCGAGTGCCCTTTCTGCGTGTACCTGTGATTTGTTTTATTTATTTATTTCAATTATTTTGATTGGATTAAAGGGATGTAATGATATTATTTTTATGTGTTTGATTTTGAATAATGGAATATTTATTTAAATTATCAATAGATACTCAGTTCATTCTATTTAAAGTCTTCCGCTGTATATTTATATTCTGATTGTGGTTATGTGTAATTGGTTTGTATGGGTGGACACGGCCTATTCGAGATCCTAGTGTGAACCGTTGGTTCAATGGCGGTTCACTCACACCGTTCTGGTTGGATCAGAATTGGGGTGTGACATTCATGACTTCCATTGATTCATTTGGAAAGATAATATGGATGGATCTCGAGATGGGAGATCAAGACAATTCCCTAATTGTAGGGGCCTCTTACCCTAAAAGGGTGGATATGGTTGCACTTTGATTTTCTTTTCAAAAGGCATTGAAATCCAATGGGGAAATATTGAGATTCTAGACATCTAGAGGAGTGGAAGAAGTCATATGCACAATCAAAGATGACTTAACCAAACAAAGTTAGCTCCCTCATAAGGAAGATTGGGTAAACATTATTCGAGTCAATTTAATTGAATTTGATTAAGCCATGTGTTCAGTCTTGGGACCTCATGATTCCAAAATGGATAATCAGTGGTACCAAGGTCTGGCCAATTGGATTACCAAATTTGATGAAATTGAAATGGATATATTAATCCATCGTCCTTATTAGGGATGATTAGCAAAAGCGGTTCATAGATGAACAAACTAGTAAATTTCTTCTTGACCATGGTACCTATGTCTTGACAGGGATTTTCTATTCGTTTTTTTAAAATCGACGTGTTAACAATGAGAGATTCGACACATCGAGCTTACTTAATGGAGGGTGTATAGTGACCGTCTACTATGATGTAGAACAGGTGTATACATACCTCATACTCCCAATGGGTGAGAGTTCAAGATGCTCATCATGTAGATTCTAACATGTTGACCAATCGAGGACAAAAAGGGGCAGAACTTCGACGTCTCAAACATGGATGTCATGGTTAAGCCGATTTTACCGGGTCGGTTCAGGGATGAACCAAAAAATAACAAACATTGGGCTACAATCTGAGTTAGGACAGAAAAGGCCAGCTTGACGAGGATGGGGTAACCTATCACCGAATGCTCGATGAATAATGGGCTCCCAATCCCTTTATATACTATGTTGCAAGGATCCAAGCGACGTGGAGTAGCATAACGCATTCCCAGGTGGACCCAAGAAACGCTCGTTAGAGGCTGCTCACCGGTCGTGGTCTCACAAAGTACAGGCCAAGGCTGTGTGTTTCGCCTAGCGGGCTGCCCCATATACATGGGACCCGGTTCGACTACTCGCATGAATGTGTGATTGAACCCATTCCCCCCAAAGCAATATTATACAAGCATAAATATAGTATCCTAAAATCTAGCATCCAATTCACACAAGGAAAGTTTTCATTTAGAAGTTTGACATTTATATCCCCAGTGGAGTCGCCACTGTGAGGACAACGATGGAAATCTTTAGAAGTCGCCACCTAGATTTAGGTCTAGGACCTTAGAAATGTGAAATCTCACCCTAAGGTAAGACTTCGATTGACTCATGACCCTTAGATTGGATTTCTGGTCCATCAGAGATTGGGTAAGGGTCAGGTTACGGTTATGGGAAGGGGTTAGGCACCCAAACTGTCCGATCGAAATCGGTCTCCTATGCCTTTCCTATGTTAGACTCTATTTGTTAAGCCAAACCAAACCAAGTGGTTTGATATCATTGAACCGAATCTGTATCCATCAGATTGCCAAAAATCAGGTTCACCATCATAGTTCAGGTGTGATTAAAGTTTATGGATGTGATTTATGCTTGTGAATGATTAAGTTCTTTGTTCAAGTTGAAATTTATGCTTGAAAGACTGAGAAATCTTATGGGTTAGGATCTGGATAGTCCATGTGGACTGATAGATAGTCCTAGTGGATCTAAGAATAATCCTATTTGGGTCAAAATATGGATAACCCATTCTGGGTTGGAATATGGATAACCCTATGTGGGTCAAAATGTAGATAAATATCCTAGTGGATCTATTGGATAGTCCAAGTGGACTAAGGTTTGGATAACCCTTTTTGGGTTGGAATATGAATAGATATCCTAGTGGATCTATGGATAGTCTGAGTGGACTATAGTGTGGATCCGAATTTGGGTTTTTCCCAAATGGCCTACGTATCCTAGGGTTTGACGTAGGAATCAGAATCCACGTAGTTCGGACTGATGGGTAGATATCCTAGTGGATCTATGGATAGTCCGAGTGGACTAAGGTAAATATCCTAGTGGATCTATGGATAGTCCAAGTGGACTAAGGTTGGATAACCCTATTTGGGTAAAAATATGGGGGATATCCTAGTGGATCTATGGATAGTCCAAGTGGACAAAAATGTGGATCCGAATTTGGGTTTCTCCCAAATGGCCTACGTATCCTAGGGTTTGACCTAGGAATCAGAATCCACGTAGCTCGGGAATAACCTGTTCTAGGTTATAAAGTGAGAACCTGTTCTAGGTTTGGGATTGAGAACCTATTCTAGGTTTAGGGTTTAGAACCTATTATAGGTTTAGGGTTTGCCAAGGGGCAAAATCGTCCTAAATCACCCTTTTTATCCTGAATTCTAATTTTGAAAAGTTTGGCAAGGCATTCACTTTCTTTATTAAGATTTTATCATTTCCATTATGCCCTTCCCAAGAATGTGGGTGCCTAAATGCACGTCCCCACACCTACATTGTCTTCTAGAAGTGTGCATAGATGGCAGTTTAACTAGGGTGTTGCATAAAATAAGTTATTGCCAAAAAATAGAATATTCTATCTAAATATGGCACATAAAACATTTATGACAAGAAATACACATATAGCAAGATTGTGAAAATCTCCCTAATATGGCATGCACTGCAAATAAGGCAAGAGCCTATATGGTAAGATCTAATATGCTAATTCTAAGCATGGCAAGACCTTAATTGCTATTTTCTTTCCATATTTAGGGTTTTCTACCCTAATGGTTACTTTCTTTCCATTTTAGGGTTTTCTACCCTAATTACTTTTTTCTTTCCATTTTAGGATTTTCTACCCTAATTGTTATTTTCTTTCCATTTTAGGGTTTTCTACCCTAATTGTTACTTTCTTTCCATTTTAGGGTTTTCTACCCTAATTGTTATTTTATTTCTATTTTTTAGGATTTTCTACCCTAATTGTTATTTTATTTCCATTTTTTAGGATTTTCTACCCTAATTGTTATTTTCTTTCCATTTTAGGGTTTTCTACCCTAATTATTATTTTATTTTCATTTTTTAGGGTTTTCTATCCTAATTATTATTTTATTATATTTTAGGGTTTTCTACCCTAATTATTACTTTCTTTCTATTTTAGGGTTTTCTACCCTAATTGTGACAATAAACATTTAATATAGCATGTGAGTATGATCATTCCAATCATGGCAGTATGATTATTCAATTGTGGCAGTGTGTGCTTATAAGCATCCAAATATAGCAATATAAACATCATAAATATTGGCTCAAATCCTCAATCTAATGGTCGGATCTCTTCGAAACGTGATAATCATTATCAACGACTCAGAATTCATCAAACCAACCAAAATCAATGGCTCAGATTCATCTAATCAACTCATGATGATCATCCAACGGTTCAAATCACTTACAATAATAGTCTAACCGTCAAGGTTCATTTAAATCACTCTTGAAGACAATCCAATGGTTTAGATCATCAAAAATGATAATCTAACCGTTAAGATACATTTATATCAGTCTTGAAGACCATCCAACGGTCCAAATTTATCTAATCAACTCATAAATGACCATCTAATGGTTTAGATTCAAAATAAACATCCAATGGCCCATATCATCACACGATCAGAATAAAAAATGAATCATTCTATGGTCCTTATTTTCATATCATCACATGATCAAAATTCATGGTTGATGGCTTGATTTTCAACTCATCAAAAAAATCCAAATCAAAGGGCCATATTAACTTCATATCGAAATTCTAAATCAAATGGCCATATTTTTATTCTCATGAAATTCAAGATCAAAGGCTATATCACAAAATTCAAAATCGATGGCCATGATTTAATCACATTCAAAATTCATCCAATGACCATAACATCACATGATCCAAGTCATCGAACGGCTCATATCTATTATCATAACATGATCAAAACCAATGGTTCAAATTCAGTCAATATTATATAAACAAGCCAATGATTCAAATTTAATAATCAAAATTATCATGGTTTAACTGTTCGGATCAAACATCAAGATTATCAAATTATTAAGGATTCTATTCAGACTTAATTAATGATGCTGATCGGGTGGTTCTAATCATATAGGGAAGAGATCAATGATGCAGGTGATATGGGATGGAGATGTGATAGTTGTAGCAGTGAAGTGTATTGGGTTTGATTGGGACTGCAAGGTGGAGGTGTATGGTTGATGGCTACATAGCTGAAGGTAATGAGCAGTAGGACTTAGGATCGTGGATTTGGTATATAGCAGCAGAGAAGATAAAAAATAATAATGAAACAAACACAAGAGGGTCGGTGGAACTTACCTCGGTCTGCAAATCGGCGACCCTAGCAGCAAATATGGCTCTCCACTTCTCTTCTTCTTCTTCTTCTTCTTCTTCTTCTTCTTCTTTCTCTTCTTCTCCTCTTTCCTGATTTTTTTTTTGTTTTTTTTCTTCTCCACTCCACCTCTCTCTATCTTCTCATTTCTCCCATCCTCTTCCTCTTTTTTTCTGTTTTTTATTCTTTCTTTTATTCTCCCACTCCCTCTCTCTCTATCTTCTCGTTTTTCTCATCCTCTTCCTTTTTTTTTTTTGCTTTTTTTATTCTCCACTCACCGTTCTCTCTCCCTTGCTCCCTCTCTCCCTTCTTTCGGTTTTCTCCCCATTTTTCTTTTTTTTTTCTCTCGAATTCTCACCGCTCTCTTTCTCTCTCTCTCTCTCTCTCTCTCTCTCTCTCTCTCTCTCCTCTTCTTCCGATTCTCCCTCTTCGGCCACTCTCTTCTCTTTTTTTTTTTTTTTTTTCCTCTCTCCCTCTCTCTTTTCTCCTCTCGCTTCTCCACTTTCTCTTTTTTTTATTATTTTTTTTATCTCCTCCTTCCATATCTTTTCTCTCTTTCTTCTTCTCTCGGATTCCCCTCCCTTTTTTTTTTTTTTTTTTTCCTTTTTATTCTTCTCCTCCTCTTCCTTCTGTCCTCTCTCCTCTTTTAGAATCTCCACTTTCCTTTTTTATTATTTTTTTTCATATCTCCGTCCCTCCCTCTTATCGGATCTCCTCCTTTTTCCTTTCTTTATTATTTATTTTTTTTCCATATCTTCTCCCCTCTTTTATTATTTTTTTCCTTTTTTTTTATCTTCCTAGCGATTCTCTCTCGATCCTCCTCAATCTTCACCGCCTCCCTCTTTTATTCTCGGATTTTTTCTTTTCTAATCTTTCGGCCTCCTTCTCTCAAATCTTCTTGATCTCTTTCTCAAATCTTCTCAATCTTTCCTTCTTCGTTGAACTATATATAAATAATATATATATATATATATATATATATATATATATATGTATATATATATATATATAATATCATAAAATTCTTGCACATGGGTTAAACGGACTTGGTCCAGGCTGGTCTGACTTGAGTTGATTGGGCTGGACTGACTTGAACTGAGCTGGGTTGACTGGGTTGGGTCCAAAATTGGTTTGAACTGAGTTGACTGGACTGATTGGGATTAACTGGATTTTCTCTCCTTGTCATTTCACGGGTCATTTCCGCTGTCATCCCGCATGGAATTTTTCGATGGCCTCTATTCCAAATTTTTTGTGTTCATTTTGTAGAACATTAAAAATGAGGAATATAGGAACTTGAATCACCTCATTTGGAAGTAAAATGGTCAACTTATGAATTTTTGAAGTTTAAGCGGACCAATTATCGATAATTTGGCTGACCATTCTGCATGAGATCCTTCGGAGGCTTTTACCGAAAATATTTTACGTCCACTTTGTAGAGCACTAAAAATGGAACATAATGAGACTGGAATCACCTGAATTGGATATGGAATGATCAAAATATGAATTTTTGAATATTAAATGACCATTTCCATATGTAATTTTGCATGGGACCCTCCGGAGACTTCTACCCGAGATTTTCCACGTCCACTTTGTAGGACATCACAAATGAAGAATAATGGCCTTGGAATCATCTGAATCCGACGTAGAACGGAAAAGATATGAAGCTTTGAAGTTCTAACGATAATTTTGCATGAAAGCTCGCATGGGGCCCACTGATGACTTCTGCCCGGGATTTTTCACGTCCACTTTGAAGAGGACTGAAAAAAAGGAATATTGGCCTTGGAATCATTTGATTCTGATATCAGATGACCAAGATATGATGTCTTGAAGTTTTGAATTATAATACATGCATCGTACGATAATTACGTAAATGCCCTTGCACTTTCAAACTACGATATCTTCCTTGTTTGAAGTCAGAATTTGATTATTCCAGTCTCATTTCGAAGATAATTTCACAACCTATTCATCCAAGTAGATAATAGCCCATGACCCTGCTGTGGGGTTCAGTGGAGAATCACAAATCTTTGGGTTAAAGGCTAGAAACCTGCCATATTAGTTCACTTATGCAGAGGGTGGCAAAAATGGGGTGCTTACACATAGTTATTGTTATGCAAATGCATGCTCAATAATACAGTTATTGGATGGTATGTTATAAGCATGTTATAATCACAAACATAGCATGTTAAAGACATAAAAGTAGACATGTTAAAATACCCTAATTACTATAGACCCGACCCCTCATTTGATAGCACTTGAAGTGCAGCTGCATTGCGAAGCCAAATAGAAGGTTAACACTTTGCCCAAATCCGATACCTATTCAATTAAATAACTTCATTAAGTTGGTGATGTAACTTTTAACTAGTATGGATAGTTCCTAAATGTCCATACATGGTCCCAAGATAAGCCGGGAACCCAACGGTGGGTCCCATAAAACCTAACTAGGCAAATTGGCATTCTGGATCAGAGACGGATGGAGGTTCCAGAGGATACATCCTCCGGTTTTTCCCTTCTTCAAACACTTTGAAGAATTATTCAATTTTCAAATGAACCGAAGGGTGTAAATGGATGGTGTGTCATTCGACACAACCTCTGGATATCCTTCTGTAATCAGGTAAACATCATAGTGAGCAGACAGAAGGTAATCCGAAGGCAACACTAAATGGTATTCCCTCCAGCTTATCCTCTGATATTTATCATGCCCACAGGGCAAATTATACAAAGTCTCTGATGGATTTCAGAGGGTATGCCTCTGGTGTCTTTGGAGGATATGCCCCGGTGAACATCCTCTGGAACGAGTTCAGAAACCACCCGAACCAGAGTTTTGGGATCTCCATCTTTGGGGCATTTCATCCTAACACTCATACCATGGTTTCCAATCGGTGGGAGATTATCTTTCCAAGTTAGGGGAAGATATTAGAGTCATCATTGACTCATTCCATCCCCAACAAGGTGGGTGAACCTCTCCTTCTCTAGGGTTTAGTTCCTTGGTTATTCCTTTAATGGTGGAGTGTTTCACCATCAATCAATCATAGCTACTGGAAGAGAGAGAGAGAGAGAGGATGGTAAGAACTCTCATCCATAGCGTGAACCACCTATTATACTAAGGTTTGGTTTATCTACATTAATGGTGACCATTAATGGAGGAGCAAACCCTCATTAGTTCTACCATTAAGTTGGAGGAGAGAGAAAGAGAGAGAGTGGGGTGGGCTTGCCTTACAAGAGAGGCTAGGGCATAAGCTTGAGCTCTCTTATACTTCCCAAGGCTTCCTTTATGAATCCCAAGGTCCAAGGAGTGAAATAAGGGTTAGAGTCCCCTATTTATAGAATCTCAAGGAAAGAGTGTCTCACACTTGATGCACATGAACCAGGGGCAGGCTACTGGGTGGTGTTCCATCTGACAGATCCTTTGGTTAGGCCAAATTACAGCTCTCTGATTAGTAGGATGGCTCCTATGCATTGGGGTGTGTGTGGGGCTACTCTAGGTCTATCCTAGTGCATTTAAATCAGTATGTATGTATAAGGAGACTCATCTAAGATTCTGACATATCCATTGGACCCATGTTGAGTGCCCCGTCAGTCTGAGTGTGGAGAACTGGCACAAGGGCAATCCAAATTAGTAGTGGATTTTGGGTGAGGGTCTCATAACGCGGGTCCCAAGATAAGCCCGAACCCCAATGGCTGGTCCCTTAAGAAATACCTAGGCATACTGGCCAATAGTGGCCAAGGGGGGGATGAATCCGGGGGATGGATACTCTGGAATAAGCCGCTCGCTTATACTTATGTTTTTCCACCTAAGGCTGAGTTGGGGGATCAAGGCAGCTGATCAAGCATCCGGCTCATCCTTCGGATGCATACTTGTCATAACAAAATGCTTCTAGAGAGCAAGGCGGAGGCTCTGTCGGATGGTGCATCCGCCGCCTTAGCCTCCGGTTGCACTTAAGCCTAACCGGCCCCTGGTGGTCAGTCAAAGCCATAGGATAACCTGGGCCAGTCATCCGGAGGGTCATACCTCTTGATATTGAACATCCGGTTATGTACCTCCAGCTTAACACTTATTGATATAGGGTTCACTAATAGAGAGTGAGGCGGAGGCAGTGCCAGATGGTGTATCCACCGGCTTTGCCTCTGACTCAACTCAACCAATCTAATGTTAAGTATGGGTCTGGCAGAGGACGAGGCCTTGGTAACCCCCCCACCAGCCAAACCATACATGGTCAAGGCATAGCCAACCAGAGGCAGAGATAGTGCCCTAGCCTCCGACACGGGTCCTCCGATTGAGTCCAAAAAACCAGACTCAAACAGGGGACAAGGTATCAAAAATGGGGAGCTTCAACTCTCTAACATCAATACTTTACATTAAGAAGGTGGCAATCATATCCCCACCCTTGCACATCCATTTTAGGTCCATTAAATCCTCAATTGGAGGTAGAGGAAAGCCATTCCTATTCTAGGGTTTGGTGGCCTCCATTAATAGAGGCCATTAATGGTGGAACAACCACCATCAATGGTGCTCCACCAACTACACCAAAGAAAGGAGAAAGTGGTGACGATCAACTAATTGAGGATCATGCGTGGTGGTTCATCCATGGGGGTGCAGGGTCATGGTCTAGGATTGTGGGCCTTGTAACTTTTTCCCTTACATGGCTATTGGATTTGAAGTCCTGGATTATGGTGATACACAAGATGACATTATCAGACCATTACATCAGACCTAATTAATGAACACATTCCTACATTCATGTGCATTTGCATTGGCTTGACCTTTTACTGAGCAGGGATTGGAGCTCACCCTCGATATCGATAACTTTTTCAAATTTTAACACAAGTTCCTATTCCATGGAAAACATTGTTGCTTCTCCCACTGTTGGACCATGTTGTGGATACAGAGGACCAGACTAAGGATGCCTTTGGTAAGGGATGAATATGCGGCGACTGTGTTTATGTCACATAAGCTATTCGACTTCCTAATTTTGTTGATAGACTAGTGTAGTCTATTATTTAGACTATGTCCATGATACCTTCTTTGTCGCGCTCGTTATGTACGTAGCGTTATATTCTATGTTTTGAGTTTTTTTATTTCAGAAACATAAACTTGTAATTATTTAATTATAAGTTAGAGCATCAGTTTACTTTATTTCATTTGTTATATACTTATGCTACTATTCCACTTTGTTGTACTCTGATTATTGTGGATATTGTATATGTGTGTGTTGTGTGGTGGTTTGGTGATTCACGACATGCGCGTGATCTTGGGTGCTGCAGCTCACTAGTAAGCAACCCAAGTATCACGCCCGATATCCAAAAATGGGCTGTGACAATGACTCATCTTCTGTACTATCAGTGTCATTACCAACTGGAGCTATCTAGATGTAACTGACTTTCTATCACAGAATTCTGATGGGCTGGCCTTGTTTGGGCCTAAGTCTATAGGTCTGTAGTAAGTACAGATCTTTTTTCAGGTCTTTTTCAGGTTTTAAGTCCATTGCCCCAGTTGGGACCTCCTTTACTATACTTTCTTCAAATGATATCAATAAAGTGATTTTCTTCAAGTATATTGCTTCTTCCTCTTCCCCTTCTTTTGTTAATTCTAATTCTGATGATGAGCTTGATGATGAACCATCACTTGAACTTCTATGCCATCTGAATTTAAAAGAAAAGAAAGCCCAACCCATCTGTCAAGACTTTAAATGATCAATTTGGGGACAGAAGAGTATCCCAACTGTTTACATCAAATGCAAGAGCATATCATTTGTCAGCATCAAGATGCCTCACGAGTTGATCTCATATTAGGGGCAGCGTTTCTAAGGCAAAGCACAAAAGTTGTGTAACCATTTCAACATTATCAGAAATAGGTCTTCACCTTACCATCTCGATGACACGGGGTAGT
The DNA here is from genome assembly GCA_028583415.1 of Protea cynaroides. Classification (NCBI taxonomy): domain Eukaryota; kingdom Viridiplantae; phylum Streptophyta; class Magnoliopsida; order Proteales; family Proteaceae; genus Protea; species Protea cynaroides. Next base: position 11,308,719 of record CM053267.1, on the reverse strand, counting down.
CAAAGGGGCGAACAAGAGTGAAGATTTTTCTTCTGAAGATAGTAGACACAAATGCCGATAGGGCTAACAAATTGCCATATACTTAATTGGTTTTATTGAACTTCAATTAGGCCTCTGACTGAGGCAACACTTTATTCCTTGGTCTACAACATGGAAATAGTATTTTCGGTCAAATTAGAAATGCAATCTTTGAGCATCCTCAAGAAAAGCTATATCCAAAAGCAAGGTGGCTCCGTGCCCAATATGAAGAGTTTTAAAATTTGATCAATCTGAATAAAGTGAAGCAGTACTTTGTGTAACTTCCACATCAATTCAAAAATAAAAAGAAATAGATAAAAATAGAGAATAAAAAATATAGAAAATGTATGCAAAAGTGAGGATGTTGGGAGACTATTCTTTCGAGTTTGGTGGCATGCCTACTCATTTTGTCGTGCTTCACGACAATGGCATTTTCCGTTGGAGCTGGTGGTGAATCTACTCATTTTGTGAAGTGGCATTTTGTGTAACCTTCACTGTAAGACCCGTGTCAAACTAACCCGGTCTTACCCCTTGAACCAGGTTTACCCATCATGGTCGAGTCAAGTGGACCAAGGGCGTAATGGAGATCAAGATCCCAGGTATAAAATCGACCCAAAAACAATTAATTTTAGGGGAGGGTCGCATACCCAGCCAAGTAGGGTCGGACCTCCCAAAACAGAATGTCAGACCCTCAGATTTGAAGGGAGGGTCGGACAGCTTAAGACCCTAGGGTCGACGGGATCATCGACCCTCCCATCGACCCTCGGTTTCTGACGAATATAGAAATTAGGAAATTTCTATATTTTTCGATTGGGATTCTTTCCAAATCTCAATGGGACTTATTTAGGATGTTCCTAGTCTATTTAAAGGACGTCCCTAAGCCACTTTCACTCCTTTCACAACCCTAATTGATTGAGAGAAAGAGAGGAGAAGAAAAAGAGGAAGAAAGGAGACAAGGAGGAAGACTTAGCAAAAAGGAGAAGAGTTACAGAGAAAGATTAATCTTCTCAGGTATGGATATTAATTCTATGAGTTTCTACAAACCTTAGGGTAGTTATTGATGAAAATGTGATCTCGGAGAAACCCAAACCATCCATCCATGGTTTGGTTTTCATGGAAAACCATAGGAGGATGCACGAAAACTATTTAGATGGATTATACATGGTTCTAGACCATGGTATGACTGTTGAATGAATGTAGGAAGCAAGCCATAGGACCCCAAACACGAAGAGTGGATTTAAAAGTGGAAATTGGACCAGAGTGCATCGAGGGTCGCACCGAGGGTCGATAGACCATCCGACCCTAGGTGTTTCTGACCATCGACCCTCAGCATTCGGGAAGTCCAGAATGGAGGGAGGGTCGATAGACCCATCGACCCTAGCATCGACCCTCAGTTGACAGAATGATTTTAAATTCCGAATTAATTCTAATTAAATTCTATCGACTTTGTTAGGTCTTCTAGCAATATAATAACAGTATAAAGGTGATTTTAAAGCTTGGAAAAGTATCTTTTAGCAAGCTAAGGTGAGGAACTTTAACTCCAAACTAAATTGGTTAATAATAAACTGTTTTCTATTTCTTGAGTCCTATGCTATGTTTGATTCTATGCGAATATGTTTGTAATGTGCATACAGCATGCCATCCAATAATTCTATTACTTGTTCATGCATATTTACTTTATTGTTTATAACATGATGTGTGTGGTTGATGTACTTGATGCGAGCCAGTATCAGGGGAGGTGTGATGAGAACGTCAATAAACGTTAACCTTTGGCGGGTCTCAGCACTTTAGCTCTATCTCTAACTCAAGTTTTGTGCATTGACATCGTCGTATCGCCATTACCTTAGCAGAACTATTATGTCGTAGGATATCAGGGGAGGTGGTCTTGGTCCTTGTAGTCTCTGACTCTACCGGGGGGCCTTAGCTCTATCTCTATGGGCATTCTGAAGGATGCTGGGGTGAGGCCTTGGATACACTGTTTGGCATTAGGATTGGTTAGTTGCGAGCCCAGTTTGCAAGCCCTCGCTAACAGGGGCTTATGTGTTGGTATAGCATTATATAGCAATAAACGTTAACCTTTGTTGTATAATGTTATGGTAGGGTGGATGGGGACGACGATAAACGTTAACCTTCGGGTGGGCTTCCACACCCTGTGTATAGAGGCGGTGTCAATAAACGTTAACCTTTGACCACCCAACCTTTCTATTGCATATTGCAAACTATAAACCACACCAAAGATATAAATTGATTTTTTTTCATGCATATGTATTGTTGCATTGTTTTGGCTACTCACTGAGCCGTGTTGTGTGCTCACCCCTCGACGTCGAATATTTTTAGTTGATGATGCAGGTTACACAGTCGAAGATTATATGAATGCGTCTGCGTACGGGAATATAGCAGCAATGGAAGCTGGAGCTGAAGAGTATATACATGACACCTCTTGCGAGTGTGACTCATGTGTATTTGATTAGATATTTTTATAGTTTCTTTGAATTTATAAAGACATGTATTTGATATTTACATAAGTATGTCTCAGTTGAAAATAAAATAATTTACTATTTAATTAATGGTATCATCTTAGTTCTCAGTTCATTTATTTATAAATTTTCCGCTATTGTGTATTACTCTGATTATGATTGTGGATGCGTGTAAGTTTGGATAACGCGGGGATAGTCTATTTGAGATCCTGGTTGAACCGTTGGTTATTTAACGGTTCATCACACCGTTCTGAACAGTGCAGAATTGGGGTGTGACAACTTGGTATCAGAGCTTCTCAGGCTTTGCCCGCCGAACTGACACACATTCAAGACCATTGTGAACTGAGATAGGATAAATTAAAAGCTTTAATACAAACACACTGTAAGCACAAGTGATGATTGAAACCAAATTAAAAAGAGAATAATGCATCTATTAAAGGGAATAACAAGTTACATACAATGAGTAAGAGAAACAAAACATATATACATCGCTAAAGCAGAGTACAGTCCACAACCCGGACAGTTACTCTGTAGTACAAGAAAAGTAAAGTACAATCAGGAAGCTGGAGGCGAAGGAGGAGGCGGTGCCTCACGGTCTCTGTCATAGTCCTCAGCATAGACCCTAGTCAACCAGGCCACCTGGGTCTGGGTCGTCTGGAGACTAGTCAAGAGAATAACCATGCACAGGGTAATCAAGAACCAGCAGACCCTACAAATTTGCCACCTCCACCACCGGAGCTAGCAACTGTGGTTATGAATCTGACACAATAGCTACAACAAATGCAACACGCACAAGCTCAAATGCAGGTTGCAATAGGAATTATGTTTCAAGCCACTCAGGTTGCAACCATGCACACGGGGCAAGCTAGTGCAGCACCAGTGGGTAATCACCCAGCTCAACAGACACCTCAACAACCGACTGCACCAATTCCAGAGCAAGTCCTAGAAGCAGCCCAAGGGAACTATCAATATCCACACTATATGTTTGGGGCAAACCCCCAAAACCAGCTGGATCACTCCCGACTAGTAGAGAGATTTTTGAAAATGAAACCGAGAGAATTCAACGGCAAGCCGTTTGATCCACTGTGGCCAGCACACTAGATAGACGAAATGGAAAGGAACTTCCTTATGATGACTATTACCGAGGAAGAGAAAGTACTATGCGCCACCTTCATGCTCAAAGGCGACGCACACCATTGGTGGAAATCTACAAAGACGTATTTATTGACCAAGCACGCCCTACTGACATAGGCTATATATAAAGAAGCATTCTTCGAGAAGTATTTCCCAAGAAGCTTCAGAGATTCAATGGAGAAGGAATTTCTGAGTCTGTACCAGGGGCAGATGTCCGTAGACTCGTATCAACAGCGCTACGAAGAACTGTTTTTTCTTCGCACCGGCTAGCATGCAAGAAGAAGATACAAAAACCCGTAGGTTCGTCGCGGGACTAAGAGGAAGCATAAGAGAAAACGTTCTGGGCTTAGAGAAGAAAATTTACAACGAAGCTGTCCAGATTGCTCGAGTAATTGAATCGAGCCAGAAAGAGAGTTATTTCACTCAAAACAAAGGCATCAAAAGGCCAGCTGGGAATTCGTATAACGGAGGAAATAATAGGATGTATAAACCTTTTCGTCCTCAGAATTTTGCTACTGCACCAAAGTCTACTTCCACAGCTCAACCACAGCCAAAGCCAAATTCTGAAGCCCCGAAGTGTTATAACTGCAACCAACCAGGGCATATGGCAAGATAATGCCCAAAACCCAAGAAGCAGTTACATCAAGGACGGGTATATGCCGTTACATCAGAGGATGCAGCCGCATCGCCCGATGTGGTCACAGGTATGACCTAAACTTTTAAGATTATAATTTCATTGATTGAGCATGTAGACTAAGTAAAACGGATCACAGGTATTGTACCTATCAATGGCGTACCAGCCAGAGTACTCTTTGATTCAGGAGCTACGCATTCATTTATATCTGTGTCGTTTGGGAAGAAGACCAATTTACCCATCAAAACATTAGACTACAAGTTACTTGTACGGTCGCCGATGGGATTAGAAGTGGAATTAGAGAAAGGTTATGGGCCATGTCCAGTTCTCATTGGTGAGAAAACCTTGGATGCAACTTTAATACAACTTGAGATGGCAGACTTTGATATCATCTTGGGAATGGACTGGTTAGCTCGGCATTCTGCAAATCTGTTATGCGTCGAGAAGAAGCTAACTTAAAAAGACAAAGAAGGAGCAGAATTCAGTTTCTCGGGAACCAAACTTCCCAGAAGACGCAAGCTCATACTCTCAGCATTAAAGGCTAAGAAGTGCCTTGAAAAAGGAGCCGTCAGATATCTAGTATCAGTGGTCGACCTAACCAAGGACACGCTACGAATGGAAGATATTGACATCGTGCGGGATTACCCAGATGTATTTCTAGAGGAATTACCCGGATTACCGCCCGACCGTGTCACGGAGTTTGAAATAGACCTGATACCTGGAGCCGCACCGATATCAAAAGCACCTTATAGAATGGCTCCAACTGAACTGAAGGAATTAAAAGTACAATTACAAGAACTGCTGGATAAGGGTTATATTAGACCCAGTATATCTCTATGGGGAGCACCGGTGTTGTTCGTAAAGAAGAAGGATGGTAGTGTTCGATTATGTATCGACTATCGAGAGTTGAATAAGTTGACAATCAAGAATCGATATCCACTACCCAGGATCGATGACTTGTTCGATCAGTTACAAGGAGCGAAGGTATTTTCAAAGGTCGATCTTCGATCAGGCTATCATCAGCTAAAGATTAAAGAAGGTGACATTCCGAAGACAGCTTTCAGGACAAGATACGGACATTATGAGTTCTTAGTGATGTCCTTCGGATTAACTAATGCACCGGCAACATTCATGGAACTTATGAACCGAGTTTTCCATGATATGTTGGATACGTCGGTTATAGTATTTATTGATGACATATTGGTTTACTCCAAGGACAAGGAAACCCATGTCAAGAACCTAAACGCAGCCCTACAACGTTTAAGGAAAGAGAAGTTATACGCCAAATTTTCGAAGTGTGAGTTTTGGCTAAGTGAAGTCGCCTTTCTAGGCCATGTAGTATCCGCAGAAGGAATCAAAGTGGACCCTAGTAAGATCGAGGCTATTGTGAAGTGGGAAGCACCAAAGAGTGTTTCAGAAATTAGAAGTTTTCTGGGTCTAGCTGGATATTATCGGAGATTCGTAGAAGACTATTCTCGGATTGCCGTACCTCTCACCAGTTTGACCAAGAAAGGAGAAAAAATTGTATGGACGGATAAGTGTGAAAAGAGTTTTCAAACACTAAAGACCAGATTGATATCCGCCCCAATTTTGACCATTCCCGTTCCAGGACAGACATTTACCTTATACACTGATGCATCGGGATTGGGACTAGGATGTGTGCTTATGCAAGGGGAGCAAGTAATTGCGTATGCCTCGAGACAGTTGAAGGTACATGAGAAAAAATTACCCCACTCATGATTTGGAGTTAGCGGCAGTAGTATATGTTGTCAAAACATGGAGGCATTACCTATACGGAGAGAAATTCCAAATTAAGTCGGACCATAAAAGTCTCACTTATTTATTAATCAGAAGGAGTTGAATATGAGACAAAGAAGATGGCTGGAACTATTGAAAGACTATGATTGTGATATCCAGTATCATCTGGGAAAAGCGAACGTAGTAGCAGATGCATTGAGCAGAAAAGCAATGATAAAATCTCAAGGAGAAGCTAGCACAACTGCAGCAATGTGTACTACCAGAATGGTATTCAATCACGGCAACGAGCAGTATGTGATAGATACAACGGATGGATCAGCCAACCAAGGGTTTATTCATCGGTTTTTGAATATGTTCGCGGCATTGAAGATTATACCGGATATAGTGGATGAAGTGAAGACAGCTATCAAAGCAGATCCTTATCTGAGAACAGTACAAGAAGATATTGAGAAAGGTAGGACTAACCCTGAGTTCACCTTGGATGACGAGAAGGTACTGAAACACAAAGGAAGAATATGTGTACCTGAAACAGAAAATATGGACATTAGACACCGACTGATGAAGGAAGCCCACACCACCATCTACTCGATACATCCTGGAAGCACAAAAATGTATCATGACCTAAAGAAACTGTATTGGTGGAGGGGAATGAAAGCAGATGTAGCCAAGTTCGTGTCTCAATGCCTAAATTGTCAGAAAGTAAAGGCGGAACGACAAAGACCCTCAGGACTGTTACAACCATTACCAGAACTAGCATGGAAATGGGATTAAATCACTATGGACTTCGTCACAGGACTACCATTGACTCCTCGAGTAGTTGACGCAGTTTGGGTGATTATGGACCGTCTAACTAAGACAGCTCGCTTCATACCGATACGACCCCAGTATACACTGGAAAGGTTAGCAAAGTTGTATGTGGATAATATTGTTCGGTTACATGGTGTTCCAGAAAGCATTGTGTCCGATAGAGATCCACGATTTACTTCCAAATTTTGGGAAGGACTGCAAAAGGCTATGGGTACAACATTGAAGTTCAGTACTGCATTCCACCCACAGACAGACGGACAGTCAGAGCGTACAATCCAGATCCTATAAGATATGCTACGAGCATGTGTGATTGATTTCAAAGGATCATGGGACGAAAAGTTACCATTGATCGAGTTCGCCTATAACAACAGCTATCAGGCTACTATATAGATGTCACCTTATGAGGCACTGTATGGTAGAAAGTGTCGAACTCCCTTGTTTTGGAATGAAGTTGTAGAACGCAGGATTGTTGGACCCGAATTTGTGGAAGAGACTTGTCGAGTGGTCGACATCATCAAGGAAAGAGTGAAAACAGCTCAAAACCGTCAGAAGCAATATGCAGATACTCGACGAAGAGATCTAGAGTTCACCGTAGGTGATAAAGTATTTTTTTGAAAGTATCGCCTATGAGAGGATTGAAGAGATTCGGACAGAAAGGAAAATTAAGTCCAAGATATGTCGGGCCATACGAAATTCTAGCTAAGCGTGGAAAAGTAGCTTATCAGTTGGCATTACCACCATCTATGTCAAGTGTGCACGACGTATTTCACATTTCTCTACTGAAGAAGTATGTCAAGGATTCGACGCATGTGTTGACAGTAGATTTGCCAGAATTGACTGATGATTTGACATTCGAAGTAACACCAACAGAAATCACCAGTCGAAAGGTTCAACGTCTACGCAACAGAGATATCTACTATGTTAAAGTCACATGGAAAAGTAGAGACATGGAAGAAGTTACATGGGAAGAAGAGAATGCTATGCGAAAGCAATACCCTCACTTGTTTGATTCAGAAGGTACGTACAATTTTGAGGACAAAATTTTTATAAGTTGGGGGGAGTTGTAAGACCCGTGTCAAACTAACCCGGTCTTACCACCTTGAACCAGGTTTACCCATCATGGTCGAGTCAAGTGGACCATGGGCGTAATGGAGATCGAGATCCCAGGTATAAAATCGACCCAAAAACACTTAATTTTAGGGGAGGGTCGCATACCCAGCCAAGTAGGGTCGGACCTCCCAAAACAGAATGTCAGACCCTCAGATTTGAAGGGAGGGTCGAACAGCTTAAGACCCTAGGGTCGACGGGATCATCGGCCCTCCCATCGACCCTCGGTTTCTGACGAATATAGAAATTAGGAAATTTCTATATTTTTCGATTGGGATTCTTTCCAAATCTCAATGGGACTTATTTAGGATGTTCCTAGTCTATTTAAAGGACGTCCCTAAGCCACTTTCACTCCTTTCACAACCCTAATTGAATTAAGAGAAAGAGAGGAGAAGGAAAAGAGGAAGAAAGGAGACAAGGAGGAAGACTTAGCAAAAAGGAGAAGAGTTACAGAGAAAGATTAATCTTCTCAGGTATGGATACTAATTCTATGAGTTTCAACAGACATAGGATAGTTATTGATGAGAATGTGATCTCGGAGAACCCAAACCATCCATCCATGGTTAGGTTTTCATGGAAAACCATAGGAGGATGCACAAAAACTATTTAGATGGATTATACATGGTTCTAGACCATGGTATGACTGTAGAATGAATGTAGGAAGCAAGCCATAGGACCCCAAACACGAAGAGTGGATTTAAAAGTGGAAATTGGACCAGAGTGCATCGAGGGTCGCATCGAGGGTCGATAGACCATCCGACCCTAGGTGTTTCTGACCATCGACCCTCAGCATTCGGGAAGTCCAGAATGGAGGGAGGGTCGATAGACCCAACGACCCTAGCATCGACCCTCAGTTGACAGAATGGTTTTAAATTCTGAATTAATTTTAATTAAATTCTATCGACTTTGTTAGGTCTTCTAGCAATATAATAATAGTATAAAGGTGATTTTAAATCTTGGAAAAGTATCTTTTAGCAAGCTAAGGTGAGGAACCTTAACTCCAAACTAAATTGGTTAATAATAAACTGTTTTCTATTTCTTGAGTCCTATGCTATGTTTGATTCTATGCGAATATGTTTGTAATGTGCATACAGCATGCCATCTAATAATTCTATTACTTGTTCATGCATATTTACTTTATTGTTTATAACATGATGATGATGATGATAGGAATAGGCATGTGCTTGTATGTGTGTGGTTGATGTACTTGATGCGAGCGAGTATCAGGGGAGGTGTGATTAGAACGTCAATAAACGTTAACCTTTGGCGGGTCTCAGCACTTTAGCTCTATCTCTAACTCAAGTCTTGTGCATTGACATCGTCGTATCGCCATTACCTTAGCAGAACTATTATGTCGTAGGGTATCAGGGGAGGTGGTCTCGGTCCTTGTAGTCTCTGACTCTACCGGGGGGCCTTAGCTCTATCTCTATGGGCATTCTGAAGGATGTTGGGGTGAGGCCTTGGATACACTGTTTGGCATTAGGATTGGTTAGTAGCGAGTCCAGTTTGCAAGCCCTCGCTAACAGGGGCTTACGTGTTGGTATAGCATTATATAGCAATAAACGTTAACCTTTGTTGTATAATGTTATGGTAGGGTGGATGGGGACGACGATAAACGTTAACCTTCGGGCTGGCTTCCACACCCTGTGTATAGAGGCGGTGTCAATAAACGTTAACCTTTGACCACCCAACCTTTCTATTGCACATTGCAAACTATAAACCAGACCAAAGATATCAATTGATTTTTTTTTCATGCATATGTATTGTTGCATTGTTTTGGCTACTCACTGAGCCGTGTTGTGTGCTCACCCCTCGACGTCGAATATTTTTAGTTGATGATGCAGGTTACACAGTCGAAGATTATATGAATGCGTCTGCGTACGGGAATATAGCAGCAATGGAAGCCGGAGTCGAAGAGTATATACATGACACCTCTTGCGAGTGTGACTCATGTGTATTTGATTAGATATTTTTATAGTTTCTTTGAATTTATAAAGACATGTATTTGATATTTACATAAGTATGTCTCAGTTGAAAACAAAATAATTTACTATTTAATTAATGGTATCATCTTAGTTCTCAGTTCATTTATTTATAAATTTTCCGCTATTGTGTATTACTCTGATTATGATTGTGGATGCGTGTAAGTTTGGATAACGCGGGGATAGTCTATTTGAGATCCTGGTTGAACCGTTGGTTATTTAACGGTTCATCACACCATTCTGAACAGTGCAGAATTGGGGTGTGACATTCACATTCATTCAAAAAAAAAAAAAAGAGGGGCGGGGGAAGAGAAGAAAAAATGTCATAAAACATATGCAAAAGTGAGGATGTTAAGCGGCATTTTCTTTTAAAGTCTGGTGGTGAGCCTGCTCCGTATGTATACAGTTTCAAGTGGAACCTAGTGTATAAGAGGGAATAGTCATTACAAATTTATATCGGTATATATTCGGCATGGTTTCAGATAATTCGGTATGGTTCTGTTCGCACCACTGGTCTGATTCTTGACACTGATTCTATATCGTATCAAATAAAATTTACCTTTTTCATACCATTACCTTACCAATTCTAGTTTAGTTTGGTTTGGTATGGTTTTTAATGATCGGTTTTGGCACCGAATCAACACTTTTATGCATAGTTCGATTGCTTGGCATTCCACTAGTAGTTTTTTGAGTCCTAGCTTAACCCTTCTTGTTTTTGCTTCTTCTAGGAAGCCTTCTTGCACTGAATTCTTATCCCTCGTCTATAAAATAGAAAAAGATCTTCTCCAACAATTTTGCCCAACAATTTTGCCCCTCTAGTTGGGATCCAATGGTTGAGGAACACCCGGTTCCCATACCAATGTATGAGTATTCACACCGAGTGATTCTCAACCATCAGATCCTCAACTGGAGGGGCATGTGTGAAGACCCATTTCTAGATACGGGGGTGATACTCGGGTCGCTTACCAGTAATTCGAACCACTCAAGATCACACGCATGCTGTAAATTATCTAACCACCACACAATAGTCTATATATGTGTGAGGACCAAAGATTGTTTATTGAAATTATCCTCAATTTTAAATGTAAATTGTGTAGCCTTAAAGTCTCCTACACTCAATGCACTCAATTGGGATCTGGAAGGTTCTCACCTTCATATCCCATCCACTCACTTCAGTGGAGGGTACGAAACTGGAGTCGCCACCTAGATAAGGACTAGGACCTATGATGTTGTCCCTCATGGAAAGGATTCTAATGACTCACGCAATAAAATAGCTAACTTATCTCACTAAAGGCAGGTAAGCACCAAATTACGAATTGGGAAGGTGTTAGGCACCCAACTTGTCCAGTTGAACCAGTCTCCCTAGATCTTATCCTTTCCTACAGTTTATGTATACTTTGGAACTATATAATTAAAATAAAAGATTCAAGGGAAATCCTAATTGGTATTCTAATTTCTCATTGAGCTAAAAGGTATTATACTAATGAATCAGTAATTCTACAATTAGATGGTAAAAATATAAAAAATGAATATGCGAAAATAAAATGAATGTCTAATTACACAAAGAATGGTGTACAAATGAATAAATGGAAAATGAACGAATATACAAACAAATGAATGAAAGAATAAAGAAACAATAAAAAAAAACAACAAAGGTATGACCAGGTTCGGGAAAGATCCCAAACTGCCTACATATCCTTATGCGGCGAGAATTAGGCCAAACGTAGTTTGGGCGGATGTGTACGTACCAAGTGTGTGCAAAGGTGATGCTCCCAAAGCATTGGAACGCATCCGATGGTGAAACGCTCCCACAGCTCATGGAACACATCTCGAGGTAAGATGCTTCAACAGATCATAGAACACAACTCGGTGTGAGGTACTCCCTACATCAAGAAGTCCCCTCAGTGGTAATTCCATAACACATGGAACTTACCTCAATTAGACCGTGCATGGAGCGAACAAACTCCCCCGCTGCCTACGTATCTTTTGAGACCTCTGTCTCTCAAGAATCAGGTCAAACGTAGTTCCCATGGATTGACGAGCCATGGTCACTCAGGAAAGACAAACGCCTCGGCTCCCCACACAAGAGGGTTTATCTAAATCTCACTCATCTCCCAGATCCAGGGTGTCCAAGTGGGCCACCCATTGGGCCACCAATCCTAAACATACATCAACCCCATTGCTAATTTCATTAAATCTTTCTTTGTACAATGTTAGTCCAATCACTCCTAGAGACCAATCGTAAGGTTGGGTGGGCCTCATTATAAATGAGGCCCACAATGGGGTGCTCATTGGAATCCCCTAAACAATCATTTTGCAGGAAGGGTGCATCCTAACATGCATCTATCATGGTGTCCAAGTGGAGATACACCTTTGGGGTATGGTAGGAGATATACATTAAAAATGCATTTAACATCTTCACTACCTACATTGACAATTATTAATTCCCTAGTATAAAACATCTAACATGAGAAGTGTAACAAAGAAAAATCAGCTTGTGATTCAAACATATATGACAAAGTATGTAGACATTAAACACTAAGTTAGATTGTCATGCATCTACACACGTGATCAGATTGTGCTAGTGTCAAGCTAACCCAAGTTAGAACAGATAGACCAACCCAAACTAGACTATCCTAAACCTACTTCCAACCTACAAGAACTTCATTAAAACTAAACTAAACCAGACTCAAGACCTAACTAGGACCAACTCAAGCTAACCTAGTCTAAACAAACCAAACAGATTCTGAAGACCTAAACATGGGCTAGCCCGAACCAGCCTAGAACCAACTAGACCACACTCTGAACCAAGCTAACCCAAGCCCATCAAAACCAACTCAAACCTCAAATAACCCAAACCAAATCCAACATAAACCTGAACCAGCCTAAACCTAAACCAAGATCCATGCTAAATTGGGCCGAGCCTATACAAAAGCCAAACCTAGACCTAAACCAATCCTAAACAACTAGTCCTAGACCTAGACCAAATGACCCTAATCGGACCCCACTTAGGCCAGGCCAGATTGGGCCAAAATAAACTAAGCTTGAACTAGGCCTAGCAAAACCAAGACAAAACAATCCAACTAAACAAGCAAAAGCCTAACCTGAATCTGGTCCAGCTTGGACCAGACCAGACCAAACCACTTGAACACAACTGAGTCAAACCCAAAAACCTAAGACCAAAACCCATAGATACATACTCAAGCCCTAAATTAGACCTAGCTTGAACTTAAACATACTAAACCAAGACCAGAATCAGGTCCACAAAACCAACCCCACAAAGGAGTAAACTAAACTAATCCTAGGCCTGAACCAAGCCCGGCTAAACCAAACCTGGGCCCAGCAGACCCTGCCCTACTTGGATTCACCAAAGAAAACAATAGAGATGATAGAGAATACTAATAATGGTGAAAATAAAGAACATAGAAGAAGAAGACATCAAGACAACAATCTATAACAGAATCACACCAAGTGGCATACAACCAAAGATACTTGAAGCTGGGAAAATGACAAAGAAAACAAAAGAAATAGGGGACTCAAAGTGAGAAAACATACAGGCCCCCCTGCTGTTCGAACGCAGCCCAGACAGAGTTGATAAACAAAAGGAAATGAAATTGAACCAAACTGATTTAAGCTTGCTTAAATAGAGAAGTATTTATATAAAAATGAATCACATAGGGAAAGTAACTCAGAAAATAATAATACATAAAATCATTGATGAAATCTTACAAGGAATCTTGAAGTTTCAAAGAGATGGACTCAGATTTTATTCAAATAAAGACAAACAAAAATAATAAATAAAAAGAAATAAAAGTCAACAATCTGATTACAACCAACACATAGTACAAGTAAAAGTAAGGTGGTGAGAAAGAAAAACAAAAGAAAAAAGAAACACACACAATGCTTGGAACGAGAGCTCTCACAGTTATATTGTCGAACACCTCAAATGCAAAAGAAAAAAATCTCCAAGACATTCATCATCAAAAATCCGGCTAAAGCCAAAACCCATGTATTTTTGCAGGAATGAGATGAATAAAACCTAAATCTATTTTAAAACCTTCTTCAAGCTAAAACTTACCGAAGCAAGGTCGTAAAGTCTAGTAAAAAATATCCCTAACTGAAATCCCACTAAACAATAAAAAGAGAATTAGAAGTGTTAAGATCAAACTCCTTCATATCAAATTGTAACATACTTGTGAGATGGATAACAATGTCAAAAGAATATCCCAAGAATCAGGCAGAACACTCAGGAGACATTTTTGTATGCAGATGGAGGACCATATCAGCAAATCAAAGATGGGAGAAAGGGAACTCACTTGAGTCGACACCGATAGGCCACCGCGATCTCTTTCTTCTGTTTTCTCCCTCTGTTTCTTTCTTCTCCAACACTCCACTGAAACCCAGCAGTACCTCAGGCACTCCTGCACTCCTTACAATTCCTTGAGATAAGGAACCCTCTTTTTCCCTCCATCAAAAATCTCCTAGACCCTAGATCAAAATCGTAAACCACCCCTCTAGCAGAGAAACTCACCCCAGAGAAGCCAAGGCCGAAACAAGCAATTCCCTCCCGGCAGCTTCTTTCTTCTGGTCTTCTTCTTTTTTGGTTCTTCTTTCTTCTAATATTCTTCTTCATCCTCTCAACTTTATCTCCCTTACCCAAGACCCAAAGGACCGAAAGAAATTTTGACCCTCCCTGAGAAACCCTAACAAAAGCTCAGAAACCTGCAACCGTCCTTCCTTGAGAAATTCAAAGGAAGAAAACCTTGAAATCCCCTTACCACTGCCGATCGATCCCAGTCACCGGCCTTCTTTGGTGCTCTTCTTCCGCCGCTCCGTTCTCTCTCACTTTCTGATTCCCCTCCCATCCCCCCACCCCCCCACCCCCCCACCCACCCAAACCCATTGAAAGCTCTCTCTTACCTCTCTCTTTTCCTCTCCTTAAATAAAACCCTCTTTCTGACTTGTCTTTTTTTCTTTTTTTTTTCCAAGCTAAGCCTCAATTTAGGGTTTTGCGGAGTTTAACAAACCCCCCAGCTCAATTGTCTATTACGCCCTTTCCCATATCCGATTAGACTGAAAAGGAACCCTTTGGTCAGTAACAAAGACCTCCATCCTCTAATATAATATATATCTATATGTAATCTATATATTCTATATACAATCTATATATTTATTATTTATTTTTTTATTTTTTTATTTTTTTATTTTTTATTTTTTTGTTTTTTTGTTTTTTTTATATTTCTTTTATGGCTTAACATTCCCCTTTTCAATACTGGGAATATCGAGTGGGAACTGGTATCGATGCAGCGGTGAAATTGGGGTGCTGACAGATTTCCTCTTCAATCAAGATTGCACCAATCAAGGCTGAAGACAAGAAGACCCTTAGTTTTGCCGCTGCAATTATTAGAAAACAAGGTAAGAGTAAAAAGAAAACACAAACCCTCTTAAGTAGTGGTCGGGTCGGCCTTGGAACTCTAAAAACGGACCTGAAAACAAAGATGAGCTTTCACGCATTCTACGGAACAGCTCAGATGAAGATTATCCCGCAATAACATAACTAATCAGGATGGTGAGAGCTTTTACGCATATCGTGGAACCACTCGGATGGAGATTATCCCACAACAATAGAACTAATCAGGAAGATGAGCTTTCATGCATTTTGCGAATCAATCGAAGATTATTTTGCAACAATGGAACTAATCTTAAGGGCAAAATTGACACCCCGTACACGTGAGCCCCAAAGTTAGAATTAAAGATGAGCTTTCACATATTTTACAGAACCACTCAGGGAAATTATTCGGCAACAAAGAAACTAACCTCAAAGGTGAAACTGACACCCCACACATGCGAGCCCCAAAGTCAAAATCGAAGACTAGCTTTCATGCATTTTGCATAACCGCTCAGGCAGATTATTCAACAACAATGGAATTAAACTCAAAGGCAAAACTGACACCCCGCACACGTGAGCCCCAAAGTCAGAATCGAAGACAAGCTTTCACGCATTTGTGGAACTGCTCAGGGAGATTATTCCACAACAACGGAACTAACCTCAAAGGTGAAATTGACACCCCACACACTCGAGCTCCAAAGTTAGAATCGAAGACAAGCTTTCACGCATTTAACAAAACTGCTGAGGGAGATTATTCTATAACAACGGAAGTAACCTCAAAGGTGAAACTGATACCCCGCACACGCGAGCCCCAAAGTCAGAATAGAAGACGTGTTTTCACGCATTTTATGGAACCGCTCGGGGAGATCATTCTGCAACAATGGAATAAACCTCAAAGGCGAAATTGACACCCCGCACATGCGAGCCCCAAAGTCAAAATCAAAGATGAGCTTTCATGCATTTCATGGAAACGCTCGGACATTATTCCGCAACAACGTAACTAACCTCAAAGGCGAAACGGACACTCTGCACACATGAGCCCCAAAGTCAAAATTGAAGACGAGCTTTCATGCATTTCGTGGAACTGCTCAGAGAAAAAATGACTCTTGAGTAGCAGCCAAATCAGCTTCATGACCCTCAAGACCAATCAAAATACAAAATGAGACTCTCTTGAGTAATGGCTGAGCTAGCCATGGAACTTTCAAGACCGGTCAGAACAAAGTAGGTTTTCTTGCACACCATAGAACAAACCCCAACAAGGTGAACTCTTCCGCGCTTACATGGAACAAATCCAAATCATCAAAACGGACGAACTGCTTGTGCATGCCAAAAGTTAGAATCGGAAGGGGGTCTGAGCATTCTTGAGCAGCGGCCACACTTGGCACAAAATTATCAAGACTCATCAGAAAAAAGGCTGGGTTTTCTCAAGTGACGACACAATGACACAAAATCGATGAGACAAAAAATGTCATAAGCTGACAAACAAGAGGGTTGTATCCAAAGCCACTAATCAGATCTAAGGCTCACTAAACCTAGGGTGAACGGAGAGTAACACAATAACAACATATATCAACAACAAAGCCAAGTCCAAATGTTAATTGGCACTCAAACACCTAAATTTACACATGGAAATAAACCTTAAATAGAGTGCCATCATCGAGAGTTAGCGGACTAAGCACTAAACAAAAGCATCACTTATGTGGACCAATGTTAACACAATAGAACAGAAATTGAAGACAAAGACGTCATCAGACAACACTGGTGTAGCTGGATTTTGGATTGAAAGGAGTTCTAGCTAAGACTCAGGAAACTCGAACGTCTCACTCATAAGCAAATTTGATGACAAATTTTGGCACAAATTTTATAGATTCCCAATTAAGCACAGAGGTAGGTCAAACTGACAAAACAGCCCAGCAGGCAAGCATAAAGAGATATGGATCAAGCCCATGATCCAAGGATGTAAGCTACTCAGAAATTCACAACTCCACAAGATTTGCGCAATACATGAACTTGGCCCCAAATTAGGCACACTTGCAATAAAATCCAAATTTTCCTAAAATAGGATTTCAATTTCCTGACTACATAAGACTTGAGGAAAGACTGGATCAAACTTCCAAATACAAATGATGATGATTAACAATCCAAATGACAACCGGTGCAAAACCACAAATAGAGTTCCCCCTTAACAGAATCGAGGATGAAAAGAAGCATACCAAGAATGATTAAATGGAGATGCTCACCCAATCAGAATTGTTAATGACTCAAGATTGATCATCAAGAGCCCAAGCAAATCTAGCAATTACATGTAGGGAGACACATAGACCTAAAGCAACATGGTTTGAGTTTGACTCCATTTAACAAGATGCCCCCATACCCCAATATCTGTATACTGTAACAAACCACACTTTTAGTGCAGATAGGAATGACATGATTGAATTTAACCCCTTTGAAGAGAATGCATCCATACCCCAGTGTCTGTATAACACAACAGGTCACATTTCAATGGATATGAAAGCATATAAAAGGACAAGAGATCGTATCCAAAAATTTAAAGCACATATAATCTTGATCGCACACAGAAACGAATCAAATTAGACACCAACACATAAAGATCTCCTCTCCTATAGGAGAATGATAGAACGATTAAGGATTACTCTCTAGCAATGGATACCCCACTCTGGATCCTGAAGGATGCGAAAGATGGTTTACACAATCTCCTAAAGGGGCTAAAGATAAATCCAATGGACATGGCCACACGGGGCACGGGATCTTGAAAGAACTTCTTGAAGCACATGAAAGCAACAAATGATTTGAAAATTGCATTTTTGTCGATGAATGTTGCTTTCAAATCCTAGAAACTAAGGAGGAATGATTCGATCAACTTCTTAACTTCTCCCAATCTGACTCACTCTAAGAGAGAAAATTTCTTCCTCCCAAGGAGGACAGACTCAACATGCTTTGCATCCTTGCCAGAATTATAGGTCACACCTTGAACAAATGAGCGACCAAGTCTTTTCCCTTATGAAGGACAAACAGGGGCAACCCATCCAATTTTAGCATTTGTTTTTTTTCTTTTGTAGCTAGACTCAAATAAAAAATTTAAACAACGGGGGAATCCACCTATCAGGCTGGGAGAAGAGAAAGATACAGAACAAAAAATGCGTGCTCAACCAACTCCCAATGTGGCAAACTATCGCCAACAGATCTAGGCATACTCGAATTGCTCTAGGGCTCACAAAGAGCTTCTCATACTCATAATATCAAGCAAATGACAATTTTACCCTAGAGTTTAAGTCTGCAACATCATATATTGAAAAGCAGGAGACTCTTTGAGTCATCACTAAAAGCAACCTATAGAAGACGCCCAACATCAGAATTAAGCATGGCACCAAATAAAGCTTTCCCCTATTGGAGACACTTAGACAGCACATATGCATCTCGACAGGCTATGTGCCAATGCTGAAGTAGATATAACCATATCTGAGCCCAAAACCACTAAATCCATAGACAATACAATGCTAAAGGTCCAAGAGGATGGATAAGAAACTGCCCACATAGGTCTGCCATTGGAGAGAGTTTTTGGTTATTTATGTAGAATAGTCTATCCCACTAAGGAGATACCATCTTATTGGCTAGAAAAGAATGGACTATTGGAATTTTTGGACACCATTGAAACAATAAACGATCGATAAAAATTTTAGTTAGATTTATTTGAACAAAATGCACAATAGAATGACAAGCTCATAAGAGCCAACGTCATAAAACTTATTTGATGGTCGAAGGAAGGGCTTGTAATGAAGACTCTTGGAAAACCATCGGATTGATAGACGGGAGGAAGAGTCTTTTGCCGATGAGAAATCATCCTCTAGTGATGACAAAGCAATGAGACCATCCCCTCTAAAGGTGGGATGTAGTGGTTAAAATCAGAAATTCAGTCCAACATACGTCGTGAAACACTGCAAATAATCAATACTCCCCATAAAGCTCCAGAGGAAACTACCACACATTGATGTACACATTGCTAAACCGACTCACCTTTGAGCTTCGATAGAAAGTAAACACTCTGTGAAACATGACAACTAACCCACTATCCAAATTCAATGAAAAATTCCATCCCACATCTATACCTTTATATTGGCTTTTTTTTTTTTTTTTTTTTTTTTGGCTCTTTTTTTTTTTTTTTTAGCATTCTTTTTTTTAAATAGATGTAGAAGCCATACAAGATACCTCTTTGCTCAATCAAACTGTAACATTGTACCTTAAATATAGGGTCCCTACTTCTGAAAGCCATCGGTCCATGAAGATCTTTGGAGACTGTATCTTTAACTCAAGAAGCGGTAACAATTCCACACTGTAGACTGGAGAGGATGCTGCTACCCCAGTCAGCATTCATCTTTTGTAAACTGACACTGCACATTTAACCCAATTGGCATCTTCTTTGACTATATCCCTTTTTTAGGACAACTCATTTTGCTCACTGTTGTGATAGCTCCGATCGATGATGCAAAAGAGACATGTGTCTGATAATAAGAACATGAACACAACACTTGTTCTCCTTTCTTTTTTTCTCTCTTTTTTTTTTTTTTTTTTTTTTTCTCATTGATGATATCTTTGACCCACATCAAATCCACAAGGCATCTCATCTCATTTGTAAAACCAATCAAACCACTAGAATAAGTTTGTGACTGATCAACACCCTTTAACATCTCGTGGAGCTCCTTTAGTAAATCAAGGTAGTTCCTCAAACATTTGAAACCTGTCAGCTTATGTGTCCAGGACTACTCTTATATTTTTAAATCAATCATTTGCAGTTTTCAAAGGTAAGTTGGACTTTCTTTTCTCAAGAGGCCAGGTGACGTAGAAATTCCGATGATGGCTCATCATCCAAATCATCATAAGAGTCAGAATTGACTAAGAGCATGGAAGTGAAAAGAATGCCAAACTAGGGAAAAAATGTTTTGAAAGATACAAAGCTCAATAGTTGAAGTCCCAAGTGGGATGATTCTTTTTATTTGACAGAGAAAATTGGATTGGACTATCTACAGACATATTATCCTCGGGCCTAGACATGGTCGATCTATCAGATAAAGCCAATAGCAAGGGGAAACAAAAGAACTTATCTAAACAAACCCCAATTGGGTGCAATGCCATCGGCACAAACAATGATCGACTGGGACTAAATCTCCACCCAGGTTACCACTAGTAGGACTCATCACGCCTACCTACCAGTAGGTACCTAATGCACACCAAACTCATCTATACCCCAATCCAGGTCTATTAAAACTCATCCTTAGGTTTCCCTTGATGATGATCATTCATTTATACCCCAGTTTGGGTCCATTAAAGCTCATCATTGGGTTACCATTGATGTTGATCACTCTGATCAATACCCCAGCCTAAGTCTATTAAAAATCATCTTTAGGTTTCCCTTGATGCTGATCATTGATCTATACCCCAGTTTGGGTCCATTAAATCTCACCATTGGGTTACCACTGATGCTGATCACTCTGATCAATACCCCAGTCTAGGTCTATTAAAACTCATCTTTTGGGTTACCCTTAATGCTCATCTTGATTTATACCCGAGTTTGGATCCATTACAGCTCATCATCAGGTTACCCTTGATGGCGATCACTCTTCTATACCCCAACCCGGGTTCATTAAAACTCATCAATCAGGTTACCCCACTATTGGGATAAACAATAACCACAAGGGATCCTTCATTATAACAGATAATTCTGGGAGGGTAATGTGACTCCTAAGAGTCCAGGATTGTCTCTGAGTTAGGGTTCTCTGATTATCTTGGATGGACAATGTAACTATACTCAGAAGTCCAAAATTAACTCCACCAGACTATCTTAGGAGTCTAAAATTAATTATGCCAATCAAGGAGACACAATTGCCAAAGATGCATAGCATATTGCTATAACTCATGATTTTTTATGGCCTAGAACCTAGGATAGGACTTCGATGGAATTTGCAATGACAACTCTAAGAAGTCTCCTAAATTAGGATTCCTGGCTCACGAAAATAGGACATCTCCTGTCTGGATTCCATCACATGATGAGAAAAGATAGACATTGAATATAATACCACACTTTGGAAACTCCAATAGCGGGAGTAATCAACTCTAAGGGATATGATTGAAGATTTTTGCTAAACAAGAACATGAAAACCTCTTACTCGCTAATCCCCATCATCAATTGTAATGGACAACATCAGGCTCTGACTGATAGAGACAACGAATGAGGAAAGTATACTAAGCAACAGATGGCAGGTTATTAAGGATGACAGAAAAAAATGGATTCCAACCAAAGAGACAAATAATTACAGAAAGTGGATCTCTAATTAGTAGAGACAAAGAAATACCTAAAGTACAAGCCCTAACCAATAGAGGCAAATAATTACAGAAAGTAGGTTTCTAACTAGTAGGGACAAAGAATAGCAGTATACAAAACTCTAACTGATTAAGACAAAGAATGGTAGAAATACAGGCTCTAACTATTAGAGACAGAATAACCAACATGTCAATTTAACTCTAGCTAGTAGAGATAAAGAATGAAAGAAACGAATTACGCTCTAATTAATAGAGACAACGAATGAAAGAGATCAATTACACTTCTCCTAGTACATATAAAGAATGACAAACCTACAAAGCCCTGACTAAAGGAGATGAGTAATTACAGGAATACAGGCTCCACCTAGTAGGGACAAAAAATCACAAGAAAATAAGCTCTAACTAGAGAGAGAGAAAGAATCACCAAAAGTAAAAGCTCTAACAAGTAGAGGCAACGAGTGACCAAACTGAATTAGGATCTATCTGGTGGAGACAAAGAAAGACAGCAATTGATCTCCGACTGGTAGAGACTTAAAAAAATATGGTAAACATACAAGGACCCTAACTAGTGGAGACAGGCATGACAAAGATAGGCCTCTAGCTAGTGAAGACAAAAAATGACAAACATACAAAGCCCTGACTAGTGGAGACGAATGGTTACAGAAAATACAATCTCTGTTAAGGACAAAGAATAATAGAAAATACAAGCTCTAACAAGCAGAGACAAAGAATAACAAAGATAGGTCTCTATCTAGTAGAGACAAAGAATGACAGGCATATAAGGCTCTAAACGCTATGCTCTTTCCCTACAGTAGTCCTAGAACAACAAAATGTTTCACATCTCCATGATGGATCAGCATGAATTGGAGATGATGAAACACACCTATGAATAACACAGCCTAGGGGAATTACCATACCAACTATAAGACTTGTGCCTAAATCATGTTACGATACATCTATTTTGGACATGAGTCCGGTCTTCCCACGTACGAGCGTATCGTATCGTCGCGATCAAAGGTAAGGAATTAAACAAGAAATGACGCCAAGATATTAGATTTAATCCCTTACAACAGTAGAGCACACCAAAGAGTGCTAAGGAATGTCTCGGACCCTACTTATATGAACCCTAAAGGTCTGACACGAACAAGCCTAGAACTGGCCGACCAAAATGAAGTCCGGCACTATGTAGAGGGGGTGCATTCACTATCGACTGTAAGGTCCAACCGCACCCCCTGTACACAGAATTGAGTTGGGAACCAACTGAAAGTGGACCCACAGTTCAAAATTGGTATTGGTTTCCTTGTATGGTAATCAACATTGATTGAGTTACGAATGGAAGGTAAGGAGAAGATCCACCCCCTTTCCATCAATAGTTCCCCATGCTTACCGTTTTGGGAAGAATGGAGATTTATCCTATCTATTCTCTCAAATCTTACCAAAGAAAAGAAAGAAGATTGAGAGAGAACTCCGATGCATGACTAGAGAGAAAAGAAGGAGAGGAAGAAGAAAGGAAAAGAAGAAAGGAAGAAGAGATAAGGAAGCCCTACTCTCTTAGTACCGCCTAGCAGAACAGAACACGAAGAAGAAGGAGAAGAAAAGAAAGAGTCCAACCTTTGAAACGTCAATCTATGTGCTAGAAATCTTGAAAGGGATACCCTTTGTAAGTACTTTTCTTACTGCAAAAACCTTTTTCGTTAATAGGAATGAGTGGAAAAATGCAAAGTTGTTAATGGGAATGAGTAGAAAAATGCAAAGCATGGCCGAGGGAGTATTGGATCGCAACCATGATTGGTAAAGATTCATGAATGGAGAGATTTCATAATTAAAAAGGATAAGAATGAACCCTTATTCATGGCGGAGCCATAAACGTAGACCACTATTCACCGATCCAAATAGAGAACAATGGTACACGTGGTATAACTGTAAATTCGAATGGATCATTGAAAATTTTACATAAATGATCCATGGAATGATGGAAAGCCAAGAATGATAGCTAGAGACTTTGGTAAGACCTTAGGAGACCCAAGATCATGATTTAATATTGGATCCGAAAGATGGAAACCAGATATGAAAGTATTAAAACCAGATATGAGATCTTGACAGTTGTCGAATCGAAACGATATCCATAACTGTACATAAGAGATGAGTTTTAGAACCAAACTCGGTGCATAGACCATTAAAAATGTGAGAAACACGTTAAAAGAAATTCGGAGTCCAGATGGCCATGATCTGACGTGCATGCGGTCTATGACGTGCCACATGGCCTAGCCGAAGTAACGTGCGGTCTCACACTTACCGCACCCCATTTCGACACCATAAGTTGACCAAACTTGGTTGGTGACTCCCTGATAATTTATTAGAGTTTATTGAGGGGCTAGAACCCTGAATTTTTATATCTCAATGCAGAAATTTATCGCACATCATGAATACTGAAAATACGTGATAGTGTACACCTTAAACTCATTATTCAAGAAACTCTATGACAAGATAGAACCAGGAACCAACCCTGTAGAGGTTAGGTGAGTGTCTGTAAAGTCAACAATGCCAATTAGCCACGGTTCGACTTGCGATCACCTAGTGCCACATACCTGGTGGCCAACGACCTTGCGGTCGAGTATGTGCCGCATGAGATACCAATCTCTATTGATGACCACCTTTGGTCAGTGACTCTACAAGACTTTTGGGAGCTTACCTATAGGTATAGATTTTCAAAATCAACGCTCATACGTGTTATGTAGGATGTTTCAACCAGTAACCCCATAATGTAACTTGCCGTTTAATATTACGATTGACAAGTAATCTTAGACATCATGTAAAGAAACTTTAAGAATAAGAAACTGGAACCCCTGACTTCATGATAAAAAGTCCTTCTTAGTATTAAAACTTTAAGAAGGAAATCCTTGCTAGCAAGTATGCTGTCTTATGGAGGATTGGTGCGGACAGTACTGGATTCTTAGGGACAACAGGCTTTCTACAATTGTAGATGTACTCGGGAGTTATGAGCAGTAATGAATAAATTTAATATGAACCTTAGATGCTATGGCATGATAAGCAAACAATAAATGGAAGGTATCGAACAACGGATGAGCAACTAAGCTATGAACACCCGAATAATGAATCTAAAGAGAAGTCTAATTGATTCTATCAAATAATGCATTAACAAATATTATTATTTTTTATTTTGAATCCTTAGTGATGAGAACGTTGGTAAACTAGTACTCGAACAACTTGCTGAGGACTATTCTTAAAGTGACACTAAGGGAACTAAACCTTTTGTTTGATAGATTAGTTCTTTGAAATATGTTGAGTGGTGTTATAAGATTGATAACATTCCTTATATGTGATAACATGCCATCTAATAAAATGTATTATTTGCTCATGCATATGCATTCTCTTGTGTGCAATCAATGAAACCTGTTGTGGTTTGGAAGCAGGGTGGAATGGGATGCTTCGTGACCTCTCCACGAAAGGTAGAGCTGGCCTTGTTGATTCATGATGTTTGGTTAAGTCAGTAAGAAGGAAGGTAGGTGGAATGGGACGCTTATGTCACTTCTTACTAGCGCTGCCTTGCATTTGATCATATATAACCTAGCCATGTCACATTGTCATAAGTAGAGACCGGATGGGGTCAAAAGCTTGGCAAAATTATGGTCCAATAGTATGATTAATTAAGTGAACATGGCTAATCAAACATAATTATCCCATTAACTATACTCCTAACCATTAGGGGGTTATGTAATGGCATGAGTTCAATAAAAAGGTGTATGAACATAGCTGCGATGTTCCCAATGCCCGATGTAGTATGGATGGGCTGGTGAGTCGACTAATGGGATTACTATCTCCTCAAGTGCCCAACGGACTGTAGACTTGGGATGAGTTGTAAACAGGCGACCGACGTAATATGGACCTGTACCTCAACGAAGGACCCATACTTGTGGGATGTACTATGCTCCGTGTGTGGGACTGTATCATTTTGATGGGGGATGATCCGTGCAGCCTAGAGACTCCGTATGTGGGTTGTCCTGAGCTGGCACCTACAGTTATATACCTGATCGTAGTTGATAGCTACATGCATATTATTTGTGCACATTTGGTTTGCTTACTAAGCTCGATGGTTGAGCTGACCCTGTATGCATAACCTCTTTTAGATATTGCAGATACTCCTTGTAACTCTTCTGGTTGCTGTTCGCCTAGTGTGGAGGACGAGGACTCTGAACTTGAGGAGGAGTTATCTGATTCTTGGAGCATTTTGTAGAGCAGAGCATGGGCTTAGGCCGTGCCTATGTTTACTTCTTTTAGATGGGACTATTATATTTATTTTGAGATTTATGGAGCAAATAAACTTTAAACAAAATTTTATTTAAAGTTGGATAATTGGTTTGAAATAAATTTTAATTTGGTTTGTTATTTTGGAACATTGAAAGTTAAATACTACTTGGGTTTAAATATAATAAGTGTTGAGTAATCTGTTAGATTGCTTAAGTAGTCTTAATTTGTAAGCCTTCTACTAATTTACTCTCTATGATATGAATGTCTGCTTTTAAATCAATATGGTAAATTTCTACTCTGATAAATAATAAGTCTGGATTGTTTTGGTGAAATTTCGGGATGTGTGATCCTAAAAGGGGATTTCTTATGCCCGGAAAGGATGGAGAGATCCCTTTGCAATTCGTAGTACCGATACGTTGGGAACGGGGTGTGACAAAAGGTAGTATCAGAGCGCATGCCACAGTTTACCCAGAATCAATCCATACTACTCTAATACCAGATGTTGGTATTAGAGTACATCACATTAATCCACTAATAATCCACTGTGTCCTGAAACAGAAGAAAATATCAAACCAATATAATCACAAAGAATCCAATATACCCTGATACTAAATTGTATGGTCGGAACATATAATAGACAAATAAGAATAAACAGTAAGCAGAAACCGAAATAACAGTGAAAGAAATTAAAAGCATAATGTACAGACCAAATGAGATAACCTATAATAAGTAAAACAAGAATGAAGCGGGAAGGGTAGATAGAATTAAGTTCAATCTCTTTACTCTTACACCTTATAATGCAAGTAACCATAGGTTTTCTATGAGTTTGATAACCATCCTAAAAATCGAACTTATTCTACCAAACAAGCGAAGTAGACCGAACTGGTGAACTAATGAAGGATGTTACTATTGACTCCTTCCGCCTGCTAGACTTCAGCTTTGGTTTCAACCTCATACTTGCAAGTTTTCTTATGCGAAACTGTCATCTAACTATCTTGTATTGCTAGTGGTAAAAGAAGAAATGAAACCTATTAGCATTAAGATATTCTAAAAGGAGGAATGTTAATTCCTTGTAATTGCCTAAATGTCAAATAATTGCAATGCCGCATTCTCAGTTGCTATTATACGTCAATCCACACCTTAGATATCTGGTGGTACACGCTACTCAATAGACAGAAATGTTATATGTGCTTTCTAATGGTACTCACGTAACTCAGATACAAGAGCGCGAGCGTCCATCAACATACTTTACAGCTCCGCAGTATCAAGAACCGCAGTCTGAGGAACCATCACATGTGACACATGATCACGAAACCCTCGCCGTTGTGGTCTTGTTCAATTGCTAACAATGCCATATCTTCTAAGTTTTGGGCAAGAGAAGAATTTATAGGAATGTATATTGGATCATTGTTTTCTTCTATTGAAGCCAACTCAATTCTGGATAAATATGGAATCACCCTACACTGAATTTGCTTTATCGATTGTTTCCTAGATTGTGAACATAGTCGAGGAATCTCTTCTAACTCGTCATCGTTGAGCACGATATCTTGAAGGCCGAGCTTGTTATCAAGAGGAATGTCTATTCCCAGCTGAATAAATAAATAAGTGAGCAACTTCCCATAAGGAAGACTGCCAAACCAAGAATAGAGTGTTGAAGTAATCAATGTTCTCAGAATCAAATACGGTAGACAGAGTTGTCATTGCATTGTGACACAATAATCGACAAACTCGCAAAAATGCACAATGACATCCTTATGACTACTTCTGGGAACAATGTTGTGCTAGATAATGTGAGTGTATACTCTGGGAACTGGTCGACAATTACTTTCTCTTAATTCGGGACCCAACATCATCTGCTCCCGAATCAGTGCAAGCTCCCACTCAGCTATAACTGGAATCTTTGGCTCTACATAGAATAGTTCACCTTGTGCTAAGATACCTAAGTGACGGGCAAGACTATGAATGTCCAATATGATCTCAAGCCCCAGTACCCAACTAGAAATGCATATGAATAAATCATCTGCATCATTTGCCATACCTTGTTCTACCTGAAGATTACAATAGAACTACCTCACAAGGTTAAAATGTGTAGGTATTTGGTATTCAAGAACCGATAACCAGCCCATATCGATGAATGCTTGACGAATCGTAAATCATTCTAATTCGTCGCATCTCACATACCGGCCTGATTTAACCGGTCTACTTTCAAAGCGATGCCAAGCTTTTGCTAGCTCTGCTGACTGAAATTATCACCAGTCATACACTGGAGACTACGACAATGTAAGTCTTGTTGCCCTTGCAATGGATGACTCTTTCCTACGATAAACCAAAATGTTTGGAGAAGTCATTTCAACCGGTTTAATTGCAATGGAATGAAATCTGTCAAGGAAGGGAGATGTGTTAGAATACAAGTATAGATAAATGCATCTACCTACCATAATAATAAAAGAGATTCTAATTGGTGCAAATTAAATGTTGAGCGATGTAATATTTAAAAGGAAATTAGTGATTGAGAAGTTAATAATCGGTTAATTAAGGTTGAATGATCTATAATGGACTTGGATGGCAAAGTACATAATTGGTTGATGAGAAACAAAAGATAAGCAAAACTGATTTCGAGTTTTAAAGGAATAACAACTAAATGATGATTTTTGACCTTGAATGATCTACATGAATGGATATAAATGGGTGTAAACATGATGGCATGTATAATGAAACTTTCTAAAGTGATTTTGGGACAAAACCCCATCGTTCCAAACCATTATACAGAATATCACCTAGGATTCAAAACTAAATGTGTTTAGGGGAAAAATGAGAAATTAAAAGGAAAAGTTACCTTGATGAAGTGATTTGATGATGGATGATGAAGTATTAGCTTTGAATCACCTAAGAAACTTCTGAGAGAAAAGTATTACGACAAGTGTGCGTGTTTTTCAGGCCACACACCAAGCTAAAATGAAGGAAATGAGAAATAGCATGTCGTGCCTTGTTTTAACCCGAGGACGCTGACGTGCGGTCAAACATGTACCGGACATCCCATCCGCACCTAGTGTGTAGCCGCACGTCCTATTTTTCAACGTAGTCACCCTGATTAAATGTTTGTTCACTTGTACATCTACAATATCCCTATTGATTCATTATTACTGACCTTGAGCATACCTATTCTATTGCATGATGTCATACTTGAAACATGCTAAGCGACTAACAATTAAATTTTCCAGGTTCTAGGCAAACCCTCACATCAATGGCACCCAGAACCTGTAAGAAAGCACCTTCCAGGAATGTCACCCCACCAGAGATGGTGGCCACTACAGGAAATGCTGAGCTTGAACCCCCAGCAGTTGAGGCTCGTGAGGATACGATACCGATGCCTCCTATACCGAGTTCTCCAACTATAGAAGATGTCATAGAAATTCTAAGGGGTATAGCCTATGACATTAAAGAGAAGCAACGAAGAATGACTGAGGAACTCCTAGCTGCCCTTCAGAGAGGGCCTGAGCCTCTAATAGCCCTGACGCTGGCACCTGCCCCTGCAGTGGAGTCTCATGCCACAGCTAACGCACCAGCCCAGGTACCAGTGGTTGTAATCTAAGAAAGTGCTCTGTGGCAAATAGCACCTTCTATTGTTGTTGTTGCACTCTCGACCACTGAGATATCTACTCGTGAGGATACTACCCCAGCTAGGAAGAATCGAAGGAATGAAACAGTGAGGTTCTCGATAAGGAAATGGAAGAAGTAGGCAAGGATCGCCTGAAGGATCATGTATTTATTTTAACCTCCAGATATTAAATTATGTTGTGTTTTATTCATGCATTTGGAAATTTGATCTTAAACTACATGGAGAGTTAATATACTACTACTATGAGAAGGTGAGATGTTAAATCATTAGAACTGTAGGTTACGTGAAAAGTTGCTGGAAGAATCAATTGAAAAGATATTGAGAACTAATTTATATTTATGAGAACCACATGATTGGTGTTCCGAAGAGAGAATTAAAAAGGTAAAGAAAATGATCAGAACTAACAGAAGTCCTAGTATGAAGAGTGAGAATTCTTGAATGTCATATGGAAAATTACAAACAGATATCAAGACAAATTGATGTACTGGAATCAATTAATCATATGAAAACAAAAAAAATAAAAGATGATGAATCCCAGGATCAATGTAACCAATATTAAAATTGAGGAACAATGGGATTGTAATGAGTGAATATTAAACATCAAACAAACCAGTAAAGACAGACCAAGGAAATAGGAAAGTTTTTCCCAAATTGATGGAAGGTCTAACAGGAGGATATAGATTCGATGAAAACACTATTATGGTGACCCCCAAGAATAGTAGACATTGTGGAAATTGAGTAAATCTTAACTAAAGTTGATTGATTGACCAACCATGTTGATAAGGAAATTGGATGCGATGTCGACCTACCCCCAGGACCGGCATTCGTATTAAGAAAATTCCTACAGGATAGACCCTGTAATGGGAAAACAATCCATAAAGGCTTAGGGCATATTTTATGAAGAAGATTACTTTTTGACTAGATTGGAAGCATGTTTAACAAAGAATGTTGAATTTCCATGTACCCGAGTATAAGAACTTTAATGAAGTTAAGAAGCTAGAAGCTTATATGAGAAACATGTTATGAAGAGTCTGACTTAAAGTGAAGCGTTAAAGAAAATTGGGGGGGGGGGGGGATTATCAAGCTTCAATAGTATTGAGAAATTAATATGAGAAGTTGGTGTTGGAATATTTGATCTAAGTATGACATTAACGAATGTGACCCAGATTTAATTAGGTTCCATGCGTTCCGAGAGATAATAGATCACAATAATTTAAGGAAAAATTTTGAGCATCAGGAGACATTGAAGGATATGTATACCAGCGGATATTAGAGTTATACTTCTCTCATTAAAACCAAAGAAGTTGAGACTCGAAATGGATAAAAATCTAAAAATATGAAATACTATTTAAGTAAAAGATCGAAGTATCAATGTTATGATCTGAAGAGAGAATACGATAGAGATAGGGACAACGACTTATTCCAACGTAAATTGATGGAGATACATGATTGGGGAAATACAATAGATATTGGAGATGAAGTTAGTACAGAGGGGAAGAGGTACGTCGATATTACGCTTAATTGAGGATCATGATAGAAAAGATAAGAGAAATGATCTAAGAAAGACTTGAGAGAAATAAAAATAGTGAAGGAAATAAGGGTTTGATTTTTGTCACTCTCAAAGGAGGTGGAAATCATAAGAGATTTCTTTTCAATGAGTAAGAAAAGTTAAACGGAAATAAATGTATGATATTTAACCTTAAGAGGGTTAAATATATGTGACTATACCACCAGACGGCCATTCCACGACTACGCTAGTAATTATGCTATATTCCATGGGTGATGTGAGGAAACATCATAGACCCTACTCACCGACTACTTAACTGCCCCAACTTAGGCAAGTTCGCCTGATATGGTGGAGTCGTCGACTATGGTAGACAAACTGCTCAACCACAATCTGATTTGTTTTGTATGGTAGAACCTTTGACTATTGTACAAAAAACGTGTAAGGGACTTATGTTCACCTCATGGAAACGAAGTCTAATGAAGAGGACCTTAAAGTCAAAGGATCTTATAAATCTAAAAGAAGGTGGATGAATGTTGAGAATAGGTTTAACCCCTATGATTAAGGGCATAGTTATGCCTAAATTTTTTTTAAGGGGGGTGGAGTTGTAAAACTCGTACCCAAATTCCGTTATGATACATCTATTTTGGGCATGAGTCAGGTCTTCCCACATACGAACATATCATATCGACACGATCAAAGGTAAGGAATTAAATGAGAAACAACATCGACATATTAGATTTAATCCCTTACGGCAGTAGAGCGAACCAAAGAGTGCTCAGAAATGTCTCAGATGCTACTTATACGAACCCCAAAGGTTTGACATGCACGCGCCTAGAACTGACTGACCAAAATGTGGTTCGGCACTATGCAGAGGGCGTGCGGATGATTACTGACCTTAAGGTCCAACTGCTCCCCCAGTGCATGGAATCAAGTAGGAACCAACTGAAAGTGGACCCATAGTTCAAAATTGGTCTTCCCCCTCCATGACCGACTGAAATTGGATTCCCTGCATGATAATCGACATTGATTGAGTCACGAATGGAAGGTAAGGAGAAGATCCTCCCCCTTTCCATCAATAGTTCCCATGCTTAGCATTTTGGAAAGAAGGGAGATTTATTCTCTCTATTCTCTCAAATCTAACCAAAAGAAAATAAAGGAGATTGAGAGAGAATTCTGACGCATGACCAGAGAGAAAAGAAGGAGAGGAAGAAAAAAAGGAGAAGAAGAAAGGAAGAAGATAGAAGGAAGCTCTTTTCTCTTAGTACCGCCGAGCAAAAGAGAACATAGAGAAGAAGGAGAAGAAATGAAAGAGACCAACCTTTGAAGCGTCAATCTACATGCTGGAAAGCCTGAAAGGGATACCCTCTGTAAGTACTTCCCTTACTACAAAAACCTTTTTTGTTATTGGAAATGAAAGGAAAATTGCAAAGCATGGCCGAGGGAGTATTGGATCCCAGCCATGATTTGTAAAGATTGATGAATGGAGAGGTTTCATAATTAAAAAGAATAAGAATGAACCCTTATTCTTGGTGGAGCCATAAATGTAAACCATTGTTCACCGATCCAAATAAAGGACAATGGTATACATGGTATAACTGTAATTTCAAATGGATCATTGAAAATTTTACATAAAGGATCCATGGAATGATGGAAAGCCAAGAATAACTGCCAGAGACTCTGGTAAGACCTTAAGAGACCCAAGATCATGATTCAATATCGGATCCGAAAGATGGAAACCGGATCTAAAAGATTTAAAACTAGATCTGAGATCTTGACAGTTATTGAATTGAAATGGTATCCATAACTATACATAGAAGATGAGTTTTGGAACCAAACTCGGTGTATAAATAATTAAAAATGTGAGAAACACATCAAAAGAAATTTAGAGTCTAAATGGCCCCGATCTGATGTAAGGATTATGATGTGCCGCATGGCCTGGCGAAGTAACGTGTGGTCTCACACATGCCGCACGTCCATTCCTACACCAGAAGTTGAACAAACTTGGCTGGTGACTCCCTGATAATTTATTAGATTTTATTGAGGGGTTAGTGTAAGACCCGTGTCAATCTAACCCGGTCTTACCACCTTGAACCAGGTTTACCTATCATGGTCGAGTCAAATGGACCAAGGGCGTGAAGGAGATCGAGATCCCAGGTATCAAATCGACCCAAAAACACGTAATTTTAGGGGAGGGTCGCATACTGAGCCAAGGAGGGTCGGACCCCCCAAGAGCAGAAAGTCAGACCCTCAAATTTGAAGGGAGGGTCGGACATCTTGAATCCTAGGGTCGACAAGGGCTGCAAGGGCTGGACATCTTGAATCCTGATGGACCATGGAATGCATGTAGAATGGAATGTAGGAGCAAGCCATAAGATTTCAAACACGAAGAATGGATTAAAAGAGGGAATTGGACCAAAGTGCACAGAGGGTCGCACCGAGAGTCGATGACCATCCGACCCTAGGTGTTCCTGACCATCGACCCTCAGTGTTCGGGAAGTTCAGAATCTGGGGAGGGTCGCACCCAGGGTCGATCAGGATTTTGACCCTACCTCCGACCCTCAGTTAACAGCATGGTTTTTAAATCTGGAATTAATTCTAATTAAATTCTATCGACTTTGTTAGGTATTCTAGCAATACAATAACAATATAAAGGTGATTATAAAGCTTGGAAAAGTATCTATTAGCAAGCTAAGGTGAGGAAACAGAACTACAAACTAATTGGTTAATAACAAAACTGTTTTCTATTTCTTAAGTCCTATGCCATGCCTGATTCAATGCGAATATGTTTGTAATGTGCATACAGCATGCCATCCAATATTTCAATTATTTGTTCATGCATATTTACTTTATTGTTTATAACATGATGATGATGATGATGATAGGAATAGGCATGTGCTTGTATGTGTGTGGTTGATGTACTTGATGCGAGCGAGTATCAGGGGAGGTTTGATGAGAACGTTAATAAACGTTAATCTTTGGCGGGTCTCAACACTTTAGCTCTATCTCTAACTCAAGTCTTGTGCATTGGCATCGTTGTATCGCCATTACTTTAGCAGAACTATTATGTCGTAGAATATCAGGGGAGGTGGTCTCGGTCCTTGTAGTCTCTGACTCTACCGGGGGGCCTTAGCTCTAACTCTATGGACATTCTGAGGGATGCTGGGGTGAGGCATTGGATACACTTTTTGGCATTAGGATTGGTTAGTTGCAAGCCCAGTTTGTAGCCCTCGCTAACAGGGGCTTACGTGTTGGTATGGCACTATATAGCAATAAACGTAACATTTGTTATATAATGTTCATGATATGGTGCATGTGAGTTGACGATAAACGTGATCTTCGGGTAACGTCACACACTCGTGTATAGAGGCGGGGTCAATAAACGCGACCTTTGGCTACCTAAACCTTTCTATTGCATACTACAAACTTATATACCAGACCAAAGATATAAATTGATTGGATGCATATGTATTGTTGCATTGTTTTGGTTACTCACTGAGCTGTGATGTGTGCTCACCCCTCGACGTTGAATATTTTTAGTTGATGATGTAGGTTATACCGTTGAAGACTATATGAATGCGTCTGCGTATGGGAACGTGGCAGCAATGGAAGCTGAAGCTGAAGTGGATACACACGACTCCTCTTGCGAGTGCAACTCGTGTGTATTTGATTAGATATTTATAGATTTCTTTATTAGATTTATTAAGACATGTATTTGGTATTTAAATATTTATGTCTCAGTTGAAAACAGAATAATTGCTATTAAATTATTACTATCATTCTAGTTTCTTAGTTCATGTTATTATAAAAACTTTCGCTATTATGTATTTACTCTGATTACGATTATGGATGTGTGTGAGTTTAGATAACGCGGGGATAGCCTATTTGATATCCTGGTTGAACCATTGGTTTATTAGCGGTTCATCACATCATTCTGAATAGTGCAGAATTGGGATGTGACAACTTGGTATCAGAGCATCTCAGGCCTTGCCCGCCGAACTAACATACATTCAAGGCAATTGTGAACTGAGATAGGATAAAAGTAAAAACAGTAATATTAACACACTGTAAGCACAAGTGATGATTGAGATCAAATTTAAAAAGAGAATAATGCATCTATTAAAGGGGAAACAAGTTACATACAATGAGTAAGAGAAACAAAATGTATATACATAACTAAAGAAGAGTACAGTCCACAACCCGGACAGTTACTCTGTAGTACTAGAAAATAAAGTACAATCAAGAAGCTGGAGGCGAAGGAGGAGGCGGGACCTCACGATCTCAGTCATAGTCCTCAGCATAGACCCTAGTCAACCAGGCCACCTGGGTCTGGGTCATCTGGAGACTAGCTGCAAGATTGACTACCCTCCTATCAGTCGCGCGCTGGACTGATAACAGCTCATCCACCCTCATACGTTGAGCGTCTAGCAACTCCTCCATCCTCAGATCAGATCTGCGCTGAGCCTCCCTGATCTCCTGCAGCATCTCCATCATATCAGCAGGTGGGCGTGAAGGACCAGCCGCATAAGAAGGACCAGTCTCAGGTACAGGATCCATCGCAGAAGAAGTACCAACACCAGCCGCACGAGTAGGTGAAGGCGATGGTATCACGTTAACATCCATATACATGCGGTCGTCATCATCGACGGGATCCACATGAGCTCTAGCAGCGGCAGCAGCAGCCTCAGCATCAGCCTTCTCGATACGAGTGTGAGGGCGCACCATCGCGTTCCTCTCCTCATCACTAACTTGGGCATCCCGCATACCCATCTTGTAGATTGCCTCCCAATCTAGAGGCGACGAGAAGGTCTTCTCCTGGATCTTCTCATCTACCAGGTCAACCCCCAGGACGGGTCGGTGGGATCGGAATCATGCGTCCATAGGGTAGATTACCCCTATGACCGACAATGTGGCACTAATCATAGTCCGCATGATGATGTATGGAAGGCGCACGGGCTGGCGAGTGCGAGATATCGTAAATCAACAACTGGGTCAGGCGAGAAACCCTCTCATAGTGCCCACTCGTGAGATCAGATTATCTTTGGATAATCTTGCAGAAGACCCGTGGAGCTGGACGCAAATAACAAGCTCTCATCTGCCAACGATCGGGACGGAGCAACTGATTATCGATCTCTGCCCTCATCTCCATCTCAACAAACTGTGGCTCTCCAGGCGCACAGTACACCATGGGGCCATCATAGGGAATGCCCAACAAGTCGGCCAGCTGCCGATAGTCGAAAGAGATATCTACCCCTTTGACGTAGCTGGTGATGCGCAACTCCTGACCATGCTCAACGTCATTGTAATTCCCCACCATCTGGAGATTACAATAGAACTGGCGCACCAAATCCGGACATGTGCATGCATCGTATGTAATGACAGGAAGCCACCCCATGTCACCAAAGGCTCCCTCTACGTTGAACACGGCTAACTCAGCCAAGTTCACCATACGACCACCCTCAACCTTCTTACGGGCATAGTCAGCATACCGTGCCTCGGCTTCATTGGAACGGAAGCGAAGGGGATCACGAACTCGGGGTACCTTAGTACGAGCCATGGTATCTGCAAATAAGAAAGAGAAGGAAAACAAGGAGTTAATAGGATAAAAATCCAAAACTTGATTTAATAACGACGTAAGTTGACCATAAAGCCCCATTCCTCACCATACAAGTGGGCATGAGAACTTACATAGGTTAACATACATCCTACAACCCACATACAGCAGAAAATTTTAACTGACGATGTCCAATTTGAAGAAATTCAAGAAAAATCAAAAATGTCGACAAATTAGGGCAAAAAGAGAAAATTTCAAGTTTCTCGATAACCAACTGATGAAACTCAAAAATTTTTGAGGGCTTTCGTTCCTCGAGACACCAATAACAAAAGCCCCCAATAAAAATCGAATTTTTACGATTGGAAAAAGTTTAATTTGAAAAATACGAGTTAAATGGACGAAAACCTAGAAAAGAAAACCTAAAAACAGGTAAAAATGAGAGAACATACCTATATGGATGACGTGGACGTCGAAACTCGGACTAAAATCGACCAACAACAGTGGAGTAGCACTGTAGCAACTCAGAGTGGAGAGGCGAGTCAAAACGGGAGGGAAATAATAAGAAATGACCCAGAATCGGATCTTAAAAATCTGATTTTTGGTCTGAGGGTCGGACAATTCGACTAGCACAATCGACCCTCGAATTGACCCTCGCATCGACCCTCAGCTCTCGAGAAGAACAGGTCATTCCCAGGGTCGGATACCAAGGGTCAGACATACCATCGACCCTCACCATCGACCCTGCATAGAAAAGATAGTATTTTTTATAAAATAAGCTAGAATTGGAATTGATTATCGGTTAGCGTGCCTACATGAAATATAAATGACTTCTCACCTATTTTGATAATTTTCAGGCACCACCAACCACAGAAGAGAATTATGTCTGGACGTAGGGTGACTCGACAGACCCGAAATGCAGTCCCACCACCACCACCCGTGGAGGAGACTAGTCAAGAAAATAACTATGCACTGGGTAATCCAGAACCGGCAAACCCTATAATTTGCCACCTCCACCACCAGAGCTAACAACCGTGGTGATGAATCTGGCACAGCAGCTGCAGCAGATGCAACATGCACAGGCTCAGATGCAAGTTGCCATGGGAATCATGTTTCAAGCCACTCAGGTTGCACCCATGCACACAGGACAAGCCAGTGCAGCACCGGTGGGTAACCACCCAGCTCCTCAGACACCTCAACAACCGGCTGCACAGATTCCAATGCAGGTTCCAGAAGCAGCTCAAGGGAATTACCAGTATCCACCCCATATGTTTGGGGTAAACGCCCAAAATCAGCTGGACCATCCTGATTAGTGGAGAGATTTTTGAAGATGAAATCCAAGGAATTCAACGGCAAACCATCTGATCCATTGTGGCCAGCACACTGGATAGACGAGATGGAGAGAAATTTCCTCATGATGACTATCACAGAGGAAGAGAAAGTACTATGCGCCACCTTCATGCTCAAGGGCGACGCACATCATTGGTGGAAATCAACGAAGGCATATCTACTGACCAAGCATGCCCTACTGACATGGGCTATATATAAAGAAGCCTTCTTTGAGAAATATTTTCCATGGAGCTTCAGAGATTCGATGGAGAAGGACTTCCTGAGTCTTTACCAGGGACAGATGTCAGTGGATGCATACCAACAGCGTTATGAAGAGCTGTTTTTCTTCGCACCACTGAGTATGCAAGAAGAAGAAACCAAAACCCGTAGGTTTGTCACGGGACTGAGAGGAAACATCAGAGAACATGTTCTGGGCTTAGAAAAGAGAATTTATAATGAAGCTGTCCAGATTGCTCGAGTTATAGAATCGAGCCAGAAGGAGAGTTATTTTACTCAAAACAGAGGCATCAAAAGGCCAGCCGGAAATTCTTACAACGAAGGCAATAACAAGACATATAAGCCTTTCCGTCCTCAGAATTTTACGGCTGCAACCAAGACTACTCCAGCAGCTCAACCTCAGCCAAAGCCAAATTCTGAAGTCCTGAAGTGTTTTAACTGCAACCAGCCGGGACATATGGCAAGGGAGTGCCCTAAGCCCAAGAAGCAATTCCATCAGGGACGTGTATATGCTGTTACGTCCGAGGATGCGGCCGCATCACCCGATGTGGTCACAGGTATGACTGAAACTTTTAAAGTTAAAATTACATTGAATGAGCATGTAGACTAAGTAAAGATAAATCACAGGTATTGTACCTATAAATGGCGTACCCGCCAGAGTACTCTTCGATTCCGGAGCTACTCATTCATTTATATCTGTGTCATTTGGAAAGAAGACGCAATTACCCATCAAAACATTAGACTACAAATTACTTGTACGGTCACCGATGGGGTTAGAAGTGGAATTAGAGAAAGGTTATGGACCATGTCCAGTTCTCATTGGAGAGAAGACTTTAGATGCGACCTTGATACAACTTGAGATGGCATACTTTGATGTCATCTTGGGAATGGACTGGTTAGCTCGGCATTCTGTAAATCTATTATGCGCCGAAAAGAAGATAACATCCAAAGACAAAGAAGGAGCAGAATTAAATTTCTCGGGAACCAAACTTCCCCGGAGACGCAAGCTCATACTTTCAGCACTAAAGGCTAAGAAGTGCCTTGAGAAAGGGGCAATCGGGTATCTAGTATCCGTGGTCGACCTAACCAAGGAAGCACCACGAATGGAAGATATTGATTTCGTGCGGGACTATCCTGACGTATTTTCGGAGGAACTACCCGGATTACCACCCGACCGAGCCACGAAGTTTGTGATAGACCTTATACCCGGAGCCGCACCAGTGTCTAAAGCACCTTATAGAATGACTCCTATGGAACTGAAGGAATTAAAAGTGTAACTACAAGAACTGCTGGACAAGGGTTATATTCGACCCAGTATATCTCCATGGGGGGCACCGGTGTTGTTCTTAAAGAAGAAGGATGGTAGCGTTCGATTATTTATCGACTATTGGGAGTTGAATAAACTGACAATCAAGAATCGATACCCACTACCTCGGATCGATGACTTGTTCGATCAGTTACAAGGAGCGAAAGTATTTTCTAAGATCGATCTTCGATCGGGCTATCATCAGTTAAAGATTAAGGAAGGTGATATTCCGAAGACAGCTTTCAGGAACAGATATGGACATTATGAATTTTTGGTTATGTCTTTCGGATTAACTAATGCACCGGCAACGTTCATGGAACTTATGAACCGAGTTTTCCACGATATGTTGGATACGTCGGTTATAGTGTTCATTGTTGATATATTGGTATACTCCAAGGACAAGGAAACCCATATCAAGAACCTAAACGCAGCCTCACAGCGTTTAAGGAAAGAGAAATTATATGCCAAACTTTCAAAGTGCGAGTTTTGGCTAAGTGAGGTCGCCTTCTTAGGCCATGTAGTATCCATTGAAGGAATCAAAGTGGATCCCAGCAAGATCGAGGCTATTGTGAAGTGGGAAGCACCAAAGAGCGTTTCAGAAATCAGAAGTTTTCTGGGTCTAGCTGGTTATTATCGGAGATTCGTAGAAGACTATTCTCGGATTGCCGTACCTCTCACCAGTTTGACTAAGAAAGGTGAAAAGATTGTGTGGACGGATAAATGTGGGAAGAGTTTCCAGACATTGAAGTTCAGATTGATATCCGCCCCGATTTTGACTATTCCTATTCCAGGACAGACGTTTACCTTATACATTGATGCATCGGGACTGGGACTAGGATGTGTGCTTATGCAAGGAGAGCAAGTGATTGCTTATGCTTCAAGACAGTTGAAGGTACATGAGAAAAACTACCCCACTCATGATTTGGAGTTAGCGGCAGTAGTACATGCTGTCAAGATATGGAGACATTACTTATACGGAGAGAAATTTCAGATTAAGTCGGACCATAAAAGTCTTACTTATTTATTTAATCAGAAGGAGTTGAATATGAGACAAAGAAGATGGCTGGAACTATTGAAAGACTATGATTGTGATATCCAGTATCATCCAGGAAAAGTGAACGTAGTAGCGGATGCATTAAGCAAAAAAGCAATGATAAAATCTCAAGGAGAAGTTAGCATGACTGCAGCAATGTGTACTACCGGAATGGTATTCAATCACGGCAACGAGCAGTATGTGATAGATACAATGGATGGATCAGCCAACCAAGGGTTTATTCATCGGTTTTCGAATATGTTCGCGGCATTGAAGATTATACCGGATATAGTGGATGAAGTGAAGACAGCTATCAAAGCAGATCCTTATCTAAGAACAGTACAAGAAGATATTGAGAAAGGTAGGACCAACCCTGAGTTCACCTTGGATGATGAGAAGGTACTGAGATACAAAGGAAGTGTGTACCTGAAACAGAAAGTGTAGACATTAGACATCGACTGATGAAGGAAGCCCACACCACCATCTATTCGATACATCTTGGAAGTACAAAAATGTATCATGATCTAAAGAAACTATATTGGTGGAGGGGAATGAAAGCAGATGTAGCTAAGTTCGTGTCTCAATGCCTAAATTGTTAGAAAGTAAAGGCTGAACGACAAAGACCCGCAGGACTGTTACAGCCATTACCGGAACCAGCATGGAAATGGGACTGCATCACTATGAACTTCATCACGGGACTACCATTGACTCCTCGAGTAGTTGACGCAGTTTGGGTGATTGTGGACCGTCTGACTAAAATAGCTCGCTTCATACCTATACGACCTCAGTATACACTGGAAAGGTTAGCAAAGCTGTATGTGGATAATATTATTCGGTTACATGGTGTACCAGAAAGCATTTTGTCTGATAGAGATCCACGATTTACTTCTAAGGTTTGGGAAGGATTGCAAAAGGCTATGGGTACAACGTTGAAGTTCAGTACTACATTCCACCCACAGACAGATGGACAGTCGGAACGTACAATTCAGATTCTAGAAGATATGCTACGAGCAAGTGTAATTGATTTCAAGGGATCATGGGATGAATGATTACCACTGATCGAGTTTGCTTATAACAATAGCTATCAGGCTACTATACAGATGTCACCTTATGAAGCACTGTATGGCAGGAAGTGTTTCGAACTCTCTTATTTTGGAATGAAGTTAGAGAACGTAGTATTGTTGGGCCAAAATTTGTTGAAGAGACTTGTCGAGTGGTCGACATTATCAAGGAAAGAGTGAGAATGGCTCAGAACTGTCAGAAGCAATATGCAGATACTCGACGCAGAGATCTGGAGTTCACAGTAGGTGATAAAGTATTTTTGAAGGTATCGTCTATGCGAGGATTGAAGAGGTTCGGACAGAAAGGGAAACTAAGTCCAAGATATGTCGGGCCATATGAAATCTTAGCTAAGCAAGGAAAAGTGGCTTATCAGTTAGCACTACCACCATCTATGTCAAGTGTGCATGACGTATTTCACATTTCCCTATTGAAGAAGTATGTCAAAAACCCAACGCATGTTTTGATAGTGGATTTGTCAGAATTGACTGATGATTTGACATTTGAAGTAACACCAACAGAAATCACTAGTCGAAAGGTTCAACGTCTACGCAACAGAGATATCTACTAGGTTAAGGTCACATGGAAAAGTAGAGACATGGAAGAAATTACATGGGAAGAAGAAAATTCTATGCAGAAGCAATACCCTCACTTATTTTATTCAGAAAGTACGTACAATTTCGAGGACAAAATTTTTGTAACTAGGGGGGAGTTGTAAGACCCGTGTCAATCTAACCCGGTCTTACCACCTTGAACCAGGTTTACCTATCATGGTCGAGTCAAATGGACTAAGGGCGTGAAGGAGATCGAGATCCCAGGTATCAAATCGACCCAAAAACACTTAAAATAGGGGAAGGGTCGCATAACCAGCTAAGCAGGGTCAGACCCCCCAAAACAGAAAGTCAGATCCTCAATTTTGAAGGGAGGGTCGGACAGCTTAGGACCCTAGGGTCGATGGGATCATCAACCCTCCCATCGACCCTCGATTGCCGTAAGGAAATAAAATTAGGAAACTTCCTAATTTTCGATTGGGATTCCTTCCTAATCTCAATGGGACTTATTTAGGATGTTCCTACTCTATTTAAAGGACGTTCCTAAGCCACTTTCACTCCTTTCACAACCCTAATTGAATTGAGAGAAAGAGAGGAGAAGGAAAAGAGGAAGATGAAAGGCAAGGAAGAGAACTTAGCAAAAAGGAGAAGAATTTCAGAGAAAAAGTAATCTTCTCAGGTATGGATACTAATTCCATGAGTTTCTATAGACCTTAGGTTAGTTATTGTTCAGAGTATGATCTTGGAGAAACCCAAACCATCAATCTATGGTTAGGTTTCCATGGAAAACCATAGAAGAATGCATGAAAGATATCTAGGTGGGTTCTACATGGTTTCAGACCATGGAATACATGTAGAATGGAATGTAGGAGCAAGCCATAGGATTTTAAACATGAAGAATGGATTAAAAGAGGGAATTGGACCAAAGTGCATAGAGGGTCGCACCGAGGGTCGATGACCATCCGACCCTAGGTGTTCCTGACCATCGACCCTCAGTGTTCGGGAAGTTCAGAATCTAGGGAGGGTCACACCCAGGGTCGATCAGGATTCTGACCCTACCTCCGACCCTCAGTTAACAGCATGGTTTTTAAATCTAGAATTAATTCTAATTAAATTCTGTCGACTTTGTTAGGTCTTCTAGCAATACAATAAAAATATAAAGGTGATTATAAAGCATGGAAAAGTATCTATTAGCAAGCTAAGGTGAGGAAACAGAACTCCAAACTAATTGGTTAATAACAAAACTGTTTTCTATTTCTTGAGTCCTATGCCATGCTTGATTCTATGCGAATATGTTTGTAATGTACATACAGCATGCCATCCAATATTTCTATTATTTATTCATGCATATTTACTTTATTGTTTATAACATGATGATGATGATGATGATGATAGGAATAGGCATGTGCTTGTATGTGTGTGATTGATGTACTTGATGCGAGCGAGTATCAGGGGAGGTGTGATGAGAACGTTAATAAACGTTAACCTTTGGCGGGTCTCAGT
This sequence comes from Protea cynaroides, assembly GCA_028583415.1. Lineage (NCBI taxonomy): Eukaryota > Viridiplantae > Streptophyta > Magnoliopsida > Proteales > Proteaceae > Protea > Protea cynaroides. The sequence continues at coordinate 11,265,116 of CM053267.1, read as the reverse complement.
ACTTTAACTCTATCTCTAACTCAAGTCTTGTGCATTGGCATCGTCGTATCGCCATTACTTTAATAGAACTATTATGTCGTAGAGTATCAGGGGAGGTGGTCTCGGTCCTTGTAGTCTCTGAATCTACCGGGGGGCCTTAGCTCTATCTCTATGGACATTCTAAGGGATGCTGGGGTGAGGCGTTGGATACACTTTTTGGCATTAGGATTGATTAGTTGCAAGCCCAGTTTGCAGCCCTCACTAACAGGGGCTTATGTGTTGGTATGACACTATATTGCAATAAACGTAACCTTTGTTATATAATGTTCATAATAGGGTGCCTGTGAGTTGACGATAAACGTGATCTTCGGGTAACGTCACACACTCGTGTATAGAGGCGGGGTCAATAAACGCGACCTTTGGCTACCTAAACCTTTCTATTGCATACTGTAAACTTATATACCAGACCAAAGATATAAATTGATTGCATGCATATGTACTGTTGCATTGTTTTGGCTACTCACTGAGCCGTGATGTGTGCTCACCCCTCGACGTCGAATATTTTTAGCTGATGATGCAGGTTATACCGTTAAAGACTATATGAATGCGTTTGCGTACGGGAACGTGGCAGCAATGGAAGCTGAAGCTGAATTGGATACACACGACTCCTCTTGCGAGTGCAACTCGTGTGTATTTGATTAGATATTTATAGATTTCTTTATTGGATTTATTAAGACATGTATTTGGTATTTAAATATTTATGTCTCAGTTGAAAACAGAATAATTGCTATTAAATTATTAATATCATTCTAGTTTCTCAGTTCATGTTATTATAAAAACTTCCGCTATTGTGTATTTACTCTGATTATGATTATGGATGTGTGTGAGTTTGGATAACATGGGGATAGCCTATTTGAGATCCTGGTTGAACCGTTGGTTTATTAGCGGTTCATCACATCATTCTGAATAGTACAGAATTGGGGTGTGACAGTTAGAACCCAGAAATTTGTATATCTCAATGCAAAAATTTATCACACATCATGAATACTAAAAATACGTGATAGTGTACACCTTGAACTCATTAATCATGAAATTCTGTGACAAAATAGGACTAGAAACCAACCCTATAGAGGTTAGGTGAGTATCTGTGAAGTCAACGATGCCAAATAGCCATGGTTCGATGTGCGATCTACCTAGTGCAGCATACCTGGTGGCCAATGACCTTACGGTCAACTACAGGCTGCATGAGATACCAAACTTTATTGATGACCACCTTTGTTTAGTGACTCTACAGGACTTCTAGGAGCCTACCTGTATGTATAGATTTCCAAAATCAATGCTCATAGATGTTGTGTAGGATATTTCAACCAGTTACCCCATATTGTAACTTGTTGTTTAATATTACGATTGATAAATAATCTTAGACATCATGTAAGGAAACTTTAGGAATAAGAAACTAGAATCCCTGACTTAATGATAAGAAGTCCTTCTTAGTATTAAGGCTTTTAGAAGGAAATCCTTGCTAGCAAGTGTGCCATCTTATGGAGAATTGGTGCGGACAAAACTGGATTCCTAAGGACAGCAGGCTTTCTCCAAGTGTAGATGTACTCTAGAGTTATGAGCAGTAACGAATAAATTTAATATGAACCTTAGATATTATGGCATCATAAGCAAACAATAAATGGAAGGTATCGAAGATCGGATGAGCTACTAAGATATGAACACCCAAATAATGAATCTAAAGAGAAGTCTAATTGATTCTATCAAATAATGCATTAACAAATATTACTGTTTATGATTTTAAATTCTTAGTTACAAGAACGTTGGTAGACTACTACTCGAATGACTTGCTGAGGACTACTCTCAAAAAAACCTTTTGCTTGATAGATTAGTTCTTTGAATTATGTTGAGTGGTGTTATGAGATTGATAACATACCTTATGTGTAATAACATGGCATCCAATAAACTGTATTATTTGTTCATGCATATGCATTCTCTTGTGTGTGATCAGCATTCTCTTGTGTGTGATCAGTGGAAACCCATAGTGGTTTAGAAGCGGGGTGGAATGGGATGCCTCGTGACCTCTCCATGAAAGGTAGAACTGGTCTTATTGATTCATGATATTTGGTTAAGTTAGTAAGGAGGAAGGTGGGTGGAATGAGATGTTTGCACCATTTCTTATTGGCGCTGCTTTGCAGTTGACCATATGTAACCTAGCCAAGTTATGATGTCCTAACTAAGGACCGGATGGGGTCAAAAGCTTGGCAAAGTTACAGTCTAGTAATATGATTAATTAGGTGAACATTGCTAGTCGAACATAATTATCCCGTTAACTATACCCATAGCCATTGGGGGGTTATGTAATGGCATGGATTCAATAAAAAAGTGGTATGAACATAGCTGCGATGATCCGCATCCCGACGTAGTGTAGATGGGCTAGGGAGTCGACTAGTGGGATTACCATCTCCTCAAGTGCCTGATGGACTGTGGACTTGGGATGAGTTGTGGATTGGCGATAAGCGAAATATAGACCTGTACCTCAATGACAAACCCATACTTGGGGGATGAGCTGTGCTCTGTGTGTGGAACCGTATCATTTTAATGGAGGATGACCCATGCAGCCTGGAGACTCCATGTATGGGTTGTCCTGAGCTAGCACATACAATTATTGTAAGACCCGTATCGAACTAACCCGGTCTTACCACCTTGAACCAGGTCTACCCATTATGGTCGAGCCAAATGGATCAAGTGCGTGAGGGAGATCACGATCCCAGGTATTAAATGGACCCAAAAACCCCAAAATAAGGGGGAGGGTCGCATACCCAGCAAGGCAGGGTCGGACCCCCCAAGTATAAAAGTCAGACCCTGAGTTTTTAACCAGGGGTCGGACAATTTAGAACCAGGGGTCGACGGGATCTCCGACCCCCTCATCGACCCCCAGTCTGTCGACAGAAACCGTGAATTGGGAACTTTCTAAATTTCAATGGGACTTATTTTGGGAGTTTCTACTCTATAAATAGGACGTCCCTAAGCCTCTTTCACTCCTTTTAGAACCCTAATTGGATTGAGAGAAAGAGAAAATAAAGAAAAGAGAAGGAGAAGAGAAGGAAAAGTGGAGAAGAATATCAAAGAAAAGGCTTCAGAGAAACAAGCCTAATTCTCAGGTATGGATACTATCTCCATGTAATTCTACAGACCTTAGAATAGATAGTGAAGAGGATATGATCTAGGAGAAACCCAAATCATCCACCCATGGTTAGGTTTTCATGGAAAACCATGGGGGAGATCATAAAAACCATATAGGTGAATGAACTACGGTTCTAGACCATAGAACATGTGTGTAATGGATTGTAAGCAAGTCATTGGACCCCAAACACGAAGAATGGACTGTAGGATGAGAATTTTGACTAAACCCATGGGGGGTCGCATGGGGGTCGATGGCGAATCGACCCTTCCAGACCCTGACAATCGACCCCTAGTGTTCGGGAAGTCCAGAATCTGGGTGGCAGCACCCAGGGTCGATGGAACCTCCGACCCTGACATCGACCCCAGTTAATAGCATGTCTTTTTAAATCAGAATTAATTCTAATTAAATTCTATCGACTTGATTAGGTCTTTGAGTGATATAATAGTGATCTTAAGTTGATTCTTAAAGCTTAAAAGAGGATCTACAATCAAACAAAGGTGAGGGAATAAGACCTAAATTAATTGGTTAATAATAAACTGTTTTATTCTTGAGTCCAATGCCATGATTTATTCTATGCGTGTATGCTTGTATGTGCATTCAACATGTCATCCAATATTTCTATTATTACTGTTCATGCATATTTTAATTATTTTTTATAACATGATGATGATGATGATGATGATAGGAATAGGCATGTGAATGTGTGTGTGTGGTTGGTGTGCTTGATGCGAACGAGTATCAGGGGGGGTGTCATAGGCCGGGCCTCAGCACTCTATCTCTAACTCAAGTCTTGTCCACTGACATCGTCGTATCACCATTACCTTAGCAGAACTATTACGTCGTATTGTATGAGGGGAGGTGGTCTCGGACCGTGTAGTCTCTGACTCTGTCGGGGGGCCTTAGCCCTATCTCTATGGACGTATTGAGGGATGCTGGGGTGAGGCCTTGGATACACTGTTTGGCATTAGGATTAGTTAGTTGCGAGCCCAGTTTGCAAGCCCTCGCCAACAGGGGCTTACGTGTTGGTATGGGCAACCGATACAGCAATAAACGTAACATTTGAGTTTATATTGTCCATGGTGGGTGCATTTGGGACGACAATAAACGTTACCTTTGGGCGGCTTCACACACTCGTGTATAGAGGTGCGGCGGCCACTTATTCTTTCTATAGCACATTTGCAAACTTATTTACCAGACCAAAGATATGAATTGAATGCATGCATATGATTGTTGCATTATTTTGTTTGCTCAGTGAGCCATGACGTGTGCTCACCCTCTCGACATCGAATATTTTTAGTTGATGATGCAGGTACCACCATTGAAGATTATATGAATGCTCTAGTGTACGGGCGTGTTGCTGCAATAGAAGCTGAAGACTTAAAGGATACGCATGACTCCTCATGCGAGTGCAACTCATGCGTATTCGATTAGATTTTCATTTGAATTTATTAAGGGAATATAATTGATATTTTATTTACTTATGTCTCAGTTGATACAACATAAATTGATACTTTATCTATGATTATCACAGTTAGATTTCTCAGTTCATTTACTATAAGACTTTCGCTATTGTGTATCTATTCTGATTATGGTTGTGGATGTGTATGGTTTTATTATTAATAGACATAGCCTATTAGAGATCTTGGTTGAACCGTTGGTTTGTGAGCGGTTCATCATACCATTCTGAATGATGCAGAATTGGGGTGTGACAACTTGGTATCAGAGCATCTCAGGCCTTGTCTGTGAAACCAGTATACTTCCATAAAAATCCGTGAACTGAGATAGGATAAAAATTTAAAAGATGTAATAATAACACACCATAAGCATCTGTGTTGTTTGAGACAAAATTGAAAGAGGATAATGCATCTATCAAATGAGAAACAAATTTATATACACCCAAAGAAGAACAAACATATATATACCTGACTAAAGCAGAGTACAGTCCATAATCTGGATAGTTACTCTGAAGTATAAAAGAAAAACAAAAGAAATATATCAAGAAGCTGGAGGTGATGAGGGAGGCGGTGCCTCACGGTCTCTATCGTAGTCCTCAGCGTAGACTCTAGTCAACCAAGCTATCTGAGTCTAGGTCGTCTGGAGACTAGCTGTGAGGGAAGCCACATGCTGGTCGGTCACGCGCTGAGCGTCCATAAGCTCTCCCACCCACTGATCAGACAAGCGCTGAGCCTCTCGTATCTCATGCAATATCCTCATCATGTAATCAGAAGGAGCATACGAAGGACCAGCTGCATACGAAGGACCAGCTGAAGAAGACGGACCAGCTCCTGTAGCATGAGTAGGTGATGGAGGAGGTATGACATCCACATCCATGTATGGCCGATCGTCATCATCCCCATGAACCCCTGCTCCAGCTGCTGCTGCTGCTACCTCAGCGTTAGTCATCTCCACTCGAGTGCGAGGGTGCACCATCACGTTCCTCTCCTCATCGCTGACCTGGGCATCCCGCATGCCCATCTTGCAGATGGTCTCCCAATCCAGAAGCGATGAGAAGGATTTCTCCTCAATCTTCTCATCCAACAAATCACCCCCAGGAGGGTAAGCAAGGTAGTGATCATGCGTCCATAAGGAAGGTTGCCAGTATGACTAGGCAACCTGGCACTGATCATCGTCTGCATGATGATGTAAGGAAGGTAGACAGGCTACCTAGTGCATATGCAGTACAGCAAATACTGGGTCAACTGGGAGACCCTCTCATAATGTCCACTCTGTGGTATCAGGTTATGCTGAATGATCTTGCAGTATACCCGTGGATCTGAATGCAGATAACTCGCTTTCATCTCCCAGCGATCAGGTCTGATGAGCTGACGGTCTATCTCAGCCCTCATCTGTAATGAGAAGAATTGGGGCTGTCCCGGGGCACAGAATACCAAGGGGCCATCATAGGAAATGCCCAAGTAGTCGGTCAGCTGCCGATAATCGAATGAAATCTCAATCCCCATAACGTAGCTGGTGATCCGAAGCTCTCTGCCCCTCTCTGTATCATTGTAATCTCCCACAACCTGGATATTACAGTAGAATTGTCTCACTAAGTCCGGCTGAGTGCAGGAGTCATAGGTGATGACAGGGAGCCAGCCCATATCACCAAAAGCCCTCTCTACGTCGAACAATGCCAGGCTAGCCAAGTCTACCCAGCGACCTCCCTCTACTTTCTTGAGAGCGTAGCGGGCATACTGTGTCTCGGCTTCATTGGAACGGAAGCGAAGACGGTCGCGAACACTAGGTACCTTGGTACGAGCCATAGTATCTGCAAATAACAAAGAAGAACAAATAACGGCTTAGTAGAGATGAAAAATCCAAAATTTTGACATAATAACAACGTAAATCGATAAAAAGCCTCACTTTTCACCCATACACGTGGACAAGAGGACTTACATCGATCCTAAACTATCCTGTGAGACTCATACAGTCGGAAATTTCAACTATTGATATTGAATTGGAAGAAATTTCATGAAATTTAAAATCTCGACAAAATTAGGGCAAAAAGAGTAAATTTCAAGTTTCTCGATAACCAACCGATGAAACTCAAATATTTTTGAGGGCTTTCGTTCCTCGAGTCACCAACAACAAAGTCCCCAATGAAAATCGAATTTTTACGGTTGGAAAAAGTTTAATTTGAAAAATACGAGATATTCGAGCAAAAACCTAGGTAAAGAACCGAAAAACATGAAAACGTAGAAGACATACCTGTAGCGGAGGTGTAGACGACGAAACAAGGAGTGCAAACCAACAACGGATCGGACTTGTCACTGTAGCAACTCAGAGGGACGAGATGAGTCAAAGCGGAGAAGAAAGAATGGGGAATGGACTTGGAATCAGAACTTAAAAATCTGATTTTTAGTCCGGGGGTCAGAAAATTCGACTAAAACCAACGACCCACCCATCGACCCCCGCATCGACCCTCGGCTCTCGGTGATCTGATAGAGAACCAGGGGTCACACCCTGGGTCGGACATCCTCCGACCCCCCCGTCGACCCCCGGCTCTCGGGAAGAATGGGTGATTTCCCAGGGTCGCATATTGAGGGTCGGATACCCATTGACTCCCACCATCGACCCTGCAATAAAAACATAGCATTTTCGACAGAATGATCTGAAAATATTAAAATTTGTAATTGTTAGTGGTTTTAAAATATGAGAATGAAATATTTAATGATTGTCTCTCGTGTTCAATGATTTTCAGGCAATCCCACTATCAGATTAATTAATGGCGGGACGCAGAGAAACCAAACAGAGCCGTAACCCTATTCCACCACCACCACCTGTGGGGGAAGATAACCAGACACACCCGGAAACACCGGGGAACACGAATATGGCACCGTCTGTCATAAATGGGCAGACAAATCCTACAAATCTGCCAGCTCCACCTACAGACTTGGCTACAGTCGTAATGAACTTGGCCACAGTCGTAATGAACTTGGCCCAACAGCTGCAGGAAATGCAACAGGCACAAGCTACTATACAAGCTGCCATAGGCATAACTCTTCCAGCTGCACAGACACCTCGAATGCTAGCAGGACAGGTCAGCACAGCAGCAGGGGGAAGTAACACAGTACCCCATACACCTCAGACTCCTATCATGCAGGCTCACGTACAAAATCCTGAGATAGCTCAAGGTGGATATCAATACCAACCACCTATGTATGGAGCGTATGCCCCGCAGCAACTAGACCACTCCAGACTGGTGGAGCGTTTTCTGAAACTGAAGCCCAAAGAATTTAATGGCAAGCCAGCAGATCCTTTATGGCCGGCACACTGGGTTGATGAAATGGAAAGAAATTTAATAATGATGACATTAAATGAAGAAGAAAAAGTGTTGTGCACCACTTTTATTCTGAAAGGAGATGCACACCATTGGTGGAGGTCTACCCGGACATATTTAGTAACGAAGCACGCCCAACAGACCTGGGATATTTATAAGGAGGCGTTCTTCGAGAAGTACTTTCCTAGAAGTTTTAGATTCTATGGAAAGAGAGTTCCTAAGTTTATATCAGGGACAGACGATCGTGGATGCATATCAACAGCGTTATGAAGAGCTGTTCTTCTTTGCACCCACCAGTATGCAAGAGGAAACAACAAAGACCCGAAGGATCGTCATGGGACTTAGGAGAAGCATCCGCGAACACGTTCTGGGACATGAAAAGAAAATCTATAATGAAGGGGCACAAATTGCTCGAGTTATAGAATTGAGCCCGAAGGAGAGTTATTTCATGCAAAAAAGAGGTATAAAAAGACCAGCTGGAAATTCTTATAATGGAGGGAATAACAAGACATTCAAACCCTTCCGTGCTCAAGGCTTTACCGCTGCAACCAAGACTATTCCCATAGCTCAACCGCAGCAAAAGCCAATTACTGAAGGGATAAAATGTTTTAACTGCAACCAAGTGGGACATATAGCAAGGGAATGTCCTAAGCCCAAGAAATAGCTACATCAAGGACGAGTTTACGCGGTTACATCGGAGGATGCTGCCGCATCACCTGATGTAGTCATAGGTATGACATAAATTTTTTTAACCAGTTGTATTACATTGTATCAGCATGTAGACTAAACCAAAACAAATCACAGGTATCATAACTATTAATGGCATTCCATCCAGAGTACTCTTTGATTCAGGAGCTACTCATTCCTTTATATCTGTGACATTTGGAAAGAAGTTAAATCTACCCCTTAAATCCTTAGACTGCAAACTACTTGTACGATCACCTATGGGATTAGAAGTGGAGTTAGAAAAAGGTTATGGACCATGTCCAGTTCTTATTGATGAAAAGACCTTGGATGCAACCTTGATCCAACTTGAGATGGCAGACTTTGACGTCATCTTGGGAATGGACTGGTTAGTTCGGCATTATACAAACCTATTGTGTGCCGAAAAGAAGCTGACATTTAAAGACAAAGAAGGAGCAGAGTTCAGTTTTTTGGGAACCAAACTTCTCCGTAAACGAAAGCTCATACTCTCTGCGCTGAAGGCTAAGAAGTGCCTTGAGAAAGGGGCAGTCGGGTATTTAGTATCTGTGGTCGACCTTACCAAGGAAGCACCACAAATGGAAGATATTAATGTCGTGCGTAACTTTCCAGACGTATTTCCTGAAGAATTACTAAGATTACCACCCGACCAAGCTACAGACTTTGTCATAGATCTTATACCTGGAGCCGCACAAGTATCGAAAGCATCTTATAGAATGGCTCCTACTGAACTGAAGGAATTGAAAGTACAACTACAAGAACTGCTGGACAAGGGTTATATTCACCCGAGCATATCACCATGGGGAGTGCCAGTATTATTCGTGAAGAAGGACGGTAGCATTCTCTTGTGTATAAACTACCGAGAACTGAATAAACTGAAAATTAAGAATCGGTATCCATTGCCTCGGATCGATGACCTGTTCGATCAATTGCAAGGTGCCAAAGTGTTCTCCAAGATCGGTCTTCGGTTAGGCTACCATCAGCTGAAGATTAAGGATGGTGATATTCCCAAGACAGCATTCAGGACCAGATATGGACATTATAAATTTTTGGTCATGTCTTTTGGATTGACAAATGCACCAGCAATCTTTATGGAACTTATGAACTAGGTTTTCCATGACATGTTGGATACGTCGGTTATTGTATTCATTGATGATATATTAGTGTACTCCAAAGACGAGGAAACTCATGTTAAGAATCTAAATGCCGCTCTGCAGCGACTACGGAAGGAAAAGCTCTATGGAAAATTTACAAAGTGTGAGTTTTGGCTAAAGGAAGTCGCATTTCTAGGCCATGTAGTATCCGCTGAAGGAATTAAAGTGGACCCCAGCAAGATCGAGGCTATTGTAAAGTGGGAAGCACCGAAGAGCGTTGCAGAAATTAAAAGTTTTCTGGGTCTAGCTGGATATTATCAACGATTTGTGGAAGACTATTCCCGAATTGCCGTACCTCTCACCAGCTTGACTAAGAAGGGCGAGAAGTTTGTTTGGACGGATAAATGTGAGAAGAGTTTCCAAACCTTGAAGGCTAGATTGATATCAGCTCTAATCTTGACCATTTCGATTCCAGGACAACCATTTATCTTGTACACCGATGCGTCAGGACTGGGATTAGGATGCATACTTATGCAAGGAGAATAAGTTATTGCTTATGCCTTAAGACAATTGAAGACCCATGAGAAGAACTATCCCACTCATGATTTGGATCTAGTGGCAGTAGTACATGCTGTCAAAATATGGAGACATTATCTGTACGGAGAGAAATTTCAGATTAAATCAGACCATAAAAGTCTTACTTATCTATTTAATCAGAAGGAGTTGAATATGAGACAAAGAAGATGGCTGGAATTATTGAAAGACTATGATTGTGATATCCAGTATCATCCGAGAAAAGCTAATGTAGTAGCCAATGCGCTGAGTAGAAAAGGCAATGATAAAATCTCAAGGAGAGGTTAGCACAACTGCCGCAATGTGTACTACCAGAAAGGTATTCAAGCACGGTAATGAGTCGTTTGTGATAGATGCACCAGATGGATCAGCCAACCAAGGGTTTATTCATCGATTTTCAAATATGTTAGCCACATTGATGATTATACCGGATATAATTGATGAAGTAAAGACAGCTATCAAATCAGATCCTTACCTAAGAACGGTACAAAAGGACATCGAAAAAGGTAGGACTAACCCTGAGTTCACCTTGGATGAAGAAAAGGTACTGAAATACAAAGGAAGAATATGTGTACCCAAAATAGAAAGCTTGGACATTAGACACTGATTGATGAAAGAAGTCCATACCACCATCTATTCGATACATCCTGGAAGCACAAAAATGTATCATCTAAAGAAATTGTATTGGTGAAGAGGAATAAAAGCAGATGTAGCTAAGTTCGTGTCTCAATGCCTAAATTGTCATAAAGTAAAGGCTGAATAACAAAGACCGGCAGGAATGTTACAGCCGTTACCGAAACCAGCATGGAAATGGGACTGCATCACTATGGACTTCGTCACAGGATTACCATTGACTCCTCGAGTAGTTGATGCAGTTTGGGTGATTGTAGACCGCCTGACTAAAACAGCTCACTTTATACCTATACGACCTCAGTATACACTGGAAAGGTTAGGTAAACTGTATGTGGATAACATTGTGTGATTACACGGTGTACCTGAAAGCATTGTATCCGATAGAGATCCACGATTTACTTCAAAGTTTTGAGAATGATTGCAAAAGGCTATGGGTACAACATTGAAGTTTAGTACCGCATTCCATCCACAGACAGATGGACAGTCAGAGCGTACAATTCAGATTCTAGAAGATATGCTTCGAGCATGTGTAATTGATTTTAAAGGATCATGGGATGAAAAGTTACCATTGATTGAGTTCGCTTATAATAATAGCTATCAGGCTACTATACAAATGTCGCCCTATGAAGCACTGTATGGCAAAAAGTATCGATCTCCTTTGTTTTGGAATGAAGTTGGGGAACGTAGTTGTTGGACCGGAATTTGTTGAAGAGACTTGTCGAGTGGTCGACATTATCAAGGAAAGAGTGAGAACAGCTCAGAATCATCAAAAGCAATATGCAGATACCCGACGCCGAGACCTTGAATTCGTCGTGGGTGATAAAGATTTCTTAAAAGTATCGCCGATGCGAGGATTGAAACGGTTTAGACAGAAAGGGAAATTAAGTCCAAGATATGTCGGGTCATATGAGATTCTAGCTAAGGGTGGAAAAGTGGCTTACCAGTTAGCACTACCACCATCTATGTCAAGTGTGCATGACATATTTCATATTTCCTTATTGAAGAAGTATGTCAAGGATCCGATGCACATTTTGACAATAGACTTACCTGATTTGACTGAAGATTTGACATTTGAAGTAGCACCAACTGAAATCACTAGTCGGAAGGTTCAACGACTACGCAACTGTGATATCTATTATGTTAAGGTTACCTGGAAAAGTAGAGTATGGAAGAAATTACATGGGAAGAAGAGAATGCTATGCGAAAGCAATATCCTCATTTATTTGACTCAGAAGGTATGTACAATTTTAGGGATGAAATTTTTATAAGTAGGGGGGAGTTGTAAGACCCGTATCGAACTAAGCCGGTCTTACCACCTTGAACCAGGTCTACCCATCATGGTCGAGCCAAATGGATCAAGTGCATGAGGGAGATCACGATCCTAGGTATTAAACTGACCCAAAAACACCAAAATAAGGGGGAGGGTCGCATACCAGCAAGGTAGGGTCGGACCCCCCCAGTATAAAAGTCAGACCCTGAGTTTTTAACCGGGGGTTGGACAATTTAGAACCAGGGGTCGACGGGATCTCTGACCCCCTCATCGACCCCCAGTCTACGGACAGAAATCATGAATTGGAAACTTTTCAAATTTCAATAGGATTCTTTCCTAATCTGAATGGGACTTATTTTGGGAGTTTCTACTCTATAAATAGGACGTCCCTAAGCCTCTTTCACTCCTTTTCGAACTCTAATTGGATTGAGAGAAAGAGAAGAGAAAGAGAAGAGAAGGACAAGAGAAGGAAAAGTAGAGAAGAAGATCAAAGAGAATGCTTTAGAGAAATAAGCCTAATTCTCAGGTATGGATACTATCTCCATGTAATTCTACAGACTTTAGAATAGGTAGTGAAGAGGATATGACCTAGGAGAAATCCAAATCAACCACCCATGGTTAGGTTTTCATGAAAAACCATGGGGGAGATCATAAAAACCATATAGGTGAATGAACTACGATTCTAGACCATAGAACATGTGTGGAATGGATTGTAGAAGAAAGCCATAGGACCCCAAACACGAAAAATGGACTGTAGGATGAGAATTTTGACTAAACCCACGGGGGGTCGCACGGGGAGTCGATGGCCAATCGACCATACCAGACCCTGACAATCGACCCCCAGTGTTCGGGAAGTACAGAATCTGGGTGGCAGCACCCAGGGTCGATGGAACCTCCGACCCTGGCATCGACCCCCAGTTACCAGCATGTCCTTTTAAATCTGAATTAATTCTAATTAAATTCTATCAACTTGATTAGGTCTTTTAGTGATATAATAGTGATCTTAAGTTAATTCTTAAAGCTTAAAAGTGGATCTACAATCAAGCAAAGGTGAGGGAACAAGACCTAAATTAATTGGTTAATAATAAACTATTTTATTCTTGAGTCCAATGCCATGATTAATTCTATGCGTGTATGCTTGTATGTGCATTTAACATGTCATCCAATATTTATATTATTATTATTCATGCATATTTAAATTATTGTTTATAACATAATGATGATGATGATGATAGGAATAGGCATGTGAATGTGTGTATGTGTGGTTGGTGTGCTTGACGCGAGCGAGTATCAGGGGGGGTGTCATAGGTCGGGCCTCAACACTAGCTCTATCTCTAACTCAAGTCTTGTCCACTGACATTGTCGTATCGCCATTACCTTAGCAGAACTATTACGTCGTATTGTATGAGGGGAGGTGGTCTCGGACCGTGTAGTCTCTGACTCTGCCGGGGGCCTTAGCCCTATCTCTATGGACGTATTAAGGGATGCTGGGGTGAGGCCTTGGATACACTGTTTGGCATTAGGATTGGTTAGTTGCGAGCCCAGTTTGCAAGCCCTCGCCAACAGGGGCTTACGTGTTGGTATGGGCAATCGGTACAGCAATAAACCTAACATTTGCGTGTACATTGTCCATGGTGGGTGCATGTGGGACGACAATAAACGTTATCTTTGGGCGGCTTCACAAACTCGTGTATAGAGGTGCGGCGGCCACCTATCCTTTCTATAGCACATTGCAAACTTATTTACCAGACCGAAGATATGAATTGAATGCATGCATATGATTGTTGCATTGTTTTGTTTGCTCAGTGAGCCATGATGTGTACTCACCCTCTCGACGTCGAATATTTTTAGTTGATGATGCAGGTACCACAGTTGAAGATTATATGAATGCTCCAGTGTACGGGGGTGTTGCTGCAATGGAAGCTGAAAACTTAGAGGATACGCATGACTCCTCATGCGAGTGCAACTCATGCGTATTCGATTAGATTTTCATTTAAATTTATTAAGGGAATGTAATTGATATTTTATTTACTTATGTCTCAGTTGATACAACATAAATTGATACTTTATCTATGATTATCATAGTTAGATTTCTCAGTTCATTTACTATAAGACTTTCGCTATTGTGTATTTATTCTGATTATGGTTGTGGATGTGTATGGTTTTATTTTTAATGGACATAGCCTATTAGAGATCCTGGTTGAACCGTTGGTTTGTGAGTGGTTCATTACACCGTTCTGAATGGTGTAGAATTGGGGTGTGACAATTATATACTTGATCGTAGTTGATAGCTGCATGCATATTGTTTGTTGCACATTTGGTTTTCTTACTAAGCTCGGTGGTTGAGCTTACCCTATGCACACAAACTCTTTTAGATATTACAGGTACTTTTCGTGACTCTTCTAATTGCTGTCTGCTTGGTATGGAGGACGAGGACTCTGAACCTGAGGAGGAGTTATCTGATTCTTGAAGCGTTCTGTAAAGCTGAGCATGGGCTTAGGTTGTGCCTATGTTTACTTCATTTAGATGGTACTATTATGTTTATTTTGGGGTTTATGGAGAAAATAAACTTTGAACAATATTTTATTTATAGTTGGATAATTGGTTTGAAACAAATTTTAATTTGGTTTGTTATTTGGAACTTTGAAAGTTATATACTGCTTAGGTTTAAATATAATAAGTATTAAGTAATCTGTTAGCTTGCTTAAGTAGTCTTAATTTGTAAGTCTTCCATTAATTTACTATATCTGATATGAATGATTGCTTTTAAAACAAGATGGTAAATTTCTACTCTGATAAATAATCAGTCGGGATTGTGTGATCCTAGAAGGAGATTTCTTATGCTCGGAAAGGATAGAGAGATCTTGCTGCATTCCATAATACCGATACGTCTGGAATGGGGTGTGACTCCAACTCTCTCAGGTGATGGGCAGTTGTTGCTACCCGAAATTGGATGTTTTGGTGAACAAGTTTATCAAAAGAATGACAATACACTCTAACATAGGAATCATATCCTCGACAGGATTGGACACTTGCTCTTAATCTTTCTCATAACTTTCATTGAATCTTCAAGAGCCAAGATAGATGACTAGGTAGACTCTAAGAGAGGAGCCCTACTGGAGACAAGGTCTCTACCTAAATGATGGGTAGGGAGGGAGACACTCTAGAGATACTAGAAAAATAAAATCTGAAACAAGATAAAATATATTGAACAAACATGGTTGAGAGCAAGAAAAAATACACATGCACAATCATGCTGACTCAACCAGACAATAGTTAGCCCTTGTGCAAGAACTCAATTGGGGTTATCCTTACCAACCCCAGTGATTCAGAATAGTTCTTTGGTTGGTTATCAGGGAGAGGCATGTCCGCGAAACAGACCGTACCCCTCGCCAAAACTCCAACCCATCGAGCGCATCATAATCAAAGGGTTTGGGGAGGATTTACCCATTTGAAAGGACATACACAAGATAACAAAGAATTTCGGTTCAACCTTGAACAAGTAAGTAATTGCTTCACCACTAATCTCCATTTTGGGGTGAAAAATTTTAAACCACTATCCAAGATTGGAAGGTTGCGTATGAAAACATCGGGCGTACCAGTCATGGACATTACAAAAGGTGGACACGCTTGTCCAGTCTCTTGGAGCAACGTGTATAACCCTCGCCCCCATGTGAAGCATGCATATAACTGGCGCAACCGACTTTCCAAACCAACCAGCCAACAAAGACCGTGACAAGAAACAAGACACCCTACCATGGGTAATATAGGTAAATACTGCACTCAGGTGTTCAGGGGTGAATCAAGCAAACATGTTAATAGTATATGGTAATGGGACATGACAAGGCTACCTTGACAAGGATAAGAATGCTTATCACCATATGCATGATGAATCAAAGACACCTACATCCCTTTATATACCCACATAGCTGCGGGTACAGGCCAAAGTTGTGGCTTCACTTGGCAGGTTGCCCAATATGTACTGGGGCCCATTTTAGCTAACCATGATGTTTGTGACAATAGTGACCAATATCTCAAGAACCATGGTATTAATATACTATAAAATAATCAGTGAAGTATATACAGTAGACCTAATCAGTCAAGGTTGCAAGCAAGGGTGTTTGCTACTGCTACACCTAACTATAATCGAAAGCCCCAAAGTGGAAAGTTTAGGCATAAAGAGAAAGGGATTAGGATCTACAAATTAAGAGTCTAACATGATTACCCAACAGAGCCTCTACTGCAAGGACCAAAATTTTTTTTATTGAAATTATCCTCAATTTTAAATTTAAATTGTGTAGGGTTAAAGTTGTCTACACTCAATGCACTCAATTGGGATCTAGAAGGTTCTCACCTTCAGATCCCATCCACTCACGCCAGTGGAGGGTAAGAAACTGGAGTCACCACCTAGTTAAGGACTATGACCTATGATGTTGTCCCTCATTGAAAGGACTCTAATGACTCACGCAATGGAATGGCTAACTTGTCTCCCCAAAAGCTGGTAAGAGCCAAAATATGAGTTGGGAAGGTGTTATGCACCGAACTTGCCTGGTTAAACCAGTCTCCCTAGATCCTATCCTTTCATATAGTTTATGTATACTTTGGAACTATCTAATTAAAATAAAAGATACAAGGGAAATCCTAATTGGTATTCTAATTTCACACTGAGCTAAAATTTATTACACTAATGAATCAGGAATTCTACAATTGGATGGTAAAATTATAAGAGATGAATATGCGAAAATAGAATATATGTCTAATTACACATAAAGAATGGTGTACAAAAGAATAAATGAAAAATGAACAAATATACAAACAAATGAATGAAAGAGTAAAGAAACAATAAAAAAAATAACAAAGGTATGATCGGGTTTGGGAAACATCCCAAACTGCCTATGTATCCCTATGCCACGAGAATTAGGCCAAACGTAGTTCTGGTGGGTGAGTACGTACCAAATGTGTGCAAAGGTGATGCTCCCAAAGCATTGGAACGCATCCAATGGTGAGACTCTCCCACAGCTCATGGAACACGTCTCGGGGTGAGATGCTCCTACAGATCATGGAACACAACTCGGTGTGAGGTACACCCTACATCAGGAAGTTCCCACGGTGAGGTAATCCCATAACACATGGAACTTACCTCAATTTGACCGTGCATGGAGCAAACAAACTCCCCCGCTACCTATGTATCTTTTGAGACCTCTGTCTCTCAAGAATCAGGTCAAACATAGTTCCCATGGATTGACAAGCCATGGACACGCCTGGGCAATATTCAAGAAAGGTAAATGCCTTAGCTCCCCACACAAGAGGGTTTATCTAAATCTCACTCATATCCTTAACCTAGGGTGTCCAGGTGGGCCACCCATTGGGCCATTAGTCCTAAACATACATCTACCTCATCGTTGATTTCATTAAATCTTTCTTTGTACAATGTCAGCCCAATCACTCTTGAAGACCAATCTTAAGGTTGAGTGCGCCTCATTCTAAATGTGGCCCACAATGGGGTGGACTCATTGGAGTCCCCTAAACAATCATATTACAGGAAGGGTGCATCCTAACATGGATCTATCATGGTGTTCAAGTGGAGATACACCTTTGGAGTAGGGTAGGAGCCATAGATTAAAAATGCATTTAACATCTACACTACCTACACATACAATTATTAATTCCTAAGCATTAAATATCTAACACGAGAAATGTAACAAAGAAAAATTAGCATGTGATTCAAGCATATATGACAAAGAATGTAGGCATTAAGCACTAAGTTACATTATCATGGATCTACACATGTGATCAGATTGTGCTAGGGTCAAGCTAACTCAAGTCAGAATAGATAGACCAACCCAAACTAGATCATCCTAAACCTCCTTCCAACCTATAAGAACTTCATTAAAACTAAACTAAACCAGACTCAAGACATAACCAGGACCAACTCAAGCTAACCTAGTCTAAACAATCCAAACAGATTCTGAAGACCTAAACATGGGCTAGCCCAAACCGGCCCAGAACCAACTAGACCACACTCTGAACCAAACTAACCCAAGCCCATCAAAACCAACACAAACCTTAACTAACCCAAACCAAATCTGACATAAACTTGAACTAGCCTAAACCTAAACCAAGATCCATGCTAAGTTGGGCCGAGCCCAAACAGAAGCCAAACCTAGACCTAAACCAGTCCTAAACAACTAGTCCTAGACCTACACCAAATGACCCCTAATCAAACCCCACTTGGACCAAGCTAGATTGGACCAAAATAAACCAGGCTTAAACTAGGCCTAGCAAAACCATGACAAAACAGTCCAACTAAACAAGCAAAAGCCCAACCCGAATTTGGTCTAGCTTGGACTAGAGGAAACCAACCAGACCACAACTTAGTCAAACCCAAAAACCTAAGACCAAAACCCATAAATACATACTCAAGCTCTGAATTAGACCTAGCCTAAACCTAAACAAACTAAACCTAGACTAGAATCAGGTCCACAAAACCAACCCCACAATGGACTAAACTAAACTAATCTTAGGCCTGAACCAAGTCGGGCTAAACCAAACATGGGCCTAGCAGACCCTACCCTACTCGGATTCACCAAACAAAGCAACAGAGATGATAGAGAATACTAATAATGGTGAAAATAAAGAACATAGAAGAATAAGACATCAAGACAACAATCTATATCAGAGTCACACCAAGTGGTATAAAACCAGAGATACTTGAAGCTGAGAAAATGACAAAGAAAACAAAAGAAATAGTGGACTCAAAGTGAGAAAACTCATAGGCGCCCCTGCTATTCAAACGCAGCCCAGACAGAGATGATAAACAAAAGGAAATGAAATTGAACCAAATAGAGAAGTATTTATAAAAAATGAATCATACAGGGAAAGTAACTTAGAAAATAATAATACATAAAAACATTGATGAAATATTACAAGGACTCTTGATGTTTCAGAGAGTTGGACTCAGATTTGATTCAAACAAAGACAAACAAAAATAATAAATAAAAAGAAATAAAAATCGACAATCTGATTACAACCAATACATAGTATAAGCAAGGTGGTGAAAAAGAAAAATAGAAGAAAAAAGAAACACACACAATGTTTGGAACGAGAGCTCTCACAATTATATTGTCGAACACCTCAAATGCAGAAGAAAAAAAATCTCCAAGACATTCATCATTAAAAATCCAGCTAAAGCCGAAACCCATGTATTTTTGCAGGAACTAAACAAACAGAACCTAAATCTATTTTAAAACCTTCTTTAAGCTAAAACTTACCGAGGCAAGGTCATAAAGTCTAGTAAAAAATATCCCTAACTGAAATCCCACTAAACAAAAAAAAAAAAAAAGAATTAGAAGTGTTAAGATCAAACTCCTTCATATCAAATTATAACATACTTGTGAGATAGATAACAATGTCAAAAGAACATCCCAAGAATCAGGCAGAACACTCAGGAGACAATTTTGTATGCAGATGGAGGACCATATCAACAAATCAAAGATGGGAGAAAGGGAAGTCACCTGAGTCGACACTGATAGGCCGCACATTCTCTTTCTTATGTTTTCGCCCTCTGCTTCTTTCTTCTCTAATACTCCACCGAAACCCAGCAGTACCTCAGGCACTCCTGCACTCTTTACAATTCCCTAAGATGAGGAACCATCTTCTTCTCTCCATCAAAAATCTCCTAGACCCTAAATCAAAATCATAGCCCACCCCTCTGGTAGAGAAACTCACCCCTGAGAAGCCAAGGCCGAAACAAGCAATTCCCTCTTGGCTTCTTCTTTCTTCTGGTCTTCTTCTTTTTCGGTTCTTTTTTCTTCTAATATTCTTCTTCTTCCTCTCACCTTTATCACCCTTACCCAAGACCTAGAGGACCCAAAGAAATTTTGACCCTCCTTTGAGAAACACTAACCGAAACCCAGAAACCTACAACCGTCCTTCCTTGAGAAATCCAAAGGAAGAAAACCTTGAAATCCCCTTACCACTGCTGATCGATAACAGTCACCGGCCTTCTTTGGTGCTCTCTCCTTTTTTCGCTCCGTTCTCTCTCACTTTTTGATTCCCCCCTAATGAGAGCTCTCTCTCAGCTCTTTCTTTTTCTCTCTAAAAATAACGGCATGTTTGATAAAACTTTTGCTTTTGAATTCTATAAATTCTGGCTCCTAGGGAGCCATTTTGGAGTATAAGCACGTTTGATAAGTCTGGTTGGATTCCAACTCCCACAGAGTGAACCAGATTCAGAATGGCTCCAGAATCCAAAATTTTGGAGTCATAAATACTTGCCCCAAGCTATTGGATCAACTTTTTGGGAGAAAGAAAAGAGTCAACTCTCACATGACTCTCACTTGACCACCACCACCACCACCACAATACCACCTACCACTGCCACCCCCACCACCGTTGCCACCACCCACCACCGCCACCACCAGCTCCACCACCACCACCACCACCATCATCGCTGCCGCTACCACCCACCACCCACTTCAACCATCGCCATCAACACCACCACCATCGCCACCACTACCATCACCATAACCCCCACCACCACCACCCACCACCACCACCACCACCATCACCACCACCGTCACCGCCATTGTTGTCGCCACTACCACGACCACCACTACAGCTACCACTACCACAACCAGCGCCACCAGCACCCACCACCATTGCCATTACCCACCACCACCACCCCACCACCCCCCACCACCAACATCGCCGCCCACCACCGCCACCACCCACCACCATCACCCCCTACTACCACGACTATTTTTCTAGACTTCGATTGGGGGGATAGTGTGTTATCAAACATGTTTCTAATCTAAAAATGCTCTGGAATCCATTTCAGAATTATGTTATCAAACAAGTTTCTACTCCAAAATAATCCTAGAGTAGAATCCAAATTTGAACCAAAATCCAGAATCCAGAAGTAGAAGTTTTATCAAACGGGCCCTAAAACCCTCTTCTGATTTTCTTCTTTTTTTCTTTTTTTTTTTTTTTCTGAGCTAAGCCCTCAATTTAAGGTTTTGTGGGGTTTTACAAACCCCCAACTCAATTGTCTATTATTCCCCTTCCCATATCCGATTAGACTGAAAAGGAACCCTTTGGTCAGTGATCGAAATACCCCCATCCTCTAATATATATATATATATATATATATATATATATATATATGCTATATACAATATATATATTTATTATTTATTTTTCTATTTTTTATGGGTTAACATTCCCCTTTTCAATACTGAGAATACCGAGTGGGAACTGGTATCGATGCAATGGCAAAACTAGGGTGCTGACAATATGCCATATCCAACATCATCAGAGTGAAAAGGCAGCAATAAAATAGTGAAAGCATAATATAAAACATCTAAAGTAAATTGGCGCCAAGTGAATTATACTATATTAATTTAGCTATTAGTTATACAAAACATAATATGTCTCATAACGTAATCGATATAGTGTTTATACATGAATACCAAAAGAATATATATGTATCATAGTCTATCTATAGATTTAGAGTAAAAAGAGAGAGAGGAAAGAGCGATGCCACATCTAGACCCCAGTTGTTGCACACACAGCCCTCCTCAGTAGCCTCCCCAGTAGAACCAGCATCTACTGATGGGGAATCCATAAAATCCGCCACAAATAAGGTACCTACGTTAGAATAAGAAAAAGAGTATCGATACAGGGGTGAGCTCACATGTCAACTCAGTGAGGAATCGAGTCATAATACACAAGCACATGAATGCAATAATGAAGTTTATCAATTGTCTGGTGTAATGGTTTGGCAGTGTCATCTTGCAATTTCACCACAGCCCCAGACTAATGGATCCCAATGCTCATGCATGGGTTGAGTAGATGCAGTGTCCATAGTACTAGACCGTAACCTCCCACACCCCATGGATGAACCACCACCCAAGATCATCGATCAATGGATTGCCATCCCTTAGAATAGGCTCCGTCTGGCATCCTCAATCACTAACCATCTGGACCATCCCATTGCCACTACATCAGCATATCTAGGAAAGGTTGAGCCTATGGTCCCGGAACACAACCCTCCCTCCTTATGGAGCCTATACCAGTACATAACCTATAAAACCCACACCCAGAAAACCCTTCCTAACTCGATTTTTCTTCTATGCCGGGGTTTTCCATAGCTAACAAACCTGAAACGATACCAACCTAAAGACTAGCACCTTAGGTACCAATTGACAACCCAAGCAAATTTAACATTGTGCTGGATAATAAACCAGGTGAAACCGGTCACGGTTACTGATTGATAAACCTATAGGACCGGCTAGGCCAAAAAAGCCTACCCGTGAAATTTCAATTTGAATCTGATCTGTGGGAAGGAAGGGAATATTCCCTAGGACCCATCACCGAATCCAATGGATCCCACCTCCCTAATTATTGATTTAACTTGATTTAGGATTTAAACCCTTACCAGCCTTGCCACTTAGCAACTCCGGGTAGTCTCCCACTCTAACCGAAAGTCCTACTCTAAGAAGGAAACTCCAGTTAACTAAACCCTATCAAACTCCTCTCCTCTGAGTAGATATCATTCCCAAGGAAATTCTGATGCATTTTCAATGAGGGAGAGATAATTGAAGGAGAAGGAGCAACTTGGAGAGAAGTGTGCCTGGAAAACCATCGATGCTACTCAACGCCTCGCATTACTGCTCAAGCTATCATCGATAAAACTCCTTCAAACCTTACCCTTGCACCCTAGACATATAGCACTGAGTTGTTCATTGGATTAGACTGTTGATTTGTGATAAAGCTCTACTCCCCATTAATGGCAGAGCAGCGTAATGTGTTTTGGATTTCAAAGAGGTTTTTCTCGACAAGTAATTCAAAGTAAACCCTGAATCCACCCTTGGTTTAGTCTCGAGATAACAATGTCTAGACCTAGGAGGTACACTCCCAATTGACCATGCCTAGTTAACAAATCATGGGATAACCTAGTGGGAAAACTTCGATCCAAAGGATTGCCGATGAACTTCCACAGAAGAAGCCCAGAGGCACAGCCAGAGGGGGACCCCAAATGAAAATCTCATGCCTCTGGCCAGGCCAAGAAACCAAGACAACCATTCGAGGAGCAGCCAGACACGAAGCCGGACTCACCACTGCGCTATGGTTTTGGTAAGTTACCAAACGAGAAGCAGGACTCGACACTGAGAGATAGGCCTCGCGATTGGCTACTGGCAAAGACCTTTTGATTTCAACCCGGTGTGAAGCCTGTCTTGATCTTATGAGATCGTATTCGTGACCGGTCAATGCCAGAAAGCCCTAAAACATTAGGTAATGTTATGGATGACTAACTGATACTTCCACACACTACCAAGTGTTGTATACAAAGAATATATCGACTCTTGAGGTGTGATAGACCTTATTTACAAAACCTCAGGTGAGGAACCCTAATTAATTTTTAGAGTGTTTCTAATTTTGAATATGTCTATGTTGCATGCTTGTTGTGAATAACATATCATCTAATAAATGTCTTTTTGCATGCATTTGCATTATATTTATGTTGGTAAATACGTAAGCCCCTATTGGCAAGGGATTGTAAACTGGACTAGCAACTAACCAATCCTAAATGTCCAGTGTATCCAAGGCCTCACCCCAGCATCCCTCAATACGTTCATAGAGATAGAGCGAAGGCCCCCCAGTAGAGTCAAAGACTACACGGCCTGAGACCACCTCCCCTGATTGCCCTACGACATAATAGTTTTGCTAAGGTAATGACGATGACGATGTCAGTGGGTGAGACTTGAGTAGAGATAGAGCTAAAGTCTGGTGACCAGATCAAGACCACCATGCCATATCCTCCCCCTGATGCGCCACTCGCATCAAGCACATTAACCACACACACATAATCACATACCTATTCCTAGCATCATCATCATCATCATATTATAAATAGACAAAAATAAATATGCATGAGTAGTAATAGTAGGAATATTGGATGACATGTGAGATGCACATTACAAACATACAAGCATAGAATCAATCATGGCATTGGACTCAAATAAATAAATAGTTTGTTATTATCCAATTAGTTTAGGTCTTATTCCCTCAACTGTGAGCAAATTCGATCTCCTTTCAAACCTTGCAATTCTCTTTTAACCAATTTAACAACCAAAAAGTTATATGAATTTAAATTAGGGTTCATATGTAACATATTACAGTAGTTGAAAATCAAAATAAAGCACTGATATGTGTCTGATTGGTCCTATGGTCTCATACTATGTCGACCTTACTGCCTATGGTTGATACCCTATGGTCGCATATGGTGCGACCGTAGCTGCGACCATATGATTTCTGAAATCTTCTCGAATGCCTATGGTCAATCCTCTGGTCATGTTGGTCATGCTATGGTTGATCGTAGCTACAAGCTTGAGATTTCTGGTCACATACTACAAGAAATTCGAGTTCTTCCTGGGTCAATTTCTCTACTCTTTAATTGGATTTATCGTAAGGTCATCCTATGGCCATCATTAGTAGTTTCTTATCAACCCTAATCATCAAACTCATCCCTCATGGTTATCCTTGGGATTTTCTCAAGGAATTACATATATCATAATAGGTTGATATCTCCTATCCTCCATAGAAGTCTTATTCTTTAGAGTTTACATCTCTAGAGATTAGGTTCATACCTTTGTCCGTGATAGAGAGCCAATTTATTCTTAGCAAAATCCTCTCCTTAGCCTTTTCTTCTTCTCCTTCTCTTCCTTCTCTTCCCTTCTCTTTCTCTAGGGTTTACTAATGTTCTAAAAGAATGAAAAAGGGCTGAGGGACATCTTTTATATAGAGGAAAACTCTCCATATAGAGTCCTCTTTCAATTAGGAAAGAACTCCTCCTCAAATTAGGAAAGTTCCCAACTCAGATTCTGATCTAGGGTCTCATGGTCGATGGCTATAGTCGCAGAACCCATCAACCATAGGGTCAAAATCATCGACTGTGGGGTCCTGGATCCAAGATCTTTACTCTTACCATATAGTCGATCATACCTACCCAGGTATCCGACCATATGCATACAGTTTTGGGTGTTGAGTCTATTTTTATACCTAGTTTGTGATCCATCTTCACATGATCTATCCACTTGGTCTTACAGGTCGCACATGAGACCACAGACATGAGACCACACATATGAGACCACACAACATGTGGTCGCATATTTGGAACGTGTGGTCAACGGATTCTACGACCACACGTGCGACCACACAATGTTAAACTGACTCCGTGTTTAGAAAACTTTTCTAATTTAAGGAGGACTCTTTTCTAATTGAAAGAGGACTCTATATGGAGGTTTTTCCTCTATATAAGGGATGTTCCTTAGCCTCTCTTACTCTTTTAGAACCCAAATTGAAACTCTAAACTTAAGAGAAAAAGAGAGAGAATAAGAGATTTGGAGATGAAGCTTGGAAAAGGATTTTACAGAGAAGAATTCTATCTCTTTACAGCAAGCTTAAGGTATGAACCTATCTTTGTAAAGCTAAATCAGATAGGATAGGTTCCTTTTCATCAAGTTAATGTGTTGAATCTAATGTAATAATTTTGGTTATGGAATTTCTAAGGAAAACCATAAGGGATGGTTAGGGATAATGGTTAATGAAAAACTATAAATAATGGTCATAGAATAACCATAGGATGAACCTAAGTGATGAGCCAAGGAATTGACTCAGGAAGAATTTGGATTGAAGATGAAAACTGTCCAAGCATCATGTGGTAGCAGCCTGTGGTCGACCACAGGGTGACCAGAGGGTCCACCACAGCTATTCGGGAAGTTCCCAGAAAAGGTGTGGTCACATGGTGTGGTCGCATAAAATGAGACCATAGGAGTTGACCACACAGTGTGTGGTCGCATATATTACTACCACAGGTTTGACCACACGTGTAACCACACGATAACAGCAAATATGATTTAAGACCAAACAAGATTTTCGACTACTGTAACTTGGTAAACTTGAACCCTAACTTAAATACATTAATTGTTTAGGTTTTCAATAGATTCAAAGTGAATTTTAAAGCTTGAGAGAGAAACAAACATCAATAAAAGATGAGGGAACAAGACCTAAACTAATTGGATAATAACAAGCTATTTTATTTTATTTATCCAATGCAATGAATGATTTTATATTTGTATGATTGTAATGTGCATCTCACATGTCATCCAATATTACTGCTAAATTTTTCTCATGCATATTTATTTTTATTTATTTATAACATGATGATGATGATGCTAGGATAGGCATGTGATTGTGTGTGTAGTTAGTGTGCTGGATGCAAGTGGCGCATCAAGGGGTAGACATGGCATTGTGGTTCAGCCTGGTCACCAGACTCTATCTTTATTTTTACTCAAGTCTTGCCTGCTGACATCGTCGTATCGCCATTACCTTAGCAGAACTATTATGTCGTAGGGCATCAGGGGAGGTGGTCTAGAATCGTATGGTCTTTGACTCTGTCGGGGGGCCTTAGCTCTATCTCTATGGACGTATTGAGGATGCTGGGGTGAGGCCTTTGATGCACTGGATGGCATTAGGATTGGTTAGTTATGAGCCCAGTTTGTAAGCCCTCATCAATAGGGGCTTACGTGTTGGTATGGGTAGGGCATCAGGGTATTGGTGGTGTCTGATCCGAATACTTTAGCTCTATATCTATTTCATGGCTGGTGCATGTGGGACAGCAATGGTGTTTGATCCATTGATTGGATTCACACACTCGTGTATAGAGGTGCGGTGGCCACTAATCTTTTCTATAACACATTGTAAATTTAAAACTAGACCAAAGATATGAATTGAATGCATGCATATTGTGAGGACAAAAGGATATATTCACCCATCACTAATGGTTAGTAAATGATTTGGAGTGCCACCTAGATTAAGGTCTAAGACCTATAAAATGTAGTCTCATCATAAGAAAAGACTTCTATTGACTCATTGGACCCAATATATTGGCTTTGATCTATCAGAGAATGGGTAAGCTTTCAAGGTACAGTTTGGGAAGGTGTTAGGCACCCAAAACTGTTCGATCCAAAAACCAGCCTCCTATATGATTCTACTTTCCTTAAACTCTATTGTTCTGACTATTCATGGTCAATGGATGATGACTAGGGCTCATGGGGATCTTATGCCAAGTTGCTAAGTTTTTATAACTTAGGGTCAACCAAACGTGTTCTGAAAATAAATAAACAAGTAAAAAGTAACGTACAGTAAACCAAACTGAAGATGGTTCGGTGATGGACTAAATCTGAGACGTCTAGGACATCTCAAATTGCCTACGTATTTTAATCCTAGAAATCAAGTCCATAATGTAGTTCGAATGAAATGTGATTAAGGTTTATGGATGTGATTTATGCTTAAGCTTCGTTAGATTCAATTGTTTAAGTTGAAGTTTATGCTTAATAATGATTGAGGTTGAATCTAGAGAAAGCCTAATGTGGATTGAAGTGAATATGGATATGGATATGATATGGATATGGATGTGGGGGACCTAAGGATTCTATGATATGGTATCGTACTTGGAGAGGTCCTCTAAGTTGCCTACATATTTCAGAGGTCCTGAAAATCAAGTACAACGTAGTTCATTGTAATGTTTTGATACTCTCGAAGAGCAAGCTATCTCTCTACTCTCAAGGAGCAATCTGTTTATCTCTCTAATCTCAGGGAGCAATATGTCTCTTTCTATTCTCAGGGAGCAATCTGTCTCTCTACTCTCGGGGAGCAATCTGTCTCTTTCTACTCTCGGGGAGCAATCTGAGCAATCTGTCTCTATACTCTCGGGGAGCAATCTGTCTCTCTCTACTCTCAGGGAGCAAGGGTTTGAGTCAGGGTTTGGGAATCTCTCTAAATTGCCTATGTATCTTAGGGTTCTGCCCTAAGAATCAGGATCTACGTAGTTCGGAAGAGGATTCAATCATGCATGTTCTTCTTTCAATATTAGGGTGTGGAATATAAATGCTCTATAGTTTAATTCACATCACACCTATCTAGTTTTCTGTATCCTAGAAGAGATGAGCTAAGGGGTAAGGATCGTCCTAAGCTACCCTTGACCTAAAACCTTAATTTGGTATTTTTTTAGGCTGGGCTTCATATCTCTTGATTAAGATTTATCATTTTCATTCTTATCCTTCCCGTGAATGTGGGTGCCTACATGCACATCCCCACACCTAATATCTCTTCTAGGTGTACAGATATGGCAGTTTGACTAGGGTGTTGCAGAAGTTAAGTTATTGCCAATAAATAAATATAATTCAAATATGGCAAGTAACAACATATATCATCTCAAGTATAGCAATAAAGCATGTGAATAATATGGCAACCATGTGAGCATCAAAAGGATAGACATGACATCTCATGTATTATTCTCACCAAGGTATGTCTTAGACGGAATTCTCTAGATCTGTGGTTGAGATCTAATGTGAATCGCTCAATATCTCTAGATCAGATCCTCGATCAATGGTTTGGATTCTTTAAAATATTATCATTAAAATCAACACCTCTAGTTTTCAAAACAGCCAAGATCAATGGCTCAGATCATATATAAAGTTTAATCATAATCAGACTAAGATCCAATGGTTCAAATTCTTTTAAATCACCTCATCATGATCAGATTAGGAAATCAATGGCTCAGATCACTACTAATGTTAATCCAATGGTTTAAATCACTCAAAATCATAATCTAACCATTCAGATTCATTTACATCAATCATCAAGACAATCTGATGATCTAGATTCATTTATATCACTCATGATGTCAATCCAATGGCTCAAATTCTTCTAAAACATAATATGATGAAAATCTAACTATTTAAATCATTCCTGATGATAATCTAACCGTTCGAATTTATTCCAATCACTCCCAAAGATAATCTAACAGTTCAGATCGCATATCATGATAATCGAACCATTCATATCCAAATCAAGGTAAATTATGATCAATGGATCAAATCAAAACTCCTAGATCAATGGTCCTAATTTCATCAAAATATTCCGAGATCAATGTTTCAATTTTAATCATATCATTCCAAGCATATGATCGAATCAATTTCAATTTCATCATATTTTCATATAATCGGATCAAATTCATCAAAATTCCATATCATGATCGGATCAATTTCATCAAAATTCAATATGATCAATTCCAATTTCATCAAAAATTTGGCATATGATCGGATCAAATTCAATTTCATCACAAATTCCATAATCGGATCAAATTCATCAAAATTCCATATATGTCATAATCGGATCAATTTCAATTTCATCACATATGCCATAATCGGATCAAATTCAATTTCATCACATGCCATAATCGGACCAAATTCAATTTCATCACATATTGTCGGACCAATTATATTGCGATTCCATCATAATCGAATCAATCTCAGAAAAATTCAGATCATGGCATATTTCATTCATATAAAATTCTCAAGATTGATGGCATATTTGATCCACACGAAATTTTCAAGATTGATGGTTATACTTATTATTCATCACACATAGAGATCAATGGTCAAAATTAATCATCATCGCATAATCTGATTTCATGATAAAAAAATTATCAATCATTGGCTCTGATTTAATGAGGCAGTTTAGGATTGTGATGGGAGGTGCTGGTCGAAGGGCATGGAACAAGATCGAACGCTAATCAGAGGGTTGGGATGGTTGCTTGTACAGGTGATTTGAGTTAGTGTGGTGCTGGATTCGGTTTAGGTAGTGGGTGATCTGGGGTGTTGGTTGATTAGGACAAGTGGTTCATGGATGTTGTAACTAGGATGAGGATGATATGGTATGCAGAAGGATGTGTTGGCTTTGGGGTAAGTGCATGTGTGGTATAGGATTTGAGTTGAGGCTGCTGGAATGGTTATGAGCTTTGGCAACAGGTGATGACAAGTGGGCTTGCCATGGGTCAAGATATGAGTTGCAGGTTGGGTAGGTTCAAGCTGTTGCGTTGGTATGATCTGGGATGGATAGGTCGGTGGTAGCAGTGGCTCGATAGATGGGTTTTCTGGCGGTCTAGATTATCGGGCAGGTTGTGATACAGTAAGGTATTAGGTGTGTGACAGGTGGGTTGGGTTTAATGAGATAAGGGACATAGGGTAATGGAAGTAGGACAGGTGTGGCTCACGGTGGCTGGGTAGTGTTATATGGTTGCAGGTTTGATGATGGATGGGTCTGATTACATGGTTGCAGGTTTGATGGTGGGCAAGCTATATACTAGGTCTGGTTTTGACAAGTGGGAGAGAGAGTTGCTGGTTGGGTGTTGTGGCTAAGGGATGTGCAGTTTGATTGTGTACTGCAGCAAACAAAAAGAAAAAAAAAAACTAAGGTAGGGGGAGGGCTGGGCTTACTTTGGCCACTCCTTCTGCTTCTTCAACTTTCTTCGTCAATCCTCTTCTTCAGCTTCTTCTCGTTCTCCCCTTCTCTCTAGAAAATCCTTCAGCCTTCTTAGATTTCTCTTTTTTATCCTTCTCAGCTTTTTTTCTCTTTTCTTCTCTTTTTCTCTCAATCTCTCACGATCTCTCTCGATCTCTCCAGCCCTCCTAGATTTCTGATTTTTTCCTTTCTCTCTTTTCTTTCCTTTTTTCTATTTTTTTCCTTTTTTTTCTTTCCAAGTTTCTCCACCGAATCTCTCTCTGTCTCTATTCTTTCCTTTTTTCTATTTTTATTATTTTTTTCCTTTTTTTTGTTTCTTTCCAAGTTTCTCCACCGAGTCTCTCTCTCTCTCTATTCTTTCCTTCTTTTTTTTTCCTTTTTATCGACTCTTTCTCATTTTTATTAGATTTTTCTTTTCTTTTTTCACGGCTCTCTCTTTCCTAAATCGAAACCTAGAATCTCACATTTCCTTTTCTTCAGATTCTACTTCTTTCCTTCTAAATCTCACTCAATCTCTCAGGTTCTCTTTCCTGACCCCTCTGTCCATTCTTTCTTGTTTCTTTCCTTTTTTTATTTATTTATTTTTTCACTGAGTTCTCTACCATCCATCCCCTACTCCTCTCTTCATGATTTCTTTCATCTCTTTAGCCGTGGGCCCCTCTATTTTCCATGGCTTGGAGTTCTTTTTTTTTTCTTTTGGCAATGGGACCCACGGCCAGGTGGCCTTCCCCCTCTCTCTCTTGCTTAATTGAAAACCCTAGTGGGCCCCCTGATTAGGGCTCCACGGCTCTCTCTCTTCCTTCCTTATAATATCAATATATATTATACATAATAAATATAAGTAATGCTTAATATATATGATGTATTAATATATGTGATATACACTTTACACATGCACATGGCTTGAATCAATTTGGTTCAGATTGGTCTGATTAAAGTTGACTGGTTCGAACTGACATAGATTAACTAGGTTGGGTTAAGACTGATTTTTCTCTCTCTATCATTTCATAGGCCATTTCCACTGTCATTCCGTATAGAATCTTTTGACGGCTTCTGCCCCAAATTTTTTTATATTCACATTGTAAAACACTAAAAATGAGGAATACTGGAGCTTGAATCACTTGATTTGAATGTAAAATGGCCAACTTATGAATTTTTAAAGTTTAAACAAGCCAATTTAAGATAATTCGACTAGCCACTCTGCATGGGATGTCTCGGAGACCTCTGCCTTAAATTCTCTACATCCACTTTGCAGAGTACCAAAAATGAAACATATTGAGACTTGAATCACCTGATTTGGGTGTTGGATAATAAAATTATGAGGAATTGAAGTTTAAGAGGGCATATCAGCTTGCAGCTCTGTATGGGATCCTCGGAGACCTCTGCTCCAAATTTTCCACGTCCACTTTGTAGAGCACCAAAAAATAAGGAATAATGGTGCTAGAATCACTTTATTTGGAAGTCGAATGAGCGTAATATGAGAAGATAAAGTTTAAATAATTAAACTTATGATAATTTGCATGCAAGCCCTTGGATGATTATTAATAATTTCCAAAAAAATACCCTTATTCTTATTCCCAGACTAAAATTTCCATATCTTCTTTGTTTGACCTCAGAACTGAGCTATTCAGTTCTCATTTCGAAGGTATTTTCAAGACCTACACATCCATGTAGGTTACAGCCCATGACCTTGCTATGGGGCCCATCAAAAATCATCTCTAAGTCGCTGCCAAAATTTAGACCTTGCATTGGGATTCACCAAGTTGCCATATATGTTTACTTAGGCTTCTAAACACTAGGGGTTATCTAAGTTCTTCTCAAAACAATATAGAGAGCACTCCCGAGGATAATCAACTATCATTTTTGAGATAGTTTCACTCGCCTCCCCTATACTTTCTAAACTTTTCACTCATCTCCCTTTTCTTGCTGTCTTCACTCTAGTAGAACATTGTTCAGGTAGGGATGGCAAAAATGGGGTGCTTACACATATATTTACACATTGTTTTGTTTACTCACTGAGCTCAAGTTGGAGAGCTGACCCTCCCGCGTGTAATTCTTTTTAGTTTCTGATGTTGCAGGTGTTACTGTCAAAGATTATGTGGATGTGCCAATGTATGGACATGTGTGGCTATGGATGTACAGGTTGTTGAGGACGAGCAAGACTCATCGAGCGAGTGTTTCAACTATGTTTATACTTAGTGGTTAACTTTCGTATTTGGTATTTGTAATAAGTATTAATTATGTTTTGGTTACTTGGAGATAATTGGATTATTTAATTACTTATCATTGTAGACACTCAATTCATTATCAATAATTTTTTTGTAATTTAATTATTTACTCTAGTTATTATTGTGGAATGTGTTTGGTTTAACAGGGTGAGCACGGCCTATACGAGATCCTGGTTTGAACCGTTGGTTCTCATAACGGTTCATCACACCACTGGTTAGTCCAGAATTGGGGTGTGATAGCTTGGTATTAGAGCTCTCAGGCTCTGCCCATCAAACCTGAATACTTCCACAAGAGTCCATGAACTAAATTAGGATAAATTAAAAACTTTAATACAAACACACCATAAGCACCTATGCTAGTTGAGACAGAACTTAAACAAGACAATAATGTATATATAAAAGGTGGAACCATATGTATATACAGATAGAAGAAAAAAAATCTAAATGTATCCTAATAAACAAATAACATATGGTACGGTCTACAAGTCGGATAGTTGCCTGAGTATACAAAGGATATAGTAGATAGCAAGAAGGGAGCATCTGTAAAGAAAGAAAAATTAGAATACCGAGTGCATACTCATAAGATGTGAAACTCGATGTATGACAGAGGAAGAAAGAAAATGGCTAGTAACGCCTAAATCCCTATAGGGATAAAGGCAAGGATCTCGAGCCAAACTCCAACAAAGATAGGAGAACAATGGCCATACAATGGCCACACACAAAAAATAAGGGAACTATAAAAGAAGATAAAGCTATACTCCTAGGTAACGTAGAAACTTGGAGTAAGATCCGTCACATGTTGATCCGTTATCGCCAAGCATTAAAAAGAGGTTGTAACTCAACCCCACCACTCTCTGGGTCAAGAACGGGTAATGAGAACCCATTTGAGTAGATGTCAAATAATGATAATTAGACTGGAGCAACTCAAAGGGGTGAAAAATCAGGCCACTTTAGCCAATCTACCTGGACCATGAAATGCCTTGGCCACAGTTGTAACAAATTTAGTCTGACAAAATACAAGAGCAACAACAGATGATACCGGCTATGCAAGTTATCATGGGAATCGTTACCCAAGTTGCCAATGCTACACCAACACCTCCAGGTCAGATCAAGTACGGTACTAGTTGGTAGCAATACTATATCTCTAGCACCTGTTAGTCATAACATAGTGTCTACCATACAGCAGGTCCTAGTAACACACACCCTAGTATAAAATCTTGGGGCACAACAAATAATATATCAAGGTGGTTACCCTTATCAGCCACCGATATATGGGATAGCTGCACCATGGCAGAATGATCCGATAAGGATTGAGGAATGTTTTCTAAAGATGAAGCCTCAGATATTTTTAGTAAGGGATCAAATCTATTGTGGCTATTTAACTAGACAAGTGTATATAAGAAACGGTGCATCGTTGACTTACCCTTATGATTATAGAGGCTGCACATACCTGATTCTAAATTGTCGTGCCTTGACAGGATACCTTCTCGATTCAACCTGTCAATTGGAGTCAAAGATGTTATTTCCTTATAATTAGTCCTAATTATACCAATCTAAGCTATTCTCATGATCGAAAATAGGAATAGAGATATGAACTGAATGAACAGTTAAAGGTTTAATCATTTCGAATGTACATCTTTTCGATTTTATACCCGATTTATTGATGTACCAAAATTTTCTCCAGATTTACTCTTGTAATGCCTTGACCGATGGTATTATACATTCGATAAAACCTGTAACCATGAGGCCAAGAGCTGTAGAACCTCTATTTCCATGTATTCGGACCACCCTGCAACCAATAACCAAAGGTCCAATTCATTTTGTATTCGGTTTGGTTACCATAGATTTATTCTTGATCCTTTAAACCTAAGTTCACTAGATAAAACCAGTGTTCGTCATCATACTGAATTCAGAATAAGGAAATGAATTGCTTTTGGATAAACACCCTGATTCCTACATTTTTTGACATCCATTGAAAAGATATTTATTTAATAAGGGAGTTATTGGAAGGAAGACAATTGAATTCAGAATAATTTCTATAGCCAAGAAACCTTAGATGAAGTAATGAAGGATGTGTTTTGAGATTACTGGATTGATGGATTTGAGTCTCGGTCCGTAAAAGAGCGCATGAGCAAGAAGGGAGAACTACCAAGAGTAACCATTAAAGAGTAGATAGTACTTAAACAGAGTTGAAAATGGCTATATCGGTATAAATTTTTGACAAGACAAAAGTTTCTAAAAGCATATCTAAGAGTGGATACAAGGATGAAGTTGAAAATCATGGCATTGATAGTATTCAGATTAGTACAATTAATACTAAGTGATGCCCAATGTCGAGTGAGATGTTTAAGTAAAGACCAAGAGAGTTTAATGGAATTAATGAAATTATAAGCATATATCCTAATGTTTATAAGTAGACATGTTGGATATGTAGAGAGTAACCAATTCAAAAGATACTTTTCAGGATATATGAAAGAGAGATCAGGGTAGGGCAGTAGTGATAAAAGAGATGTAAGCTAATAAGTGCAAATAAGATTACTGGTGTAAGCTAATGAGCTTTTCGAGATATGAGATTGTTGACGATAGTCATCGAAAAACCATAAGAGATGAAGGAGCTAGATGTGCTTTTAAGACCTTTAAACCAAATTCTGCTAGTTTAAGCCCTTTTAGACTAGATATTGTGATAGATGAGTGTTATGAACAATGTCAAAATCATATGGAAGGATGGAATTTAGATGCAATCTAATTTGACTTTAGATGCATTAAAAAGGAAGGAGTTAGATATCTAAAATTTGTGGTTGATATCACCAAAGAAACACCATGAATGAAAGATATTGATGTGATGCATAAATTCCCTGACGTGTTTCTATGAGACTTACCCGAGTTGCCACCAGATCATGCGACCGAGTTCATTATCGATTTGTTACCAGGTTCGGCACTTGTGTCTAAGGCACCTTATAGAATAGCTCCTACAGAGTTAAAGGAACTAAAGAATCAACTACAAGAGTTATTAGACAAAGATTCTAACCAGCCAAGTATTTCATCACGGGGAGCGTCAATGCAATTCGTGAAGAAGAAGGATGGGTGCTTGTCTATACATTGACTACTGGGGATTGAACAAGTTCACGACCAAGAACTGATATCCATTACTTTAGATCGATGACTTGTTTAATCAGCTGCAAGGTGCAAAAGTGTTTTCTAAGATCGATCTATGGTTAGGATACCATTAATTGTGGATTTAGGGTCAATGACATTCTGAGGATGACTTTCAAAACTAGGTACAAACATTATGAGTTCCTGGTTATGTCTTTTGGTTTGACCAATGCACCTGCCTCTTTATGGAGCATATGAACCGGGTGTTTTATGACATGTTGGACACATTAGTCATAGCTTTTATCGATGATATTTTGGTCTATTCCAAAGATGAAGAAAATCCTGCAATGGACCTTAAAGCAGGTTTACAATGATTGAGAAGGGAGAAGCTTTATGCCAAGTCCAAGAAGTGTGAGATTTGGTTAAACAAAGTGATCTTCTTAGGTCATGTAGTATCATCAGAAGGATTAAAAGTGAACCCCAGTAAGATATAAGGAATCGTAAGGTGAGAAGCTCCTAAGAACATTGCAGAGGTCAGGTGTTTCTTGGGATTAGCTGGTTATTATCGTCGGTTCATGGAGGACTACTCTAAAATCGTCATACCTCTTACCAACCTGACCAGGAAAGGAGAGAAGTTTATTTAGACTGATAAGTATGAAGAATGTTTCTCGACTCTGAAAGCAAGGTTGAGATCAGCCCCTATCTTGATCGTTTTGACACTAGGGGAACCTTTTACCCTCTACATCGATGCTTCCGGATTGGGTCTAGGATGTGGGTTGATGAAAGGTGAACAAGTAATTTCATTATGCTTCAAGACAACTGAAGGAGAATGAGGAGAATTTCCCGACTCATGACTTGGAGCTAGCAGTGGTGATTCATGCAATTAAGACTTAGAGACACAATCTGTATAGTGAGAAATTTTAGATTAAATGGGATCACAAGAGTTTTACCTATCTCTTTACCCAAAAAGAGCTAAACATGAAACAGAAAAAGTGGTTGGAACTCCTAAAGGATTAAGACTGTGATATTCAGTGTCACCAAAGCAAGGCTAATGTGGTAGTTGAGGCTTCGAGCAAAAAGTAGAATAACGAAGCCAGAAGGAGGACCTACTGCCTTATGTTTTGCAGCAACATATTCAGATTTAAAAGAAGAGCAACATATAATAGAAACTAGTGATGATCCAATTGAGTGAAAACTCAAGGATAAACTTATGGAGCAATAGTTTATCGCTTACGATTGTAGCGTTAAAGATCGTCTCTGATTTGATAGATGAACTAAAGTTAGCAATTATGTTACATTTGTGTCTAAGAATAGTGTACAAATATTTAGAGAAAGGAAAAATCTAAACCTGACTTACTTTGGATGCGGAGAAGGTCCTGAGATATAGAGGATGATTATGCATACCTAAAAGTGAAAAACTCGGATCTTAGATACAAAATAATGCTAGAAGCCCATTTAATTCTATATTGGGCATATCCTGGAAGTACAAAAATGTACAAAAACATGAAGAGATTGTACTGGTAAAGAGGAATGTTAACAGATGTGGCTTAGTGTGTGTTCCAGTGTCTGAACTACCAACAGGTAAAGGCTGAAAGACAAAGACTAGCAGGCTTACTACAACCACTATTGGAGCCACTTGGAAGTGGAATTGCATTAAAATGGACTATTTCACTGGTTTACCACTGACTCTCAAATCGGTTGACGCAGTTTGGGTGATTGTTGATTGCCTTATAATGATGACTCGTTTCATTGCTATATGACCTCAGTATACCTTAGAGCAGCTAGCAAGCTGTATGTGGATAATATTACTAAATTGAATGGTATACCTGAGAGCATTGTGTCAATTAGAGACTCACGCTTTACCTCAAAATTTTGGGAGGGACTATAAAAAGAGATGAGAAAAAGTTAAAGTTTAGTACCACATTTCACCCTCAAATTGACAGACAATCAGAGCAGATTATATAGATCCTAGGAGGTATTCTCTGAGCCTGTGAAATTGTTTTTTTTTAAAGGAGGTTGAGATGAGAAGTTGCCATTGATCGACGTTGCTACCATGCTACCATATAGATGTCACCTATGAAGCATTGTATAGTTGGAAATGTCGAGCTCCTCTATTTGGAATAAAGTTGGTGAACAAAGAATTTTAGGACCTGAGTCTGTTGAAGAAACATGTCGAGTGGCAGACTAAATCAAAGAAAGGGCCAAGACAACTCAAGGTTTTCAAAAGACACCAGGACCTCGAGTTCGCCGTAAGTGTTCTTGAAGATGTCACTTATGCGTGGTTTAAACTAGTTTGGTAAGAAGGGAAAGTCTTAAGACCCGTATCGAACTAACCAGTCTTACCACCTTGTATCAGGTCTACCTATCATGGTCGAGCCAAGTGGACCAAGTGCG
Organism: Protea cynaroides; assembly: GCA_028583415.1. Classification (NCBI taxonomy): domain Eukaryota; kingdom Viridiplantae; phylum Streptophyta; class Magnoliopsida; order Proteales; family Proteaceae; genus Protea; species Protea cynaroides. The sequence continues at coordinate 11,226,817 of CM053267.1, read as the reverse complement.
GGAAGAAACCACAAGATCAGGTATGAAATCAACCCAAAGACAGTCAATTATGAGCATGTGGTCGGATGCCTAAACAGGTGTGACTAACCCCACCTCAAAATAGTCCAACCACATGAATTTTGGTCGTATGGTCGGACATTTCAAAAGGTAGGGTCGATGGATTCTGTGACCCCACCTCCGACCCCACGGAACCCAGTCAGAAACCAAAATTAGGAAACCTTCCTAATCCAAAGGGGGTTCTTTCCTAAACTCATTAGGGCATATTATGGAGGGTTTTCCTCTATAAATAGGACATCTCTTAGCCTCTTTCATCTTTTTAGAACTCTAATTGAAAGTGAGAGAAAGAGAATAGAAGGAAGATAAGGAAAATTGAAAAAGAATACTAAAGAGGAGAAACATTCAGACAAAACTCTGAATCTTCAGCAAGCATAAGGTATGAACATATTTTCCATGTTAAATTGAGAGCCTAGGATAGTTCATGAAGAAGATAGGATTAGGAGAAACCCAAATCATCCATCCACGGATAAATTCCAAGAGAATCCATAGAGAAAATTATGTGGACAATGGATGATGTATAAAATAGTAGTTTTGAGCCATAGAACAATCATAGGAAGGACCATGATGATAAGCCAAAGGATTCAAACATGAAGAAATGGAATTAAGAGTGAAAGGTCAACCATAACACGTGTGGTCGCACGTGAGGTCGCATGATGTCTGACCCACAGGACACACATGTCCGACCACATGCCCTCGAGAAGTTTCCAGGGAGGGTGTGGTCGCACGTGTGGTCAGAGTATGTCAGACCACACCCTGCGACCCCATGCCCTATGGTCGCAGAAACTGAGACCACAGGTGCTGCCCCACCTACGACCCCTCAATTTCTGTTAGTCTAAATACATGGGAATTAATTCTAATTAAGAATCTATCAACTTGTTAGGTTTTCAGGTGATCTTAAAGTAAATTACGAAGCTTGAACGAGGATATACTTTCAACCAAAGGTGAGGGAACAAGACCTAGAATAATTGGCTAATAATAAACTATTTTTATTTATTGAGTCCAATGCCATGAATGATTTTATGCTTGTATGCGTGTATTGTGCATTTCACATGTCACCCAATATTCCTGTTATTACTGTTCATGCATATTTAATTCAGTTTATTTATAACATGATGATGATGATGATGCTAGGAATAGGAATGTGAATGTATGAGTGTGGTTAGAGTACTTGATGCGAGTGGGGCATCAGGGGGAGGACATGACACTGTGGTTCATCCTGGTCACCAGACTCTAGCTCTATCTCTACTCAAGTCTTGTCCACTGACATCGTCGTATCGCCATTACCTTAGCAGAACTATTACGTCATAGGGTATTAGGGGGTGGTCTTGGACCGTGTAGTCTCTGACTCTGTCGGGTGGCCTTAGTTTTATCTCTATGGACGTATTAAAGGATGCTTGGGTGAGGCCTTGGATACACTGTTTCACATTAGGATTGGTTAGTTGTAAGCCTAGTTTGCAAGCCCTCGCCAATAGGGGCTTACGTGTTGGTATGGGTAGGGCATCAGGGGAAGTGTCATGCGGTGTTTGATCCAGGAACTTTAGCTCTATCTCTATTCCATGATGGGTGCATGTGGGACGACGTTGGTGTTTGATCTATTGGGCGGCTTCACACACTCGTGTATAGAGGTGCGGAGGCCACCTATCCTTTCTATTACACATTACAAACTTATGAACCAGACCAAAGATATGAATTGAATGCATGCATATGTTTGTTGAATGGTTTTGTTTGCTCACTGAGCCATGTTGTGTGCTCACCCTTTCGACATCGAATATTTTGATGATGTAGGTACCACAGTAGAAGATTATATGAATGCTCCAATGTACGAGCATGTTGTGGCAATGGATGTAGAAGCTATGATGCAATTGCATGATTCGTTGTGCGAGTGCAACTCATCCATCTTTGATTAGATTTATTAGTGGGATTATTCAGAAGATGTAATTGATTAATTTATTTTATTTTATGTCTTAGTCTTTTGGAGATAATTGGATAATTTATTTATGTTATCACTATTAGATTCTCAGTTCATTAAATATTAAAGACTTCCGCTATTGTGTGTTTATTCTTATTATGGTTGTGGATGTGTATGGTTTAAGCAAAAGGACACAGCCTATTCGAGATCCTGATTGAACCGTTAGATCATAGCAGGTTCATCACACCATCCTAGTTGGTTCAGAATTGGGGTGTGACAACTTGGTATCAGAGCTCTCAGGCCCTGTCTATTAAACCGGTATACTTCCACAAAAGTTTGGGAGCTGAGTTAGGATAAAATTTAAAAGCTTTAATAAGAACACACTATAAGCACCTGTGTTGTATGAGACAAAAATTAAGAAAGAGAATAATGCATATATAAAAGGAGAAACAAGTTTCATATACACATCGAATAAAAGTAATATATATACATATATCCAAATCAGGGTATGGTCCACAATCCGGACAGTTACTCTGTAGTACAAGGAAAAAGCAAAAAGAATGCATCATGGAGCTGGAGGTGCTGAGGGAGGAGGTGCCTCACGATCTCGGTCATAGTCCTCAGCATACACCCTCGTAAGCCAGGCTACCTGAGTCTGGGTCACTTGGAGACTAGCTGCCAACTCGGCCATCCACTGATCAGACGCACGCTGGGCTTCCTGAATCTCACGCAGCAGCCCCATCACATCATCAGATGGTGGGTGTAAAGGACCAGCTGTGTATGAAGGAACCCGAGATGGGCCAGCTCCAGTGGAATGCAATAGTGATGGAGGTATGGCGTCCACATCCATGTACATACGTTCATCATCCTCAACATCACCCCTATGTACTCCAGCTGCTGTTGCTGTCGCCTCAGCGTCTGCTATCTCTACCCGGGTACGGGGACGTACCAGAGCATTCCTCTCCTCGTCACTAACTTGCGCATCTCGCATCCCCATCTTGTAGATGGCCTCCCAGTCAAGGTCAGAAGAGAAGGTATCCTCATGAATCCTCTCATCAAATAAGTCGACATGTAGGCATGTGAGCAGGGTAGTGATCAAATGCCCATAGGGCAGGTTGCCTATCTGACCAAGCGTCGTAGCACGGCGCATCGTCCTGATGATAATGTATAGGAGGCAGAGGGGCTGCCTAGTGCAGATGCAGTATAGGAGATACTGGATCAACTGGGAAATCCTCTCATAATGCCTACTCTGAGGAATCAGGTTGTGCTGAATAATCTTGTAGTACACCCGAGGTTTCGACCGTATGTTGATTGCCTTCATCTCCCAGCGATCACCTCTAAGAAGCTGACGATCAATCTCTGCACGCATCATCAAGGGCAGGAACTGGGGTTCCTTAGGTGCACAGTATACCAAGGGTCCATCATTTGATATACCCAGGAGATCAGCCAACTCTTGGCAGTTAAAGGAAATTTCCCCCCCTTTCACATAACTGGTAATCCTGAGCTCCCTACCCCTGTCTATATCATTTGGATCACCCACTACCTGAAGGTTGCAATAGAACTGCTTCACCAGAGCAGGACAGGTGCAAGCCTCATACGATATCACGGGGAACCAACCCATGTCCCCAAAAGCACCCTCTACATTAAACAAGGCTAGACTAGCCAAGTTTACACAGCAACCCCCTTCCACCTTTTTACACTCATAACTAGCATACTGAGCCTCTACCTCATTAGAGCGGAAATGAATGGAATCATGAACTCTGGGAACCTTGGTGCAAGCCATGCTATCTGCAAAGACACAGACAAAGAGAAAAACTCAAAATTTTGGCATTATAATGGCATGATTTGACCAAAAGCCTTATTTTTCACCCAAACAGTTGGGCAAGAGGACTTACATATGTTCCAAACCATCTTGCAAGGCTCATACAGTTGGAAATTTAAACTAGGAAGAATGAATTTGAAGAAATTTCAACAATTTAGAAAAAATCCCAAAAATTAGGTCAAAAATGGTAAATTTCAAGTATCTTCAAGAACTAACCGATGAAACTCAAATTTTCTTGAGGGCTTTCATCCATCGGGTGGCCAATAGTAAAAGCCCCCAATAAAAATCAAATTTTTACGGTTAGAAAAATTTTAATTAGAAGAAAATGCTATAAATGGAGAAAAACCTAGCTTTGAAAGCTTAAAAGTGAGGACCAGTAAGGAACATACCTGAAGGAAAGGAACGGAAGTAGTGAATGGAAGAAATAATCACCAAACACAAGTAGTTGACACTGAAGCAACTCAGGGGAAGCGAGTTGAGTTGAAGGAAAAAGAGAAAGTGAGAAATGACTCCAAAAATCAGGTTTCAAAACTTGATTTGGGGTCGTGCGGTCGCAAAATTTGACTAAAACATGCGACCCCATGACTGACCCCACGATTGACCCCAGGCTCTCGGTGAGTTGACAGACCTCGTGTGGTCGGACCCTGTGGTCGGACATATACCGACCCTACGATCGACCCCAGGCTCTCGGTTAGCTGACAGGGTTTTGTGAGGTCGCATACCTTGTGGTCGGACATAGTGCGACCCCACCATCGACCCTACGATGGAAAATACAGTATTTTGACTGTATGACTTGGAAAATTGGAATTTTACAATGATTAATTGGATTTTGACATGGGAATGATGTATATTAGGATTGCCTCACATGTTCTATGATTTTTCAGACACTACCACCACCGGAACAGGAAATGGCTGGGCGAAGAGTAACCAGGCGAGGATGTAACCCAATTCCACCACCACCACCTGTGGAGGAAGATAGCCATGAAAATCCTGAAGGACAAGAGGATCAGAATGTGGCACCACCAAGAACTAATGGCCAGGCTAATCCTACAAACTTGCCAGCCACATCTACAGATTGGGCTACAGCAGTAATGAACCTAACACAATAGCTGCAGCAAATATAGCAAGTACAAGTCAATATACAAGATGCTATGGGAATGGATTTTTCAGGTGTACATACTACATCTATACCAACCAGACAAGCTAGCATAGTACCAGGGGGTAGCAACATGGTACCCCAAGCACTTTAAACGCCAGTTGTACAAGCTCAAGTACAAAACCCTGAGGTAGCCCAAGGCAGTTACCAGTATCAACCACCTATATATGGGGCCTATGCTCAGTATCAGTTGGACCACTCTCGACTGATCGAGCTTTTTTTGAAAATAAAGCCTAAGGAATATAATGGCAAGCTAGCGGATCCTTTGTGACCACCTCACTAGTCGATGAAATGGAAAGGAATTTTAGGATGATGACAGTTAATGAGGAAGAAGAACTGTTGTGTGCCACATTTATGCTGAAAGGCGATGCACAACACTGGTGAAAGTCTACTCAGAGTTATTTATTAACTAAGCATGCCCAATTGATCTGGGCTATCTATAAAGAGGCATTCTTCGAGAAATATTTTCTCAGAAGTTTCAGAGATGCTATGGAAAGAGAGTTCCTAAGTTTGTATCAGGGACAGATGACTGTGGATGCATATCAACAGCGTTATGAAGAGTTGTTTTTCTTTGCACCCTCCAGCATGTAAGAGGAAAATACTAAAATCTGAAGGTTCGTTATGGGACTTAGGGGAAGCATTCGGGAGCATATTTTGGGGCTAGAAAAGAAAGTTTATAATGAAGCCGTACAGATTGCTTGAGTGCTAGAATCGAGCCAAAGAGAGAACTACTTTGCTCAGAATAGAGGTATTAAAAGGTCAAATGAAAATTCTTATAACGGAGGGCACACAAAGACATTCAAACCCTTCTATACTCAAGGCTTTAATGTTGTTGCCAAGACTACTCCAATAGTCCAACCACAACAGAAGCAAAACAATGAAGGAGTAAAATGCTATAATTGTAATCAAATGGGACATTATTCAAGGGAATGTCCTAAGCCCAGGAAGCAGCTACAACAAGGAAAGGTTTATGCAGTTACATTTGAGGATGTTGTTGCATCGCCTGATGTGGTCACAGGTATGACCTGAACCTTTCATTTTGTATTACCTTGTGTGAGCATGTAGACTAAATTAAAACAAATCACAGGTATCGTACCTATTAATGGCATACCCGCTAGAGTGCTCTTTGATTCTAGAGCTACTCATTCTTTTATATCTGTGTCATTTGGAAAGAAGCTAAATCTACCCTCAGATCGTTAGACTACAAATTTCTTGTACGATCACCTATGGGATTAGAAGTGGAATTAGAAAAAGGTTATGGACCATGTCTAGTTCTTATTGGCGAGAAGATTTTGGATGCAACCTTAATTCAACTCTAGATGGCAGACTTTGACGTTTCCTTGGGAATGGACTGGTTAGCTCGGCATTCTGCAAACCTAATATGTGTAGAAAAGAAATTGACAGTTAAAGACAAGGAAGGAGCAGAGTTTAGTTTTGCGAGAACCAGACTACCCCGTACACGAAAACTTATCCTCTCTGCATTAAAGGTAAGAAATGCCTCAAGAAAGGAGGAGTTAGGTATCTAGTGTCCATGGTTGATCTCACTAAGGAAGTACCACGAATGAAAGATATTGATGTTGTGTGTGAATTTCCAGATGTATTTTCTGAGGAACTACCAAGATTACCACCCGACCGAGCAACAGAATTCATTATAGATCTGATACCCGGAGCCGCACCAGTATCTAACACCCTATCGAATGGCTCTTATTGAACTGAAGGAACTAAAGGTACAATTACATAAATTACTGGACAAGGGTTATATCAGACCCAGCATATCACCATGAGGAGCGCCGATATTGTTTGTGAAGAAGAAAGACGGTAGCGTTTGATTGTGTATAGACTATCGGGAGTTGAATAAGCTTACAATCAAGAATCGGTACCCGTTGCCTCGGATCGATGACTTGTTCGATCAGTTGCAAGGTGCCAAGGTGTTCTCCAAGATTAATCTTCGGTCAGGATACCATCAGGTGAAGATTAAGGAAGGTGATATTCCCAAGACAGCATTTAGAACAAGATATGGACATTATGAATTTTTAGTCATGTCTTTTGGATTGACTAACGCACCCGCAACCTTTATGGAACTCATGAATCGGGTATTCCATGATATGTTGGATACATCAGTCATTGTGTTTATTGATGATATATTGATCTACTCCAAGGACAAGGAAACTCATGTCATGAATATAAGAGCCACTCTGCAGCGACTGAGAAGAGAGAAGCTTTACGTCAAATTTACAAAGTGTGAGTTTTGGCTAAATGAGGTCGCTTTCTTAGGCCATGTTGTATCCGCTGAAGGAATTAAAGTGGATCCTAGCAAGATTGAAGCCATTGTGAAATGAGAAGCACCTAAGAGTGTAGCAGAAATCAGAAGTTTCCTAGGTCTAGCTGGGTATTACCGATGATTCGTGGAAGATTACTCTAGAATCGCCGTACCTCTTACCAGTTTAACTAAGAAAGGAGAAAAGTTTGTTTGGATCGATAAATGTGAAGATGGTTTCAAACACTGAAGGCTAGATTGATATCTGCTCCCATCTTAACTATTCCTATTCCAGGACAACCATTTACCTTGTACACTGATGCGTTTAGATTGGGTTTAGGATGTGTACTTATACAAAGAGAACAAGTAGTTATGTATGCCTCAAGACAACTGAAGACACATGAGAAGAACTATCCCACTCATGACTTGGAATTAGCAGCAGTAGTACATGCTATTAAGATATGGAGACATTATTTGTATGGAGAGAAATTTCAGATTAAATCAGATCATAAGAGTCTCACTTATCTTTTTAATCAGAAGGAGTTGAACATGAGACAAAGAAGATGGCTGGAACTATTAAAGGACTATGATTGTGATATCCAGTATCATCCAGGGAAGGCTACTGTAGTTGCTGATGCGTTAAGCAGAAAAGCAATGATAAAATCCCAAGGAGAGGTTAACACGACTGCGGCAATGTGTGTTACAGGAAAAGTAATCCATCATGGTAATGAGCAGTTTGTGATAGATGCACCGGGTGGATCAACCAATCAAGGGTTTATTCATCAGTTTTTAAATGTGTTCGCAACATTGAAGATTGTACCTGATATAATAGATGAAGTGAAAGTCGCTCTTAAATCATACCCTTATCTGAGAACGGTATAAGAAGACATCGAAAAAGGTAGGACTATTCCTGAGTTCAGCTTGGACGTTGAAAAGGTACTGAAGTACAAAGGAAGAGTATGTGCTCCTGAAACGAAAAACTTGGACATTAGACACAGATTAATGAAGGAAGCTCACACCATCGCTTATTGGGTACATCCTGGAAGTACAAAGTGTATCATGATTTGAAGAAGCTATATTGGTGGAGAGGAATGAAAGCGGATGTAGCTAAATTTGTGTCTCAATGCCTAAATTATTAGAGGATAAAGGCTAAAAGGCAAAGACCTGTAGGATTATTGCAGCCACTGCCAGAACCAGCATGAAAATGGGACTGCATTACTATGGACTTCATCACCGGGTTACCATTGACTCCCCGAGTAGTTGACGCGGTCTGAGTGATTGTAGATCGTTTGACTAAGACAGCTCGCTTCATAGCTATACGACTTCAATATACCCTAGAGAGGTTAGCCAAGCTATATGTGGATAATATTTTCAGATTACATGGTGTACCAGAAAGCATTGTGTTCGACAGAGACCCACGCTTTACCTCAAAGTTTTGGGAAGGATTACAGAAGGCTATGGGTACAATGTTAAAGTTCAGTACTGCATTCCATCCTCAGACAGACAGACAGTCAGAGCGTACCATTCAATTTTTAGAAGACATGCTTTGAGCCTATGTTATTGATTTCAAAGGGTCATGTGATGAGAAACTATCATTGATCAAGTTCGCCTATAACAACAGCTATCAGGATATAACACAGATGTCACCTTATGAAGCACTCTATGGTAGGAAGTGTCGAACTCCTTTGTTTTGGAATGAAGTTGGAGAATGGAGTATTGTTTGACCAAAGTTTGTTGAAGAGACTTGTCAAGTAGTCGAAATTATCAAGGAAAGAGTTAGAACAGCTCAGAATCGACAGAAACAGTATGCAGATACTCGACATCGAGACCTTGAATTCATTGTAGGTGATTAGGTATTCTTGAAAGTATCACCTATGCGAGGTTTAAAATGATTTGGACAAAAAGGGAAGTTAAGTCCAAGATATATCGGGCCATATGAGATTCTCGCTAAACGTGGAAAAGTGGTGTATCAGTTAGCACTACCCCCATCTATGTCAAGTGTGCATGATTTATTTCATATCTCGTTATTGAAAAAGTACGTCAGAGATACAACACACGTTATAACAGCGGATCCACCGGGTCTAACTGATGATTTGACATTTGAAGTAGCAGCAACTGAAATCACCAGCCAAAAGGTTCAACGTCTACTCAACCGGGACATTTATTATGTTAAGGTTACTAGGAGAAGCCAAGATATAGAACAGATCACATGGGAAGAAGAGAATGCTATGCAAAAGCAATATCCTCACCTTTTCGACTCGGAAGGTATGTGCAAGTTTCGAGGATGAAATTTTTAATAAGAGGGGGGGAATTGTAAGACCCATATCGAACTAACCGGTCTTACCATCTCGTATCAGGTCTAACTGTCATGGTCGAGCCAAGTGGACCAAGTGCATGAAGAAAACCATAAGACCAGGTATGAAATCAACCCAAACACAGTCAATTATGAGCGTGTGGTCACATGCCTAAACAGGTGTGACTGACCCCACCTCAAAATAGTCCAACCACATGAATTTTGGTCTTGTGGTCAGACATTTCAAAAGGTAGGGTCGATGGATTCTGCGACCCCACCTCCAACCCCACGGAACCCAGTCAGAAACCAAAATTAGGGAACCTTCCTAATCCGAAGGGAGTTCTTTCCTAAACTCATTAGGGCATATTATGGAGGGTTTTTGTCTATAAATAGGACGTACCTTAGCCTCTTTCATCCTTTTAGAACTCTAATTGAAAGTGAGAGAGAGAGAAGAGAAGGAAGAGAAGGAAAATTAAAGAAGAAGACTAAGGAGGAGGAAAATTCAAAGAAAACTCTGATTCTTCAGCAAGCATAAGGTATGAACATATTTCCCATGTTAAATTGAGAGCCTAGGATAGTTCATGAAGAAGATAGGATTAGGAGAAACCCAAATCATCCATCCATGGACAAATTCCAAGAGAATCAATGGAGGAAATTATGTGGACAATGGATGGTTTATAAAATAGTAGTTTTGACCCATAGAAGAATCATAGGAAGGACCATGATGATAAGCCAAAAGTGTAAGACCCGTGTCAATCTAACCCGGTCTTACCACCTTGAACCAGGTTTACCCATCATAGTCGAGTCAAATGGACCAAGGGCATGAAGGAGATCGAGATCCCAGGTATCAAATTGACCCAAAAACACTTAAATTAGGGGAAGGTTCGCATACCCAGCTAAGCAGGGTCGGACCTCCCAAAATAGAAAGTCAGACCCTCGGTTTTGGAGGGAGGGTCGGACAGCTTAAGACCCTAGGGTCGACGGGATCATCGACCCTCCCATCGACCCTCGATTTCTGTCGAATATAGAAATTAGGAAATTTCTATATTTTTCGATTGGGATTCTTTCCAAATCTCAATGGGACTTATTTTAGATGTTTCTAGTCTATTTAAAGGACGTCCCTATGCCACTTTCACTCCTTTCACAACCCTAATTGAATTGAGAGAAAGAGAGGAGAAGGAAAAGAGGAATAAGAGAGGCAAGCAAGAGAACTTAGCAAAAAGGAGAAGAGTTGCAGGGAAAGATTAGTCTTCTCAGGTATGGATACTAATTCCATAAGTTTCTACAGACCTTAGGATAGTTATTAGAGAGTGAGTGATCTCGGAGAAACCCAAACCATCCATCCATGGTCAGATTTTCATGGAAAACCCTAAGAGAATGCATGAAAGCCATCTAGGAGGATGATTTATGGTTTCAGACCATGGAATGAATGTTTGATGAAATGTAGAGGCAAACCATAGGACCCTAAACACAAGGAATGGATTAAAAAGTGGAAATTGGACCTGAGTGTACCGAGGGTCGCACCCAGGGTCGATAGGCCATCCGACCCTAGGTATTCCTGACCATCGACCCTCAGCGTTCGGAAAGTCCAGAAGGAGGGGAGGGTCGATAGACCCATCGACCCTAGCATCAACCCTCAGTTGACAGAATGGTTTTTAAATTCAAAATTAATTCTAATTAAATTCTATCGATTTTGTTAGGTCTTCTAGCAATATAATAACATTGTAAAGGTGAATTTAAAGCTTGGAAAAGTATCTTATAGCAAGCTAAGGTGAGGAACCTTAACCCCAAACTAAATTGGTTAATAATAAACTGTTTTCTATTTCTTGAGTCCTATGCTATGCTTGATTCTATGCGAATATGTTTGTAATGTGCATACAGCATGCCATCCAATATTTCTATTATTTGTTCATGCATATTTACTTTATCGTTTATAACATGATGATGATGATGATGATAGGAATGGGCATGTGCTTGTATGTATATGGTTGATGTGCTTGATGCGAGCGAGTATCAGGGGAGGTGTGATGAGAACGTCAATAAACGTTAACCTTTGGCGGGTCTCAGCACTTTAGCTCTATCTCTAACTCAAGTCTTGTGCATTAGCATCGTCGTATCGCCATTACTTTAGCAGAACTATTATGTCGTAGAGTATCAGGGGAGGTGGTCTCGGTCCTTGTAGTCTCTGACTCTACCGGGGGGCCTTAGCTCTATCTCTATGGGCATTCTGAGGGATGCTGGGGTGAGGCCTTGGATACATTGTTTGGCATTAGGATCGGTTAGTTGGGAGGCCAGTTTGCAGCCCTCGCTAACAGGGGCTTACGTGTTGGTATGGCACTATATAGCAATAAACGTAACCTTTGTTATATAATGTTCATGGTTGGGTGCATGTGAGTTGACGATAAACGTGATCTTCGGGTAACGTCACACACTCGTGTATAGAGGCGGATTCAATAAACACGACCTTTGGCTACCTCAACCTTTCTATTGCATACTGCAAACTTATATACCAGACTAAAGATATAAATTGACGTTTTGCATGCATATGTATTGTTGCATTGTTTTGGCTACTCACTGAGCCGTGTTGTGTGCTCACCCCTCAACGTCGAATATTTTTAGTTGATGATGCAGGCTATACGGTTGAAGACTACATGGGTGTGTCTGCGTATGGAAACGTGGCAGCTATGGAAGCTGGAGCTGAAGATGATACTCACGACTCCTCTTGCGAGTGCAACTCGTGTGTATTTGATTAGATATTTTTATAAGTTTCTTTATTTGGATTTATTAAAGACTTGTATTGATATTTACCTATGTTTCGGTTGATACAGAATAAATTGTTACTTAAATTTTAATATCACATAGATTCTCAGTTCATGTTATTATAAGACTTCCGCTATTGTGTATTTACTCTGATTATGATTACGGATGTGTGTAAGTTGGATAACGCGGGGATAGCCTATTTGAGATCCTGGTTGAACCATTAGTTATTTAGCGGTTCATCACATCATTCTGAATAGATCAGAATTGGGGTGTGACAAAAGGATTCAAACATGAAGGAATGGAATTAAGAGTGAAAGGTCAACCATAACACGTGTGGTCACACGTGAGGTCGCATGATGTCCGACCCACAAGACACACATGTCTGACCACATGCCCTCAAGAAGTTTCCAGGGAGGGTGTGGTCGCACGTGTGGTCAGAGTATGTCAGACCACACCCTGTGACCCCACGTCCTGTGGTCGCAGAAACTGAGGCCACAGGTGCTGCCACACCTGCGACCCCTCAGTTTCTGTTAGTCTAAACACATGGAATTAATTCTAATTAAAAATCTATCAACTTATTAGGTGTTTAGGTAATCTAAGAGTGAATTATAAATCTTGAATGAGGATCTACTATCAACCAAAGGTGAGGGAACAAGACCTAAACTAATTGGCTAATAATAAACTGTTTTTATTTATTGAGTCCAATGCCATGAATGATTCTATGCTTGTATGTGTGTATTGTGTATTTCACATGTCATCCAATATTCCTGTTATTATTGTTCATGCATATTTAATTCAGTTTATTTATAACATGATGATGATGATGATGCTAGGAATAGGCATGTGAGTGTATGTGTGTGGTTTGTGTACTTGATGCTAGTGGGGCATCAGGGGGAGGACGTGACACTGTGGTTCATCCTGGTCACCAGAATCTAGCTCTATCTCTACTCAAGTCTTGTCCACTGACTTTTTCGTATCGCTATTACCTTAGCAGAACTATTACAACGTAGGGCATCAAGGGAGGTGGTCTCGTACCGTGTAGTCTCTGACTCTGTCAGGAGGCCTTAGCTCTATCTCTATGGACGTATTGAGGGATGCTGGGGTGAGGCTTTGGACACACTGTTTGACATTAGGATTGGTTAGTTGCAAGCCTAGTTTGCAAGCCCTCACCAATAGGGGCTTACGTGTTGGTATGGGTAGGGCATTAAGGGAAGTGTCATGCGGTGTTTGATCCAGGCACTTTAGCTCTATCTCTATTCCATGATGGGTGCATGTGGGATGGCGATGGTGTTTAATCCATTGGGCGGCTTCACACACTCGTGTATAGAGGTGTGGCGGCCTCCTATCCTTTCTATTGCACATTGCAAACTTATGAACCAGACCAAAGATATGAATTGAATGCATGCATATGTTTGTTGCATTATTTTGTTTGCTCACTGAGCCATGTTGTGTGTTCACCCTTTCGACGTCGAATATTATTAGTTGATGATGCAAGTACCACAGTAGAAGATTATATGAATGCTCTAACGTACGGGCATGTTACGGCAATGGATGCAGAAGCTATGATGGAGTCGCATGATTCGTCGTGCGAGTGCAACTCATGCGTCTTTGATTAGATTTATTAGTGGGATTATTCAGAAGATGTAATTGATTAATTTATTTTATTTTATGTCTTAGTCTTTTGGAGATAATTGGATAATTTATTTATATTATCACTATTAGATTCTCAGTTCATTAAATATTAAAGACTTTCGCTATTGTGTATTTATTCTGAATATGGTTGTGGATGTGTATGATTTAAGCAAAAGGACACATCCTATTCGAGATCCTGATTGAACCGTTGGATCATAGACGGTTCATCACACCATTCTGGTTGGTTCAGAATTGGGTGTGACAAAAGTTATGTCCTATATATGTTTTGGACCTTATAAAATCTTAGAGAGACGTGGAAAAGTTGCATATCAACTAGCATTACTATCTTTCATGTCTAGTATGCATGACATATTTCATGTGTCCTTACCAAAGGAGTATGTTGGAGACCCATCACATGTATTGACTGTGGATCCACTGGAGATGGAAGAAGACATAACTCTTGAAGTGGTGCCAGTCGAATTTATTAGTTAGAAGATACAACATCTCCGAAGCCGGGATCTATATTATGTGAAGGTATCTTGGCAAAACCAAGACAAGAAAGAGATAACATGGGAAAAAGAAGATGCAATACGGAAGCAGTATTCCCACTTATTCGACTTAAAAGGTACATCTAAATTCCGAAGATAAAATTCCTTTTGAGGGTAGAGGAGTTGTAAGATCCGTACGTACAAATTTCGAGGATAAAATTTCTTTTAAGGGTGATGTAAGCACCCCATTTTTGGCACCTTCAGCATAAGTAAACCAATATGGCAGGTTTCCGACCTTTAACCCAAAGGTTGGTGATTCTCTAATGAACCCCGTAGTAGGGTCATAGGCTATTACCTACTTGGATGAATAGGTCGTGAAATTATCTTCAAAATGAGACCGGAATCATCAAATTCTGACGTCAAACAAGGAAGATATCACAGTTTGAAAGTGCAAGGGCATTTACATAATTATCGTATGATGCATGCATTATTATTCAAACTTCAAGACATCATATCTTGGTCATCTGATATCGGAATCAGATGATATAAAGGCCAATATTCCTTATTTTTAGTCCTCTTCAAAGTGGACGTGAAAAATCTTAGGTAGAAGTCACCAGTGGGCCCCATGCAAGCTTTCATTCAAAATTATCGTTATAACTTCAAAGCTTCATATCTTTGTCGTTCTACGTTGGATTCTGATGATTCCAAAGCCATCATTCTTCATTTGTGATGTTCTACAAAGTGGACGTAAAAAAATCTCAGGTAGAAGTCTCCAAAGGGTCCCATGCAAAATTACACATGGAAATGGTCATTTAATCTTTGAAAATTCATATTTTGCTCACCCCATATCCAAATCAGGTAATTTCAGTTTCATTATATTCCATTTTTAGTACTCTACAAAGTGGACGTAAAGAATTTTTGGTAGAAGTCTCCGAAGGATCCCATGCAGAATGGTAAGCCAAATTGTCGATAATTGGCCTGCTTAAACTTCAGAAATTCATAAGTTGGTCATTTTATTTCCAAATGAGGTGATTCAAGTTCTAATATTCCTCATTTTTAGTGTTCTACAAAGTGAACGTAGAAAATTTAGAATAGAGACTATCGAAAAATTTCATATGGAATGGTGGCAGAATTGGACTATGAAATATCAACTTTGGTCCAAACCAGTTAACCTAAACTAGTCCAGTCTTGTCATTCTTGACTAGTCTTACTTGAGCCAACCCCGATTGGCCCGGACCAATTCATGTCGATGCATATGCATGTATTTCATTTATATATTATTTAAATGTTTATATAATGTATAATATATTATAATATATCATATAATATATACATACGTCTTATATGTATATTATATTATATATATATTAATATATTAATATATTATATATTTATATGTTTTATATATAAAAAGCAAGTAAGATCCGAATAGAAAAAAGGGAGTCGGTGGGATTGCCGAAAGGAAAGGAGAAAAGAGAGAGGAAAGAGAGAGAGAAAAAGAAAAGTTTGAGATTGAGAGAGAAGAGGAGAGGCTGACAGGTGGAGATTGCCGAAGAAGGAAAGAAGAGGGAGAAGAAGGAAAGAAGAGGGAGAAGAAGGAAATAAGAGGTGGACAGGTAGAGAAGAAACTGAAGAAGGAAAGAAGAGGGAGAAGGAAAGAAGAAAAAAAAAAGGAAAGACCGAGGCCAAAAAATCAGAAAAGAGAATAAAAAGAGAGAGGCAGAATCAGAGAAGAGGCGGGGAGGGACTGATTGTCGAGAAAAAAAATAATAAAAAAGGAGAGATATGAGAGAGAATCGAAAGGGAGGAGGGATGCTTTTTCTTAAAAAAAATAAATAAAAAAAAGGAGGAAGCAGGAGCTGGAGAAGCGGGGAAAAAAGGAGGAAGCAGGAGCTGGAGAAGCGAGGAAAAAGGAGGAAGCATGAGCTGGAGAAAGGGGGAAGAAAAAGAAGAAAAAACAAAAAAAAAACAAGGAGATGGTGGATCGAGGAGAAGAAGAAGGAGAGAAAAGAAGAAAAAAATATAAAAAAAATGAGAGAGAGGTGTTGAAAAGAGAAGAACCGAGAAGAGATTGGAAAAATAGATCTGGGAGAAGAAGCAGGAGCTGGAGAAAAGAGGAAGCTGGAGCAAAAAGGAGAAAAAGAAGAAGGAGAAGAATGCAGAGATGGCTCTGCGATTCGGGTAAGCCACCACCGCCCCTTCTCTTTGCTTTGGTTTCTTCACACCTGTCCCAATCCCATACCGATGCAACCACCGACTCATGGCCGAACCAGCACCACTGCCTATTACATTCCATCAAGACCGACCTTTATCTTCCTTATTCTACCCTTTGGTTAAACTCCATTTCATCCACATAACACCTGTGCATCCATGAAAACCTGTTACACCACACTTACCCTTGTTGAACCGCAAGCCATCTGTTGAAAATCATATCACCACTCCATCTTCTCTCTGTAACTTGTTAACTCTACCACTGAAATCCAACACCTAGCCTTGCACCATGACACCCGGCCTTCCATCCTTGTTCTAACCACCAAGACCCACCTACTCCCAACAACAGTTCGATGCATTTCCACTTGCATAACCCTACCGATATACCCACATGTCAACACCTCCATATCATCACCCATTATTTTGCTATACCCCACTTGCCGTAGCATCCTACAGTGAATCCCATGCAATCCTACCCACTGAACCAGCCCTTAATCTGCCCCATTTAAACCATTGATTGGAATCTAATATGAACATGATATAATCTGAGCCATTAATTCTGATATGATTCTGATAATGATTGATGTTAGATAAAATCTGAACTTTTGAATGTAATCTGATTATGATTTGAAATTTTATATGAACCATTGTTTTGAGCCTAATCTGATGATATTTGATATAAGATGATCCAAACCTTTGATTTCAAATTAAATCTGATTAGAGCATGAGAAATTAAAATAATTTAAACTGTTGATTTAAAGATGATCTAAGCATGATGTGGCTAATTAATTCTGAACTATTGATTTTAATATGATCTGATGATGTTGATGTTGATGTGATCATGAGTAATCTGAACTTTTGGATCTTCATTGTGATTAATTTAAATGAATCTGAATCATTATATCATGCATACAAGTTGTTTTGATACATATAATGCCACATAATTGCCATATTTGATGCTTACACTCTCACATGCCATACTTGGAATGCTTTCACATGTTATCTGTGGATGCTTCTATTTTTGGATTGCACACTTACCATGTTTGTATTGATTCACATGCTCACTTGCCATCTTTGACTGATTTGTTGCTAAATTTGGATATATTTCTAACATGCCATATTTGGATGCTTACACGGCTAAATTTAAGCTCACATTGCTATGTTGGATTGTTTACATTGCTACTATTGAGTGCAACAATTAGGGCAAGATAAACCCTAGAATGGAATGAAAAATTAGAGCAAGATACACCCTAAAAGGGAAGATTTTAATGATAGGGCAAGACAAACCCTAAAATGAAAAGAATTAAACAATTAAGGTGCAAGATAAACCCTAAAATGAAAACTTTGAATAATTAGGAACCCCTTAGAAACCTTAACAGGGCAATGACACCCCTTAGAAACCTTAGCACACAAAAAACAGAGCCCGAAGTACGTGGATTCTAATTCCTAGGTCAAACCCTAGGATACGTAGGCCATTTGGGAGAAACCCAAATTTGGATCCACACCTTAGTCCACTCGGACTATCCATAGATCCACTAGGATATCTACCCATCATTGCCCGAACTACGCGGATTCTGATTCCTAGGTCAAACCCTAGGATACGTAGGCCATTTGGGAGAAACCCAAATTCAGATCCACACCTTAGTCCACTCGGACTATCCATAGATCCACTAGGATATTTACCCCCATTTCAACCCAAATAGGGTTATCTAGCCCGAACTACGTGGATTCTAATTTCTAGGTTAAACCCTAGGATACGTAGGCCATTTGGGAGAAATTTTAATTTGGATCCACACCTTAGTCCACTCGGACTATCCATAGATCCACTAGGATATCTACCCATCATCGCCCGAACTACGTGGATTCTGATTCCTAGGTCAAACCCTAGGATACGTAGGCCATATGGGAGAAACTCAAATTCAAATCCACACCTTAGTCCACTCGGATTATCCATAGATCCACTAGGATATTTACCTCCATTTCGACCCAAATAGGGTTATCCAGCCCAAACTACGTAGATTCTAATTCCTAGGGCAAACCCTAGGATACGTAGCTATTTGGGAGAATCCCAAATTTGGATCCACCCCTTAGTCCACTCGGACTATCCATAGATCCACTAGGATATCTACCCATCTGTGAGGACAAAGATGGAAATCTTGGAAGTCACCACCTAGATTAAGGTCTAGGACCTTAGAAATGTGAAATCTCACCCCAAGGTAAGACTTCAATGACTCATGACCCTTAGATTAGATTTCTGGTCCATCAGAGATTGGGTAAGCATCAGGTTACGGTTATGGGAAAGGGTTAGGCACCCAAACCGCCCGATCGAAATCGGTCTCCTATGCCTTTCCTATGCTAGACTCTATTTGTTAAACTGAACCAAACTAAGTGGTTTGATATCATTGAACCGAATCTGTATTCATCAGATTGCCTACGTATTACGAAATTATTTTAAAAATTAGGTTCACCATCGTAGTTCAGGTGTGATTAAAGTTTATGATTGTGATTTATGCTTGTGCTTGATAAAGTTCTTTGTTCAAGTTGAAGTTTATGCTTAAATGGATGAGAAATCCTATGGGTTAGGATCTGGATAGATAGGATCTGGATAGTCCATGCGAACTGATAGATAATCCTAGTGGATCTAAGAATAACCCTATTTGGGTCAAAAAATAGATAATCCATTCTAAGTTGGAATGTGGATAACCCTATTTGGATCGAAATATGGATAACCCTATCTAGGTTGGAATATGGATAACCCTATCTGGGTTGAAATGTGGATAAATATCCTAGTGGATCTATGGATAGTCCAAGTGGACTAAGGTTTGGATCTGAATTTGAGTTTCTCCCAAATGGCCTATGTATCCTAGGGTTTGACCTAGGAATTAGAATCCACGTAGTTCGGACTCTGGGTCTGAATGGGGATAGATATCCTAGTGGATCTATGGATAGTCCGAGTGGACTAAGGTGTGGATCCGAATTTGGGTTTCTCCCAAATGGCCTATATATCCTAGGGTTTGCCCTACGAATCAGAATCCACGTAGTTCGGATTGATAACCTGTTCTAGGTTTAGGATTTAGAACCTATTCTAGGTTTAGGGTTGAGAACCTATTCTAGGTTTAGGGTTTAGAACCTATTCTAGGCTTAGGGTTGAGAACCTATTCTAGGTTTAGGGTTTACCGAGAGGCAAAATTGTCCTGAATTACCCTTTTCAACCTAAGCTCTAATTTTGAAAAGTTTGGCAAAGCATTCTCTTTCTTTATTAAGATTTTTATTATTCCCATTATGCCCTTCCTAAGAATGTGGGTGCCCAAATGCACATCCCCACACCTAATATGTTTGCTAGGTGTACAGATATGACAGTTCGACTAGGGTGCAGTAGAAAGTAAGTTATTGCCAAAAATGAGAACATTCAAACATGGCAGTATATGCAAATATAGCAATGGCATCCTAAACATGATAGTGCATGCAAAAATACAACAGTGTAAACAAGACAGATGCTCAATCTATAGTCCAGACTCAAAGAAACTCTCACATCAATAATATCATATCAGATCCTCAATCTAATGGTTAGATTTCTTTAAAATATTATCATTACGATCATCTACTCAGATTTTATTCAAACAGCTAAGATCAATGGCTCAGATTCATCCCACATCAAGTCATCATGATCAGACTAAGATCTAATGGTTCAGATCATTCAAAAATGATTATCTAACCGTTTAAAATCATTTAAATCACATCTGATGCCAATCCAATGGTTTAGATCACTCAAAACAAAAATATAAGCGTTCAAAATCATTTAAATCACTTTGGATGACAATCCAATGGTTCGGATCACTCAAGACAATAATCTAACCATTCAAAATCATTTAAATCACTTATGATCAAGATCTAACCATTCGGATTCCTTTAAGACACTCATGATCATGATCTAATGGTTCAAATCACTCATCATGATAATCCAACCGTTTAGATCAATTACAAGATAATCAGATGGTTCAGATTCATTTAAAATAATCACAGTGCTAATCCAATGGTTCAGATTTCCACATCAAAGTAGATTATGATCAATGGATCAAACTTAATCACCAAAATATTCATTATCAGTGGTCCAGATTTAATCACCCAAAATTATTAATATCAATGATTAAATTTGATCGTCAAATTATTAAAATCAAAGATCAGATTTGCATGTAAAAATATTCAAATTCAATGGTCAGATCTTATCACATCAAAAATTCAAATCAATATCAGATTCACCCAAAATTTATTCAATATCATGTTCACAATGGAATCAAAGATGGATGGGACAGATCAGATGGAAGTAGTGAAGATGGAGGTGTGAGTTCTATAGGGGTTATGCAACAGCTAGAGCAGATTATAGGAGAGATTCGGTTTGGTGAAGATAAGAGGTGGCAAGTGGGTAATTGGTCCATATGGGGGTTTGAAGATGAAGCCAGGCTACTGTAGGTGATCTGGTTAGGATTGGTGGCGGCTGGACAAATCGGTGGATCAGGTTTGTGGGTGGACAGGTATTGAGTTGGACAATTGGGTAGAGAAAACCTATGTGGGATCGGCTGGTTGGTGCTTTAGATTCGGGTAGGGCTGCAGGTTATGGAGGAGTTAGTTTCAGGTTCTAGTCGTTGGGGCTATGGCTGATAACAGGTGGAGTGGTATGGTATTAGGTGGTCAGTGGTTGCTGATCTATGGGGTTTAGGGAATGGTTTGTGAAATAGGCAAGTGAGGGTAATGCTCCCTGGGGTTAAGGCAGCAAGGTTTTGGGATGGGCAGATGTAAGGGAGATGGAGATTATAGGTGTCTAATGGTGGGGTAGCATGGTTTGAAAATCAGGTTGCAGGTGGCCTGGTTTAATGAGATGTGCAGATCAGTGCAAGGTGTCGCATGTGGAGGATTTACAGCAAGGCGGGGGTGAGGTGTATAGTGCTTACCTGCGATCTCTCTCTCCCTCTGTTCTTCTCTTTCTCTTCTCTTCTTCGGCTTTTACTCCTCTTTTCCAGCTTCTTCTTCTTCTGTCAGTCCTCCTCTTTCTGAATCTCTCTCTCTCTATTCTCTCAATCCCCTCTCGATTTCTAATCTCCCCTCCTCTTCTGAGCCACTCTCTTTTTTCTTTTATTGATCTCATAACCGATCTCTCTCTCTGCCTCAATCTTTTCTTTTCATTCTTCAACTTCTTTCCTAAATTCTCTTGGTCAGTCTTTCTTTTTTTCGCTCCCTCTTTCTCTCTCGATTCTCTCTCATATCTCTCACCTCTTCATCTTGCTTCTTCGATTTTCCAGTCCGTCTCTCCCTTTTTAGATCTCTCTCATATCTCTCCTTGATTTTCCCGTCTTTCTTTCCTTTTGAGTCCTCATATCTCTCATATCTCTCCTAGATCTTCTCCTATTTGAGTCCTCGAATTCTCCCAGATTCTCTCTATCACTCTCTTTCTTCTCTCAACTCAATCTTTCCCTCTTCTTTCCTTTTTAGATTTCTCTTTTTATCTTCCCCTTTCCCTTTCTCAATCTCTATCTTTCCTATCCTGATTTCTCAATTCTTTCCTATTCTATTTCCTTCCAAAATTTATTTCCCGAGTTCCTTTCTATATCTTTTTTTCTTTTCATTAAAATCCTCTATTTTTTTCCTAATCTTGGTCGGTCTCTCTTGACACATATAATGTACATTTATACAATAATATATCATAAAATACACATAATAATATGTAATAACATACATATTAATATATATAGTATATAATATATTCTATATAATTACATATATATATATATATATATATATATATATATATATATATATATATATATATATATATATATATATATGGCACTATGCACATGGACGAACCGGTTCAATCTAGACTGGTCTGACTTAAGTTGACTAGGCTGGACTGACTTAAACTGAGCTGGGTTGGACTAAGAATGACTTGAATTAACTAGATTTTCTCTCTCTATCATTTCGTGGGTCATTTCCACTGTCATTCCACATGAAATTTTCTGATAGCCTTTATTCCAAATTTTCTATGTTCACTTTGTAGAACACTAAAAATGAGGAATATTGGAACTTGAATCATCACATTTGGAAATAAAATGGTCAACTTATGAATTTCTGAAGTTTAAGCAGGCCAATTATCGATAATTTGGCTGACCATTCTGCATGGGATCCTTCAGAGACTTCTATCGAAAATTCTTTACGTCCACTTTGTAGAATACTAAAAATGGAACATAATGAAACTGAAATCACCTGATTTGGATATGGGGTGACCAAAATATGAATTTCCAAAGGTTAAATGACCATTTTCATGTGTAATTTTGCATGGGACCCTTCGGAGACTTCTACCCGAGATTTTTTTACGTCCACTTTGTAAAACATCATAAATGAGGAATAATGACCTTGGAATCATCTGAATCTGACATAGAACGGAAAAGATATGAAGCTTTGAAGTTCTAATGATAATTTTGCATGAAAACTTGCATGGGGTCCACCGGTGACTTCTACCCGAAATTTTTCACGTCCACTTTGAAGAGGACTGAAAATAAGGAATATTGGCCTTTGAATCATCTGATTCTGATATCAGATGACCAAGATATGATGATTTGAAGTTTAAATGATAATGCATGCATCATACGATAATTACGTAAATGCCCTTGCACTTCAAACTGTGATATCTTCCTTGTTTGACGTCAGAATTTGATGATTCCGATCTCATTTCGAAGATAATTTTACAATCTATTCACCCAAGTAGGTAATAGCCTATGACCCTACTGTGGGGTTCATTAGAGAATCATCAACCTTTGGGTTAAAGGCCAAAAACCTACCATATTGGTTCACTTATGCTGAGGGTGGTAAAAATGGGGTGCTTACAGATGCCCCTCTTTAGCCGAGATTGTTACCAATTGAAAGCTAAAGATAAAAGAACCACATTTTTGGGATATGAGTGAGATTGCTTATTGGGTTGCACTTAGGGTGATTCGTCCTAAACTGCCTACGTATTCTAAGGGTGTCCTAGAAATCAAGCCCATAACGTAGTTCGACTGGCAAGAAGGTTTGTTCTTCTTGAAAAATTGATGATTGTTCCTCTTGTATGAAGCTAGGCTGTGAATACAAGGATCATTTGTAGGCTGGGAACCTCTTCTTGCTAAGGTGAAACTCATGATGCAGGGTACGTGCGGGCTTGAACCCGACTTGATCCATTTGTAAGCTGATAAACCTCTTCTTGTACGAAGCTAGGCTATGAATACAAGGCTCATTTGTAGGCTGGGAACCTCTTCTTGCTGAGGTAGAACTCATGATACAAGGTATGTGCGAGCTTGAACCCGGCTTGATCCATTTGTAGGCTGATGAGCCTGATCTTGTATGAAGCTAGGCTGTGAATACAAGGCTCATTTATAGACTGGGAACCTCTTCCTGCTAATGTGGAACTCATGATGCAAGGTACTTGCGGGCTTGAACCCGACTTGATCCATTTGTAGGCTGATAAACATCTTCTTGTATGGAGCTAGGCTGTAAATGCAAGGCTGATTTGTCGGCTTCGAACCTCTTCTTGTATGGAGCTAGGCTGAGAATACAAGGCTGATTGTACGAACTTGGAACCTCTTCTTGTATGGAGCTAGGCTGTGAATACAAGGCTGGTTGCACGAGCTTGGGCTCGGCTTTGATTTGTTTGGATGGAGGACTTGTTGTCTTTTCTTTAATTGAATTGAGGCTCTTTTGATTGAGATTCTGAGAATGATTTCTGAATAAGCTAGGGCTCTGCATTTGATTCACTTATAGGTTGAGATTAACTTGATCTTTGAATGAGCTAGGGCTCTACATTTGATTCACTAATAGGCTGAGATTGATTTGAACTTTGGATGAGCTAGGGCTCTGCATTTGATTCATGAAATGAACAAAAACTCAGAAGGTCACTTTTAGGGTGAGGAATTTTCTATTGATTTTGAAATGAGCAAGATCTCAAAAGGTCACTTATAGGGTGATACTGAATGACTCATCTTTGAAGTTCCTACCAGCTTTGGACCTTTGGGATTGAAAATTAGAATATCCTTCTTGGAAGCTCTATGGCTATGAACCTTCGGGAATAGAAACTAGAATATCCTCTTAAGTAGCTTTGTTGCTATGAACCTTTAGGATGCTCGAAAGTGACCCACACAAGAAGTCTTTGTTGGCTTTGAACCTTTAGGGTTGAAATCTGACCCATCTTGGAAGTCTCTTGACTTTGAACCTATAGAGTACTGGACATATTTGAAATGATGGTGAATTCCTTGGCAGTTTTCTAAGGTTTTTTTGCCCCTATTTTATTGGTGAAGGCACAAAACATGGCATCAATGGAAATGGTGTCATGGACTTTGCTGGCATGATACCTAGATTTGAAAATTTTCATTTATGACCTGGTACTGAAACTTTGACTCAATTTTAGCATGGTAGGTATGACTTGGTTGCTCCCTTGGAAAGGTTCCATGTAATTTGAATGTGATGATTTTCTTCAGCCAACATTGGTGTTGTTGGATTTTAGATTGAAAGAGACTCTAGTGAGGATTTTGGACAAGAATGAGGGGAGCTTGACAGTCTCTAACCAAAGTGATTTTATTGATTGACCTTGGTGTTAAACAGCCGAGGGGCATCTGGTCAACTAAGTTCTTTGACTGTGCACTATGGTAGACCAAATTGGTAGAATAGCCAAGCGACGATGAAATGTGACATGGGTTTGGCCCTTGATCTAGGCTCATGAAAAGCTTAGGGCTTTACAACATTGTTGTGCCAATTTTGAAAGATGAATGAACCATGGCCCCAAAGTAGGCACGAGGAGCAAAGGATTCGAAGTGTTCCTTCAGAGAATTTGGTGATCAAATCCTAACAGGTGAGCAACCACATTGGATTTTCTTCATCAATAGGATTGGGAGAACTGAGAATTTGGCAAAAACCAACTTGGATGGACCTACTTCTATTGACTAGGAAAGTCAGTGACTTCAGACTAGAAAAATGGATCCTAGATGAAATGCTCATGATCAAGTTCAATTCCTCTACATTGGGTATATATATGCCCCAGCGTCTGCATGTTGTGACAGACTGCTACTATAGTATGCTAGGGGAATGATAGAAGGAAACGGGCAATCTAATAGAGTTAAAACTTGGTTGAATCTAGATTGCATCAAGAATTTGACCATGCTTCCAAGGTCAAGGGAAGATTGGCAGATTGATTGCAGAACGTGATTTCTTAGATAAACCCTTCTTGAATTTTGAAAAATGAGGGAGCTAATGATTTGATGAATTTGGCTACATCTGTAACTAGGCCGTAACAAAAGGATTTGAAGATAGAATTATGTTGAAAGGCAATGCTATAGAGGCCAACAGATGATGGTTTGTTCAACTCCTCCGAGTATGATTCACTGGAGAACAAGAGGGGTTCCTTTCCTTATGGAGGGTAGACTGGGTATGACACTTGTCTACATGAACCACTGGATTTTTCTATGTAGGGCCAATGAAGGCAATGCTTTAGGGTTGCATCAGGTTGCCTATCCCCACTAAGGTATTATGGGTTGCCCATTGAGGTTTCTTGGGTTGTTTTTCCTTGCTGAGGTTTCTTTTCTTCCTTTATTTTTTTTCATCATTTTTTTTATAAACCCCATCTTGGGTTGAATAAAGAGTCCTAATATGGTGAGGATATTGTCAAAGTTATGGTCTTATCCAATGGTCTGAAACCCTTAAGGGAAGTCCGAATGGCATTACTTTCATGACAAATGAGTAGCCTTATCCCACTATTTAAGTTGACACCTACACATATTGATAGGCGGGTAGCTATTTGAATCATCACTAAAAGCAACCTTAGGGAAATGCAGTCCCACACCAAAATTAAAAATGATGCCGAATTATGTTTTCCTTTCTTGGAGATGTTCAGATGGAACACGTGTCTCAACAAGCTACATCGAGATGCCGAATCAGTCGCGATCATATCTGGACCTGAAACCTTTAAGTTTGTTGACAAGTATTGATGTTAAAGGTCCAAGAGGACTGATGTGAAACTGTCCACATGGGTCTACCATTGGGAGAGTGTTTGGTTGTTTGTAGAATGGGTTTATCTTACCAAGAAGATCCCATTTTATTGGCTTGAAAAATGAAGGGCTTATAGGAACCTTGGGAAGCCATCGGATGTAATGAACGAAAGATAAGAATTTCATCCAGATTCATGAATTTGTACATAAAATGATGACATGATCACCAGATACAATGCCATAAAAATTGATAATTAAAAGAAGGGCTTGTGATAGAGACTCCTTGGATGGCCGTTAGATTGATAGATGGGAGAGAGAGTCTAATGCCGATGATAAATCTTTCTCTGATGATGAAGAAGTGATGAGATTGTCTCCTGTAAAGGCTGGATGTAATTGGCCAAAATCAAAAGTCTGGTCCAACATGCTGTAAATCTTGAAGAATGATCGCACTTGCAATCAGGCTTTGATTAGAACTACCATCTTCTTGAAGTTAGAGGAACAATTGGCTTACTGTCAAGCTCTAATGCCATTCAACATCTTACTATTTTCTTTTTTCTTTTCTTTTTTTTGGATGTGGAGGCCACAATAATGCAGTGCTTCGCTTGATCGCAAAGTTGAATCATGACTTTCAATATTGGATTTGAATCTTCTTCTTCCAAACATTTCCAATCAGATAGAACATCTTTACCCCTGTTAGTACTCTGATCTTTTGTAAACTTTATGAACATTTGTGACTGCTCATCTAGTATCTGATTTTATCTGAATGGTGAATCCGTATGCTGTCCTCTGGAAGTTAATCATCATTTTTTGTCTGATGTGACTGCCTCCCATTATTGATGTAGATAAAACATAGGCTTGAATTTTCTTTTTCTCTCTTTTTTTTTTCTTTTTGGTATTCTTATGATCTCATTCTTTGATTTTGATATTGATCATTCATCATGTATCTCTTGCTTGTAGATGATGTACTTTGTAAGAACTTTGATATTTCCATCTTTTTGGTTGCACATCTATCCTCCACTCATTTGTACTGATTGGCTGACCTACTAATATGATCTGTTACTATCTAATGCTTTTCTTAGAATCTTTTCACTGGTAGAACAAATGGTAGCTTCTCCAATGCATGTTTCTTGAGTGTACTCTTATGTCTCCTGATTGATCATTTAAAGCTTTCCCAGACGGGTTGGACCTTTCTTTCTTAAGAGGCCAGGTGGCGTAGAAGTTCAAGAGACATCTCATCATTTCAATCATCTTCAGAGTCAGAATTGACTACGCACGTAGAATAGGAGGATGTATGAAACTGGGAGGAAATGTATGGAAGAGACAAAGCACAGAGTTTGAAATCCCAAATGGGGTGATTTTCTTTTACTTACAAGACAGATTGGACTAAACTTGTCAACAAGCATATCAATCTTGGACCTAGACATGGATGACCTATCGAATACCAATAATAGAAAGTTGAAACAACTAGTTCGTCCAAGCGGCTCCAGTTGGGCATAACACCTTCGACGACCACCTTCAATCATTGTGGGAATAAATCTTCCTTCAAACCTCTAACAGCAGGACTCATCATGCCCCTCTATCATTAGGTGCAAGATGCCTACCTTTCAGGGTTCCATACAATTCTTACCCTTCTTTTTTTTTTCTCAGTTTGGGATCCATTCATAGCCGGACTATTTCTTTTTAAGCTCAAGGTTACTTTGGTTCATGCCCCAATTCGGGGTTCAATGGATTCAACAATGGACCGCTTCTAGTTAAGTTCATAATCATTCTAGTCTATGCCCCAACTTAGGGATCAACAAGTATCGTCATTGCACTATACCATTTTGAGTCCAAGATTAGACTAGTTTATGCCTCGACTTGGGGGGTTCAATGGATTTCTTCATTAGACCACTCTCAATTTGGGTTTAAGGTCAATTTGGTCAATGCCCCAGTTTAGGGCATAATGGCTTTCCTCATTAGACCGCACTCAATTTGGATCCAAGTCAATCTGGTTCATGACCAGCTTAGGGCTCAATGGCTTTCCTCATTGAACCATTCCCAATACAGGTCCAAGGTCAATCCAGTTCATACCCACTTAGGGCTCAAGGACTTTCCTCATTGAACCATACCCAATTCAGGCCCAAGGTTAATCCGGTTCATGCCCCAGTTCAGGGGTCATTGGCTTTCCTTATTGGACCACACTCAATTTGGGTCCAAGTTCAATCTGGTTCATGCCCCAGTTTATGGGTTAAGGTTTCATCATTGGACCATTCCCTAGCCGTGATTCTGGTTTCTATCCTAGCCTAGGGTACATTGGATCTCTTCTTTGGTCTAATCTACTGCTCGGAAAAATTCATTTCTTCTCTTTGAATAATGAGAAATATGAGGGCAACTCTTTGGATTCTTGCATTTTCTTGGCCAATGGGGTAGAAATGCCCGAGATGGGATAGCACTATCATAGCTGAGGTTTCATGTTTTCCTGATGACTCTAGAATCTGGAATTGATCTTTACTGACAGGCAATGAGGAATGCTTCTCATTCGCCAATCCTAACAAGCGATCCTAACTTGTAGCACTTGGGCTATGATGGACATGGATCGGGCTCTAATTGATAGAGCTCAAGGTGGATTTTGAATTGATCTCCGATTAATAGAGATACAGTTGACTTTAAACTGGTCTCTGATTGATAGAGATCAAGATTGACTTTGAATTGGTCTCTGATTGATAGAGATCAAGATTGACAGTCGTGGACTGGCCTCTAATTGCTAGAAACAAAGATTGCTTAAGTTGGGCTCCAATTGATAGAGGCCAAGCATGATAATCATGGATTGGACTCTAATTTTCTAGAGATGACAGATTGATTGAATTGAAATGATTGAAATTCTCTTCGATTCCATCATGAGATAGAACATGGACCAGAGGTAATGGTTGAACAGGCCTAGAGGCTAACTCATCCTTACATTGAGTTCACATGAATGGAACCTTTCTTAGTTCCAACATGAATCGAAACCTGAACTGGAGTTGACGGTTGGACAAGCCTAGGGGCTAATTAAATTCAAATTAATGGAACTCTTCTTAGTTCCACCATGAATCAGAACCTGAACCAAAGTTGATGGTTGGATAAGCCTAGTGGATAATTGAATTCAGATGAATGGAACTCTTCTTAGTTCCAATATGAATCAGAACCTGAACCAAAGTTGATGGTTGGATAAGCCTAGTGGCTAATTGAATTCAGATGAATGGAACTCTTCATAGTTCCAACATGAATCAGAACCTGAACCAAAGTTGATGGTTGGATAAGCCTAATGGCTAATTAAAATTCAAATGAATGGAACTCTTCTTAGTTCCAACATGAATCAGAACTTGAACCATAGTTGATGGTTGGATAAGCCTAGTGGCTAAATGAATTCAGATGAATGAGACTCTTCTTAGTTCCGACATGAATCAGAACCCAAACCAAAGTCGATGGTTGGATAAGCCTAGTGGCTAATTATATTCAGATGAATGGAACTTTTCCTAGTTTCGACATGAACCGGAACCTAAATAGGAGGTGAAGGGTGAAAAAGCCTAGCGGTCGAATGCCTCTTCCATTTTAACATGATCTGGGAGTGATGATTGAACTTGCCTAGGGGTTAAACTTTTCTTCAGTTCTGAGATGAACCAGAAATGGTGGTTGAATATTGGGTTGAATATTTCTTTGATTCTAAGATGAACTGGATGTGATTGAATCTGCCTAGGGGCTGAATCTTTCCTTAATTCTGGATGACCGAAATGATGAATGAACCTGCCTAGGGGCTGAAACTTTCCTTAATTCAAAGGTGAATAGTGAACAATGATTGGATTTGCCAAGGGACTGAATCTTTCCTTAATTCAAAGGTGAATCGAGAATGGTGATTGGATTTTCCAAGGGGCTGAAATTCTCCTTAATTCAGAGGTGAATAGAGAATGGTGATTTGATTTGCCTAGGGACTGAATCTCTCTTTAATTCTGAGATGAATTGAGAACAATGATTGGATTTGCCTAAGGGCTGAATCTCTCCTTAATTCAGAGATGAATCGAGAACTATGATTGGATTTGCCTAGGGGCTAAATCTTTCTTTAATTCTGAGGTAAATCGAGAACGGTGATTGATTTTACCTAGGGGCTATATCTTTCCTTAATTCTGAGGTATATTGAGAATAGTGATTGGATTTGCCTAGGGGTTGAATCTCTCCTTAATTCAGAGGTGAATCGAGAACTACGATTGGATTTTCCTAGGGGTTGAATCTTTCCTTAATTCACAAATGAATCGAAAACTATGATTGGATTTGCCTAGGGGCTGAATCTTACCTTAATTCAGAGATGAATCAAGAACTATGATTGGATTTGCCTATGGGCTGAATCTTTCCTTAATTCTGAGGTACATTGAGAATAGTGATTGGATTTGCCTAGGGCTAAAACTCTCCTTGATTATGAGATGAACTGAATATGATATTTGAGTAGGCCGAGGGACTAACTATACAGGAATATTGTAAACTCTTCAAGTATAGGTGTTTGTCACTGCCTAAACTGAATGCTCTATTGCACCAGATTGACTGAGTTACTGATTGTGTTGCCAAATCTGGTTGCCTCATCTCTTACAAAATTTGATGTTCAATCAAGATCTAGATTCATGGCTTCCATTGATTCATTTAGAAAGATAACATGGATGGATCTCATGGTGGGAGATCAAGACAATTTCTTAGTTGTAGGGGCCTCTCACCCTAAAAGGGAGGATATGGTTGCAGATTGATTCTCTTTTCCAAAGGCATTGTAACCCAATGGAGAAATATCAAGATTCTAGACATCTAGAGGAATGGAAGAAGTCACATACACAATCAAAGAAAACTTAACCAACAAAGTTAGCTCCCTCATAAGGGCGATTGGGTAAACATTATCCGAGTCAATTTAATTCAATTTGATTGAGCCATGTGTTCAGTCTTGGGACCTCGTGATTCCAAAATGGATAATCAGTGGTACCAAGGTCTGGCCAATTGGATTACCGATTTCGATGAAATTGAAATGGATATATTAATCCGTCGTCCTTATTAGGGATGGTTAGCAAAAGTGGTTCATGGATGAACAAACTAGTAAATTTCTTCTTGACCATGGTATCTATGTCTTGACAGGGGTTTTCTGCTCATTTTTCAAAATCGAATGTGTTAACAATGAGAGGTTTGACACATCGAGCTTACTTAATGGAGGGTGTATAGTGACCATCTACTATGATGTAGAATACGTGTATACATACCTTATACTCCCAATGGGTGAGAGTTCAAGATGTTCTTCGTGTAGATTCTAACATGTAGACCAATCGAGGACAAAAACGGTCAGAACTTCGATGTCTCGAGCATGGATGTCATGGTTAAGCAGATTTTACTGGGTCGGTTCAGGGATGAATCAAAAATAACAAACATTGGGCTACAATCTGGGTTAGGACAGAAAAGGCCACCTTGACAAGGATGGGGTAACCTATCACCGAATGCACGATGAATAATGGGCCTTCAATCCATTTATATACTATGTTGCAAGGATCCAAGCGACGTGGAGTAGCATAACACATTCTCGGGCGGACCCAAGAAATGCTCGTTAGAAGCTACTCGCCGGTCGTGGTCTCACAAAGTACAGGCCAAGGTTATGTGTTTCTCCTAATGGGCTGCCCCATCTGCATGGACCCGATTCGGCTACTCGCACGAAAGTGTGACTGAACCCATTCCCCCCAAAGCAATATTATACAAGAATAAATATAGTATTCTAAAAACTAGCATCCAATTCACACAAGGAAAGTTTTCATTTAGGAGTTTGACGTTTATATCCCCAGTGGAGTCACCACTATGAGGACAAAGATGGAAATCTTGGAAGCCGCTACCTAGATTAAGGTCTAGGTCCTTAGAAATGTGAAATCTCATGCCAAGGTAAGACTTCGATTGACTCATGAACCTTAGATTGGATTTCAGGTACATCAGAGATTGAGTAAGTGTCAGGTTACGATTATGGGAAGGGGTTAGGCACCCAAACCGCCCGATTGAAATCGGTCTCCTGTGCCTTTCCTATGCTAGACTCTATTTGTTAAACCGAACCAAACCAAGTGGTTTGATATCATTGAACCGAATCTGTATCCATTAGATTGCCTACGTATTACGGAATTATTCCAAAAATTAGGTTAACCATCGTAGTTCAGGTGTGATTAAAGTTTATGATTGTGATTTATGCTTGTGCATGATTAAGTTCTTTGTTCAAGTTGAAGTTTATGCTTGAATAAATGAGAAACCCTATGGGTTAGGATTTGGATAGTCCATGTGAACTGATAGATAGTCCTAGTGGATCTAAGAATAACCCTATTTGGGTCAAAATATGGATAATCCATTCTGAGTTGGAATGTAGATAACCCTATCTGAGTCGAAATATGGATAATCCTATCTGGGTTAGAATATGGATAACTATCTAGGTTGAAATGTGGATAAATATCCTAGTGGATCTATGGATAGTCCAAGTGGACTATGGTTTGGATCTGAATTTAGGTTTCTCCCAAATGGCCTACGTATCCTAGGGTTTGACCTAGGAATCAGAATCCACATAGTTCAGACTCTGGGTCAGAATGGGAATGGATATCCTAGTGGATCTATGGATATCACCATCGAACTACGTGGATTCTGATTCATAGGTCAAAACCCTAGGATACTTAGGCCATTTGGGTGAAACCCAAATTTAGATCTACACCTTAGTCCACTCGGACTATCCATAGATCCACTAGGATATCCATTCCCATTTTAATCCAGAGTTCGAATTACGTGGATTCTGATTCCTAGGGCAAACCCTAGGATACGTAGGCTATTTGGGAGAATCCTAAATTCGGATCCAGACCTTAGTCCACTCGGACTATCCATAGATCTACTAGGATATTTACCCACATTTTGACCCAAATAGGGTTATCCACATTCCAACCGAGATAGGGTTATCCACATTTCAACCCAGATAGGGTTATCTACATTTCAACCCAGATAGGGTTATCCATATTCCAACCCAAAAAGGTTTATCCATTCTTAGATCCACTAGGACTATCTATCAGTTCGCATGGACTATCTAGATCCTAACCCATAGGATTTCTCAGTCTTTCAAGCATAAACTTCAACTTGAACAATGAACTTAATTATGCACAAGCATAAAACACATCCATAAACTTTAATCACAGTTGTACTACGATGGTGAACCTGATTTTTGGAATAATTCTGTGATACGTAGGCAATCTGATGGATGCAGATTCGGTTCAATGATATCAAACCACTTGGTTTGGTTTGGTTTAACAAATAGAGTCTAGCATAGGAAAGGTATAGGAGACCGATTTTGATCAGGCGGTTTGGGTGCCCAACCCCTTCCCATAACCGTAACCTAACGCTTACCCAATCTCTGATGGACCAGAAATCCAATCTAAGGGTCATGAGTCAATCGATGTCTTACCTTGGGGTGAGATTTCACATTTCTAAGGTCCTAGACTTTATTCTAGGTGGCGACTTCCAAAAATTTCAATCTTTTGTCCTCACAGTGGCGACTCCGTTGGGGATACAAATGTCAGACTCCTAAATGAAAACTTTCCTTGCATGAATTGAATGCTAGCTCTTAGGATACTATATTTATGCTTGTATAATATTGCTTTGGGGGGAATGGGTTCAGTCACACATTCGTGCGAGTAGCCGAACCGGGTCCCATGCAGATAGGGCAGCCCGCTAGGCGAAACACACAACCTTGGCCTGTACTTTATGAGACTACGACCGGCGAGCAGCCTCTAACGAGCGTTTCTTGGGTCCGCCTGAGAATGCGTTATGCTACTCCACGTTGCTTGGATCGTAATGATAATATTTTGAAGAAATCTAACCATTAGATTGAGGATCTGATATGATATTATTAATGTGAGAGTTTCTTTGAGTCTGGACTATAGATTGTGCATCTGTCTTGTTTACACTGTTGTATTTGCATGCACTATCATGTTTAGGATGCCATTGCTATATTTGCATATACTGCCATGTTCGAATGTTCCCATTTTTGGTAATAACATACTTTCTGCTGCACCCTAGTTGAACTGCCATATCTATACACCTAGAAAACATAATAGGTGTGGGGATGTGCATTTAGGCACCCACATTCTTGGGAAGGGCATAATGGGAATAATAAAAATCTTAATAAAGAAAGAGAATGCTTTGCCAAACTTTCCAAAATTAGAGCTTAGGTTGAAAAGGGTAATTCAGGATGATTTTGTCCCTCGGTAAACCCTAAACCTAGACTAGGTTCTCAACCCTAAACCTAAAATAGGTTCTAAACCCTAAACCTAGAATAGGTTCTCAACCCTAAATCTAGAATAGGTTCTAAATCCTAAACCTAGAACAGGTTATCAGTCCGAACTATGCAGATTCTGGTTCCTAGGGCAAACCCTAGGATACGTAGGCCATTTGGGAGAAACCCAAATTCAGATCCACACCTTAGTCCACTCAGACTATCCATAGATCCACTAGGATATCTATCCCCATTCTGACCCAGAGTCCGAACTACGCGGATTCTGATTCCTAGGTCAAACCTTAGGATACGTAAGCCATTTGGGAAAAACCCAAATTTGGATCCAAACCTTAGTCCACTTGGACTATCCATAGATCCACTAGGATATTTATCCACATTTCAACCCAGATAGGGTTATCCATATTCCAACCCAGATAGGGTTATCCATATTTCGACCCAGATAGGGTTATCCACATTCCAACTCAGAATAGATTATCCATATTTTGACCCAAATAGGGTCATTCTTAGATCCACTAGGATTATCTATCAGTTCGCATGGACTATCTAGATCCTAACCCATAGGGTTTCTCATCCATTCATGCATAAACTTTAACTTGAACAATGAACTTAATCATGCACAAGCATAAATCACAATCATAAACTTTAATCACACCTGAACGATGGTGAACCTAATTTTCAGAATAATTTCGTAATACGTAGGCAATCTGATGGATACAAATTTGGTTCAATGATATCAAACCACTTAGTTTGGTTCGGTTTAACAAATAGAGTCTACCATAGGAAAGGCATTGGAGACCGATTTCGATCGGGTGGTTTGGGTGCCTAACCCCTTCCCATAATCGTCATCTGATGCTTACCCAATGTTTGATGGACCAGAAATCCAATCTAAGGGTCATGAGTCAATCGAAGTCTTACCTTGGGGTGAGATTTCACATTTCTAAGGTCCTAGACCTTAATCTAGGTGGCAACTTCCAAGATTTCCATCTTTGTCCTCACAGTGGCGACTCCACTGGGGATATAAATGTCAAACTCCTAAATAAAAACTTTTCTTGTGTGAATTGGATGCTAGCTTTTAGAATACTATATTTATGCTTGTATAATATTGCTTTGGGGGAATGGGTTCAGTCGCACTTTCGTGCGAGTAGCCGAACCGGGTCCCATGCAGATGGGGCAGCGGGCTAGGCGAAACACACAACCTTGGCCTGTACTTTGTGAGACCACGACTGGCGAGCAACCTCTAACGAGCATTTCTTGGGTCCGCTCGAGGATGCGTTATGCTACTCCACGTCGCTTGGATCCTTACAACGTAGTATATAAAGGGATTGGGGGCCCATTATTCATCGTGCATTTGGTGATAGGTTACCCCGTCCTTGTTAAGGTGGCCTTTTCTGTCCTAACCCAGATTGTAGCCCAATGTTTGTTATTTTTGGTTCAACCCTGAACCGACCCAGTAAAATTTGCTTAACCATGACATCCATGCTCGAGACGTCGAAGTTCTATCTGTTTTTGTCCTCGATTGGTCAACATGTTAGAATCTACACGATGAGCATCTTGAACTCTCACCCATTGGGAGTATGAGTGTATACACCTATTCTACATCATAGTAGACGGTCACTATACACCCTCCATTAAGTAAGCTCGATGTGTCCAACCTCTCATTGTTAACATGTCGATTTTAAAAAACGAGCAGAAAATCTCTGTCAAGACATAGATACCATGGTCAAGAAGAAATTTACTAGTTTGTTCATCCATGAACCACTTTTGCTAACCATCATTAATAAGGACGACGAATTAATATTTCCATTTCAATTTCATCGAATTTGGTAATCCAATTGGCCAGACCTTGGTACTACTGAATATCCATTTTAGAATCATGAGGTCCCAAGACTGAACCCATGGCTTAATCAAATTCAATTAAATTGACTCGGATAATGTTTATCCAATCGCCCTTATGAGGGAGCTAACTTTGTTGGTTAAGTTATCTTTGATTGTGTATGTGATTTCTTCCATTCCTCTAGATGTCTAGAATGTTGATATTTCTCCATTGGGTTACAATGTCTTTGGAAAAGAGAATCAATCTACAACCATATCTACCCTTTTAGGGTGAGAGGCCCCTATAACTAAGAAATTGTCTTGATCTCCCACCATGAGATCCATCCATGTTATCTTTCTAAATGAATCAATGGAAGTCATGAATCTAGATCTTGATTGAACATCAAATTTTGTAAGAGATGAGGCAACTAGATTTGGGAACACAATCAGTAACTCAGTTAATCTGGTGCAATAGAGCATTCAGTTTAGGTAGTGACAAGCACCTATACTTGAAAAGTTTACAATATCCTATACAGTTAGTCCCTGGGCCTACTCCAATATCATATTCAGTTCATCTCATAATCAAGGAGAGTTTTAGCCCCTAGGCAAATCCAATCACTATTCTCAATGTACCTCAGAATTAAGGAAAGATTTAGCCCATAGGAAAATCCAATCATAGTTCTCGATTCATCTCTGAATTAAGGAAAGATTCAGCCCCTAGGCAAATCCAATCATAGTTCTCGATTCATTTCTGAATTAAGGAAAGATTCAGCCACTAGGCAAATCCAATCATAGTTCTCGATTCACCTCTGAATTAAGGAGAGATTTAGCCCCTAGGAAAATCCAATCACTATTCTCAATATACCTCAGAATTAAGGAAAGATTCAGCCCCTAGGCAAATCCAATCACCGTTCTCGATCTACCTCAGAATTAAAGAATGATTCAACCCCTAGGCAAATCCAATCATAGTTCTCGATTCATCTCTGAATTAATGAGAGATTCAGCCCCTAGGCAAATCCAATCACTATTCTCAATTCATCTCAGAATTAAAGAGAGATTCAGTCCCTAGGCAAATCAAATCACCATTTTCAATTCACCTCTGAATTAAGGAAAGATTCAGCCCATAGGCAAATCCAATCATAGTTCTCGATTCATCTCTGAATTAAGGAAAGATTCAGCCCCTAGGAAAATCCAATCAGAGTTCTCGATTCATCTCTGAATTAATGAAAGATTCAGGCCCTAGGCAAATCCAATCATAGTTCTCGATTCATCTCTGAATTAAGGAAAGATTCAGCCCCTAGGCAAATCCAATCATAGTTCTCGATTCACCTCTGAATTAAGGAATGATTCAGCCCCTAGGCAAATCCAATCACTGTTCTCAATTCATCTCAGAATTAAGGAAAGATTTAGTTCCTAGGCAAATCAAATCACCATTCTCCATTCACCTCTAAAATAAGGAAAGATCCAGCCCCTAGGCTAATCCAATCACCGTTCTCGATTTACCTCAGAATTAAGGAAAGATCCAGCTCCTAGGTAAATCCAATCACCTTCTCGATTCACCTCTTACTTAAGGAGAGATTTAGCCCCTAAGCAAATCAAATTATTGTTCCCTATTCACCTTTGAATTGAGGAATGATTCAGCTCCTAGGCAAATCCAATTATTGTTCCCTATTCACCTTTGAATTAAGGAAAGATTCAGCTCCTAGGCAAATCTAATTATTGTTCCCTATTCACCTTTGAATTAAGGAAAGATTCAGTCCCTAGGCAAATCCAATCATTGTTCCCTTCACCTTTGAATTAAGGAAAGATTCAGCCCGTAGGCAGGTCCAATCATCATTTCGGTTCATCCAAAATTAAGAAAAGATTCAGCCCCTAGGCAGATTCAATCACATTCAGTTCATCTCAGAATTAAAAAAAATATTCAGTCCCAGATTCAACCACCATTTCTGGTTCATCTTAGAAGAAAGGTTTAACCCTAGGCAAGTTCAATCATCTCTCCCAGATCATGTTAAAACGGAGGAGGCATTCGGCCCCTAGGCTCTTTCACCCTTCACCTCCCGTTTAGGTTCCGGTTCATGTCGAAACCAGGAAAAGTTTCATTCATCTTAATTCAATTAGCCACTAGGCTTATCCAACCATCAACTTTGGTTAGGGTTCTGATTCATGTCGGAACTTGGAAAAGTTCCATTCATCAGAATTCAATTAGCCACTAGGCTTATCCAACCATCAACTTTGGTTAGGGTTCTGATCCATGTTGGAACTAAGAAGAGTTCCATTAACCGACCATCAACGTTGGTTAGGGTTCTGATTCATGTCAGAACTATGAAATGTTCCATTCATCTGAATTCATTTAGCCACTAGGCCTGTCCAACCATCCACTTTGGTTTAGGTTCTGATTCATTTTGGAACTAAAAAGAGTCTCATTCATCTGAATTCAATTAGCTACTAGGCTTATCCAACCATCAAATGTGGTTCAAGTTCTGATTCATGTTGGAACTAAGAAGAGTTCCATTCATTTGAATTTAATTAGCCCCTAGGCTTGTCCAACCGTTAACTTTAGTTCAGGTTTTGATTCATGTTGGAACTAAGAAAGGTTCCATTCATATAAACTCAATGTGAGCATGAGTTAGCCTCTAGGCCTGTTCAACCATTACCTCTGGTCCATGTTCCATTTCATGAAGGAATCGAAGAGAATTTAGTCATTTCAACTCAATCAATCCATCATCTCTAGCAATTAGAGTCCAATCCATGATTATCATCATTGGCCTCTATCAATCAAAGTTCAACTCAAGCAATCTTTGCCTCTAGCAATTAGAGCCCAGTCCATGACTGTCAATCTTAATCTCTATCAATCAGAGGCCAATTCAAAGTTAACCTTGTCTCTATCAATCGGAGACCAATTTAAAATCAATCTTTGGCTCTATCAATTAGAGCCCAATCCATGTCCATCATATCCTAGTGCTACAAGTTAGGATCGCTCATCAGGAATGGCGAATGAGAAGCATTCCTCATTGCCTGTCAGTATATATCAATTCCTAATTCTGGAGTCATTAGGAAACCATGAAACTTTAGCTATGATAGTGTTATCCCATCACGGGCATTTCTGTCCCATTGGCCAAGGAAATGCTAGAATCCAAAGAATTGCTATCACACCCCAATTCTGCACCAACCAGAATGGTGTGATGAACCGTCAATAAACCAATGGTTCAACCATGATCTCAAATAGGCTATCCCCACCATGTTAAACCAAAACACATTCCACATTAATCAGAGATAATTAAGTAAATAGCAAAAGTACATTCCACATTAATCAGAGATAATTAAGTAAATAGCAAAAGTCTTACAGATAATGAACTGAGGTCTAGTCATGATAAACAATTAATATTTCATTTATCTCCAAGTGACCAAAACAAAATTTAATACATATTACAAATATCCAAATACGAAAGTTAAACACTAAGCATATCTATAGTTGAAACACTAGCTTGACAAATCACAATAGTCCTCCATAGCTTGCTCATCATAGCCGCCAACTGTTTATATGATGGCGTGTCGACATAATCTCCAACCGTAATACTTGCAACATCAAAAACTAAAAAGAATTACGCGTGCGAGGGTCAGCTCTCCAACTTGAGCTCAGTGAGAAAACAAAACAATGCAACAAACATATGCATGCATTCAATTCATATCTTTGGTCTGGTTCATAAGTTTGCAATGTGCAATAGAAAGGATAGGTGGCCGTCGCACCTCTATACACGAGTGTGTGGAACCACCCAATGGATCAAACACCATTGCCACCCCCACATGCACCCACAATGGAATAGGGATAGAGCTAAAGTGCTTAGGACCACACCGCATCACACTTCCCCTGATGTCCTACCCATACCAACACGTAATCCCCTACTGGCGAGGGCTTGCAAACTAGGCTCGCAACTAATCAATCTTAATGTCAAACAGTGTATCCAAGGCCTCATCGCAGGATCCCTCAATACGTCCATAGAGATAGAGCTAAGGCCCCCCGATAGAGTTAGAGACTACACGGTCCGACACCACCTTCCTTGATGCCCTACGACGTCATAGTTTTGTTAAGGTAATGGCGATACGACGATGTTAGTGGACAAGACTTGAGTAGAGATAGAGCTAGAGTCTGGTGACCAAGATGAACCACAGTGTCATGTCCTCCCCCTGATGCTCCACTCGCATCAAGTACACTAACCACACACATACATTCACATGCCTATTCCTAGCATCATCATCATCATCATGTTATAATAAACGGAATTAAATATGGATGAACAGTAATAACAGGAATAGTGGTTGACATGTGATATGCACATTACAATCATACAAGCATAGAATCATTTATGGTATTGGACTCAATAAACAAAAATAGTTTATTATTAGCCAATTAGTTTAGGTCTTGTTCCCTTACCTTTAATTGCTAGTAGATCCTCGTTCAAGCTTTATAATTCACTTTTAACCACGTGAAAGTCCTAACAATTAGATAGATTTTAATTATAATTAATTCCAATATGTTTAGAATAACAGAAACTATAGGGTTGTAGGTGGGGTAGCACCTGGGGTAGCAGTTTCTGTGACCCTAGGGTGTAGGGTCGCAAGTAGGGTTACACCTAGGATAGCAGTTTTTGTGACCCTAGGGTGTAGGGTCGCATGTAGGGTCAGACGGACTACGACCCTACGTGCGACCACATCCTCCCTGGAACTTCCCAAGGGCATGTGGTTGATCATGCGGTCTTGTGGGGTCGGATATCATTCGACCCTACATGCGACCACACGTGTTTTTGGTCGACTTTTTACTTTTAAGTCCATTCCTTCATGTTTGGATCCTTTGGCTTACTATCATGGTCCGTCCTATGATTGTTCTATGGCTCATAACTACAATTTATACACCATTCATTGTCCATAACGATCTCTTCCATGGAATCTCTTGAAATTTATCCATGGATGGATGATTTGGGTTTCTCCTAATTCTATGTTCTTCATAAACTATTCTAGGCTCCCAATTCATATAGGGATTTAGGTTCATACCTTGGATTTGCTGAGATTCAGAGCCTTCTCTGAATTTTCCTCCTCTTTAGCCTTCCTCTTCAATTCTCCTTCTCTTCTCCTTCTCTTCCTTCTCTTCTCTTTCTCTCTCTTTCAATTAGAGTTCTAAAGGAGTGAAAGAGGCTAAGGGACATCCTATTTATAGAGGAAAACCCTCCATAATAAGCCCCAATGAGTTTAGGAAAGACCCCCTTCGAATTAGGAAGGTTTCCTAATTTCTGGTTTCTGATTGTTTCGTAGGGTCGCATGTAGGGTCGTAAAATCCGTAACCCTACATTTTTAAAACATGCGACCCTAGGGTGTAGGGTCGCTGGTAGGGTCACAAAATTTGTGACCCTATGTTTTAAAATGTGCGACCCCACGACCAAAAAGTCATGGGTTGGACTCTTTTGAGGTGGGGTCGATCACACCTGTTTAGGCATGCGACCACACACTCAGTTTTTACTATTTTTTAGTTAAATTTCATACTTGGTCTTTTGGTTTCTTCACGCACTTGGTCCACTTGGCTCGACCATGATAGGTAGATCTGATACAAGGTGGTAAGACCGGTTAGTTCGATACAGGTCTTACAACTCCACCACCCTTAAAAAGAAATTTCATCCTCGAAATTTGAACGTACGGATCTTACATCAATAGTTAAATCTTCTATCTAATCCGGTGGATCAATGGTCAATACCTTTGATATGGATCTCCAACGTATTTCTTCAATAGGGATACGCAAAATACATCATGCACACTAGACATGGACAGCGGTAATGCTAGTTGATATGCAACTTTTCTACGTCTCTCCAAAATTTTATAAGGACCAACACATATATAGGACCCCACTTTCCCTTCTTGCTGAACTGCTTCAACTACACATAAGTAATATCTTCAAGAAAACTTGTCACTTATGGCAAACTCAAGGTCTTGGCATCTCTTCTAACAATCCTGAGCTGTCTTGGCCCTTTTTCTTTGATCTTGTCTGCCACTCGACAGGTTTCTTCAATAGACTCAGGTCTTAAAATTCTTCATTCACCAACTTTATTCCAAAATAGAGGAGTTTGACATTTTTACCGTACCATGCTTTATAGGTGACATTCACATGGTAGCTTGGTAGTAACTTCAATTTACGGTAACTTCTCAACTCAAGCTCCTTGAAATCCATTTCGCAAGCTCTGGGCATACCTCTTAGGATCTGTATAGTCCGCCCCGACTATCCGTTGGTTTAAGGTAAAATGCGGTACTAAACTTCAACTTTGTCCCTATTGTTTTCTATAGATTCTCCCAAAACTTTGAGATAAAACATGAGCCCCTATCAGATACTATGCTCTTAGGCATACCATTCAATCTGGCAATATTATCCACATATAGATTAGTTAGCCTCTCCAAAGCATACCGAGGTCGTATAGAAATGGAATGAGCTATCTTTATAAGGTGATCAACAATCACCCAAACTACGTCAACCGATCTGGGAGTCAGTGGCAACTCGGTGACATGGTTCATTGTAATGTAGTTTCACTTCCAGACTGGCTCCGATAGTGGTTGTAGTAAGCCATGTTTGGTTTTTATCTTTCAGCCATTACTTGTTGATAATTCAGTTACTGAAATATGCATCTAGCCACAACAACTTCCATTCCCTTCCACCAAAATAATCTCTTCATGTTTTTGTATATTTTGTACTTCTAGGATGTACCCAATACGCGGTGGTTTGAGCTTCCTTCATTAGTCTGTGTCTACTATCCAAATTTTTAGTTTCAGGAACACATATTCTTCCTTTGTACTTCAGTACCTTTTCAACGCCCAAGGTGAACTCAGGGATATTCCTACCTTTTTCGATGTCTTCTTGTACCGTTCTCAGATAAGGGTCTAATTTAATAACGGCTTTCACTTTATCTATTATATCAGGTACAATCTTCAATGTGGCAAACATATTTGAAAACCGATGAATAAACCCTTGGTTGGT
This sequence comes from Protea cynaroides, assembly GCA_028583415.1. Taxonomy (NCBI): domain Eukaryota; kingdom Viridiplantae; phylum Streptophyta; class Magnoliopsida; order Proteales; family Proteaceae; genus Protea; species Protea cynaroides. The sequence goes on along the minus strand of CM053267.1, from coordinate 11,183,120 downwards.
TGATCCACCCGGTGCATCTATCACGAACTGCCCATTACCATGATTGGAAACTTTTCCTGTAACACACATTGCTGCAGTCGTGTTAACCTCTCTTTGGAATTTTATCATTGCTCTTCTGCTTAGTGCATCAGCAACTAAATTAGCCTTGCTCGGATGAGACTGAATATTGCAGTCTTAATCATTGAACAATTCCAGCCATTTTCTTATCCTTTTGTTCTAGTCTTTCTGATGAAGAGATAAGTAAAACTCTAGTAATCCGATTTAACCTGAAATTCTTCTCCGTATAGATAATGTCTCCAAGTCTTGATTGCATAATTCATCACCGGTAATTCCAAGTCATGAGTAGGGTAACTCTTTTCATGCTCCTTCAGTTGTCTTAAAGCATAGACAAACACTTGTTTACCTTACATTAACCCGCATCCTAGATCCAATCTGAAAGCTTCGATGTATAGGGTAAAAGTTTTCCCTAGTATTGGAACGATCAAGATGGGAGCTGATATCAATCTTGCTTTTAGAGTTTGGGAACATTCTTCACACTTGTCAGTATAATTAAACTCCTCTCCCTTCCTAGTTAGCTTGGTAAGAGGTTTTGCGATCTTAGAGTGGTCCTCTAAGATCGTCTGTAATAACCAGTTAAACCCAAGAAACTTTTGATCTTTGCAATATTCTTTAGGTGTTCCTCACCATATGATTACTCCTATCTTAATAGGGTCCACTTTAATCCCTTGTTATGATGCTATATGATCTAAGAAGATCACTTTGTTTAATCAGGTCTCATATTTCTTGGACTTGGCATAAAGCTTTTCCCTTCTCAGCTGTTGTGAAGCTGTTCTAAGATCCGTTGTATGAGTTGCTTCATTCTGGAATAAACCAAATATCATTTATGAAAACTATGACCGATGTGTCCAATATGTCATGAAACACTCAGTTCATCAGCTCCATAAAAGATGTAAGGGCATTGGTTAATCCAACGTCATAATCGAGAACTTATAATGCCCAATCCCGATTCTAAAAGCTGTCTTCGAGATATCGCTGTCCAAATTCTTCATTTGATGATACTCCATCCAAGGTCAATCTTAGAAAATACCTTTGCCCCTTGCAACTGTTTAATCAAGTCATCGATCTGATGTAGTAGATATCGATTCTTGATCGTGAGCTTGTTTAGTTTCCAGTAGTCTATACATAATCTGAAACTACCATCCTTCTTCTTCACTAATTGCATTGACGCTCCCCGTGATGCAATACTTAACCGATTAGAACCCTTGTCTAATAACTCCCGTAGTTGAGTCTCAATCCCTTCAACTCCATAGGAGCTACTTTATAGGTACCTTTGACACAAGTGTCGTCCTTGGTAACCACTTGATGACGAACTCGGTCGCATGATCAGGTGGTAACCCAAGTAAGTCTCCTGAAAACACATCAGGAAATTTATGCATCACATCAATATCTTCCATCTGTGGTGCTTCTTTGGTAGCGTATACCACAGATACCATATATCCAGCTTCTTTCTCTTCAAAGCATCTCTTTGCCTTTAACATAGAGAGGATCAGCTTTTATTTCTTAGGCAACATGCTTCCAATAAAACTAAATTATATGTCGTCTTTATTTTTGAATGATAACCTCTTCTATCCACAAAACAACTTTGTAGAGTGTTGAGACAACTAGTCTATTCCTAAGATGACGTCAAAGTCTGCCATCTCAAGTCGATTTAGGTTGCATCCAAATTTTATCCATCCATATGATTCAAACATTGTTAATAACACTCATCCAATACAACATCTACTCCAAAAGGGCTTGAACTAGCAAAATCTGGTATAAAGGTCTTAAGAGCACATCGTGCTCCTTAATCTCTTAGTTTTTCAAAGACTATTGCTTAAAATCTCATATATCCTAAAAAGCTCATTAGCTTACACCTTCTTTATCATTGTTGTTCTACCCTGATTTCTCTTTCATATACCTCGAAAAATATCTTGTGATTGTTACTTAATTTCTTGCCCATGCACTCTTTTATAGACATGACCATATCCATCTATCTAGCAATCTTGAAATAGATTCTCTACTACTTTATCTGAGGTTTCTTAGCTATATAGATTATTCTGAATTCAATCATCTTCCTTCCAATAATTCCTTATTCACTAAACATCTTATCAATGGATGTCAAGAAATGTAAGAATCAGAATGTTTATCCAAAAGCAATTCATTTTCTTCTTTCGAATTCAGGGTAATGACGAACACTTGCTTTATCTAATGAACTTAGGTTTAAAGGATCAGGAGTAAATCTATGGTAATCCAACCGGCATCAAAAGGTCGTTAAGTTGCACGGTGGTCTAAATACATGGAAATATAGGCTTTACAGTTCTTAACCTCATGGTTACACGTTCTATCGAGTATATAATACCATTGGTCAAGGCACTACAAGAGTAAATCTGGAGAAGTTTTGGTACATCAATAAATCAGGTATAAGTCGAAAGATGTACGCTCAACATGATTGAACATTCAACTACTCTGATGCCAAGTTGTCACACTCCAATTCTGTACCAACCAGAATGGTGTGATGAATCGTCAACCAATGGTTCAACTAGGATCTCGAATAGGCTATCCCCACCATGTTAAACCAAAACACATTCCACATTAATCAGAGATAATTAAGTAAATAGTAGAAGTCTTACAGATAATGAACTGAGGTCTAGTCATGATAAATAATTAATATTCCATTTATCTCTAAGTGACCAAAATATAATTTAATACATATTATAAATATCCAAATACGAAAGTTAAACACTAAGCGTATCCATAGTTGAAACGCTAGCTTGACGAATCACAATAGTTCTCCACAGCTTGCTCACCATAGCCGCCACCTGTTTATATGATGGCGTGTCGACATAATCTCCAACTGTAATACCTGCAACATCAGAAACTAAAAAGAGTAACGTGTGCGAGGGTCAGCTCTCCAACTTGAGCTCAGTGAAGAAACAAAACAATGCAACAAAAATATGCATGCATTCAATTCATATCTTTGGTCTGGTTCATAAGTTTTCAATGTGCAATAGAAAAGATAGGTGGCCGCCGCACCTCTATACACGAGTATGTAGAACCACCCAATGGATCAAACACAATTGCCACCCCCACATGCACCCACCATGGAATAGGGATAGAGCTAAAGTGCTTAGGACCGCACCGCATCACACTTCCCCTGATGCCCTACCCATACCAACACGTAAGCCCCTGCTGGCGAGGGCTTGTAAACTGGGCTCGCAACTCACCAATCCTAATGTCAAATAGTGTATCCAAGGCCTCACCCCAACATCCCTCAATACGTCCATAGAGATAGAGCTAAGGCCCCCCGACAGAGTCAGAGACTACATGGTCCGAGACCACCTCCCCTGATGCCCTATGACATAATAGTTCTGCTAAGGTAATGGCGATACGACGATGTTAGTGGACAAGACTTGAGTAGAGATAGAGCTAGAGTCTGGTAACCAGGATGAACCACAGTGTCACGTCCTCCCCCTGATGCTCCACTTGCATCAAGTACACTAACCACACACATACATTCACATGCCTATTCCTAGCATCATCATCATCATTAGGTTATAATAAACAGAATTAAATATGCATGAACAGTAATAACAGGAATAGTAGATGACATGTGATATGCACGTTACAATCATACAAGCATAGAAACATTCATGGTATTGGACTCAATAAACAAAAATAGTTTATTATTAGCCAATTAGTTTAGGTCTTGTTCCCTCATCTTTGATTGCTAGTAGATCCTCGTTCAAGCTTTATAATTCACTTTTAACCACTTGAAAGACCTAACAAGTCGACAGATTTTAATTAGAATTAATTCCAATATGTCTAGAATAATAGAAACTGTAAGGTCGCAGGTGGGGTAGCACCTGGGGTAGCAGTTTCTGCGACCACAAGGGTAGGGTCGCAGGGTAGGGTAGCACCTAGGGTAGCAGTTTCTGCGACCCCAGGGTGTAGGGTCGCAGGTGGGGTCGGATACCATTCGACCCTACGTGCGACCACACCCTCCCTGGGACTTTCCGAGGGCATGTGGTCGATCATGTGGTCTCGTAGGGTCGGATACCATTCGACCCTACGTGTAACCACACGTGTTTTTGGTCGACTTTTCACTCTTAAGTCCATTCCTTCATATTTGGATCCTTTGGCTTACTATCATGGTCCATCTTATGATTGTTCTATGGCTCATAACTACAATTTATACACCATTCATTTTCCATAATGATCTCTTTCATGGAGTTTCTTGAAATTTGTCCATGGATGGATGATTTGGATTTCTCCTAATTCTATGTTCTTCATAAACTATTCTAGGCTCCCAATTCATGTAGGGATTTAGGTTCATACCTTGGATTTGCTGAGATTCAGAGCTTTCTCTGAATTTTCCTCCTCTTTAGCCTTCCTCTTCAATTCTCCTTCTCTTCTCCTTCTCTTCCTTCTCTTCTCTTTCTCTCTCTTTCAATTAGAGTTCTAAAGGAGTGAAAGAGGCTAAGGGACGTCCTATTTAAAGATAAAAACCCTCCATAATATGCCCCAATGAGTTTAGGAAAGCCCCCCTTTGAATTAAGAAGGTTTCCTAATTTTTGGTTTCTGGCTGTTTCGTAGGGTCGCATGTAGGGTCGCAAAATCCGTGACCCTACGTTCTTAAAACATGCGACCCTAGGGTGTAGGGTCACAAAATCCATGACCCTAAGTTTTAAAATATGCAACCCCACGACCAAAAAGTCATGGGTTGGACCCTTTTGAGGTGGGGTCAATCACACCTATTTAGGCATGCGACCACACACTCATTTTTTACTGTTTTTGAGTTAAATTTCATACTTGGTCTTATGGTATCTTCAGACACTTGGTCCACTTGGCTTGACCATGATAGGTAGATCTGATACAAGGTGGTAAGACCGGTTAGTTCAATACAGGTCTTACAATTGCTCTCATATTTCTCATTATTCAAAGAGAATGAATGAAATTTTTCCGAGCAGTGGGTTAGACCAAAGAAGAGAGCCAATGTACCCTAGGCTAGGATATGAAGCAGAATCACAGCTAGGGAATGGTCCAATGATGAAACCCTTAACCCATAAACTGGGGCATGAACCAGATTGAACTTGGACCCAAATTGAGTGCGGTCTGATGAGGAAAGCCAATGACCACCAAACTGGGGCATGAACCGGATTGACTTGGGCCTGAATTGCGTATGGTTCAATGAGGAAAGCCTTTGAGCCCTAAGTCAGGCATAAACCAAATTGACCTTGGACCCAAGTTGAGTGTTGTCCAATGAGGAAAGCCCTTGAGCCCTATGTTGGGCATGAACCAGATTGAACTTGAACCCGAATTGAGTGTAGTCCAATGAGGAACCTAAGCTGGTCATGAACCAGATTGACTTGGATCCAAATTGAGTGCAGTCTAATGAGAAAAGCCATTATGCCCTAAACCGGGACATGGCTTGGACCCAAACTGAGAGTGGTCTAATGAAGAAATCCATTGAACCCCCCAAGCTGAGGCATAAACTAGTCTAATCTTGGACTTAAAAATGGTTAGTGCAATGGCGATACCCCTTGATCCCTAACTTGAGGCATAGACTAGAATGATTATGAACTCAACTAGAAGCGGTCCATTGATGAATCCATTGAACCCCAAATTGGGGCATGAACCAGAGTAACCTTGAGCTTAAAAAGCTAGTCCGGTTATGAATGGAACCCAAACTAAAAAAAAAAAGAAAAGGAAAAGAGGTTAAGAATTGTATGGAACCCTGAAAGGTAGGCATCTTACACCTATTGATAGAGGGGCATAATGAGTCCTGCTGTTAGAGGTTTGAAGGAAGATTTATTCCCACAACGACTGAAGGTGGTCGTCAAGGGCATTATGCCCAACTGGAGCTTTTTGGATGAACTAGTTGTTTCAACTTTCTATTATTGGTATTCGATAGGTCATCCATGTCTAGGTCCAAGATTGATATGATTGTTGACAAGTCCAGTCCATTCTGTCCTATAAGTAAAAGAAAATCACCCCATTTGGGATTTCAAACTTTGTGCTTTGTCTCTTCCATACATTTCCTCCTAGTTTCATACATCCTCCTATTCTACATACGCAGTCAATTCTGACTCTGAAGATGATTGAAATGATGAGCCATCTCTTGAACTTCTACGCCCCCTGGCCTCTTAAGAAAGAAAGGTCCAACCCATATGGGAAAGCTTTAAATGATCAATCGGGAGACACAAAAGTACTCTCAAGACACATGTATTAGAGAAGCCGCCATTTGTTCTACCTATGAAAAGATTCCAAGGAAAGCATCAGATAGTAACAGATCATATCAGCAGGTCAGCCAGTCAGTACGAATGATTGGAGGATAGATATGCCACCAAAAGGATAGAAATTCCAAAGTCTTATAAAGTACACTATCTGCAAGCAAGAGATACATGATGAGTGACCAATCCCAAAATCAAATATTGAGGTCATTGGAATACCCAAAAAAAGAGAAAAAGAAAATTCAAGCCTATGTTTTATCTACATCAATAATGGGAGGTAGTCACGTCAGACAGAAGGTGATGATTAACTTTCAGAGGACAGCATACGGATTCACCATTCAGATAAAATCAGATACTAGATGAGCAGTCACAAATGTTCATAAAGTTTACAAAAGATCAGAGTACTAACTGGGGCAAAGATGTTCTATCTGATTGGAAATGTTTGGAGGAAGAAGATTCCAATCCAATATTGAAAGTCATGATTCAACTTTGCGATCAAGTGAAACACTGCGTTATGTGGCCTCCACATTTAAAAAAGAAAAAGAAAATAGTAAGATGTTGAATAGCATTGGAGCTCGACAGTAGGCCAATTGTCCATCTCACTTCATGTAAGACCCGCACTCTGAAAACCCGGTCTAAACCTTGGTTTTGTGTCATGACAGGTCTTCCGATCATCACTGGGCCAGACGGGGCAAGCGGATAACAAACAGGTAAAAAATCGGACCGAAGTCGACCAATTATACCTGATTTTAGGTATACCGGTCGATGGTACCGGTCGACCGGTATGGCCTGCGCAGCTATGTACGGGAATCTGGAAATTGGTCTCTGCGGGTCCTGCTTTTCTGATTTTGAATCCTAGAAGTTTCCTAATCCTAGTAGGGTTACTAAACCCTATTTCTAGCCTATAAATACACCCTCAAACCTCCTCAAATCCTTTCCATTGTCTCTCACAAACCTTAGAGAAGAGAAAGAGGTTGGAAAGGAGAAGGGGCTAGGAACAAGAAGGAGGAGCCGCCATTATCGTTCGACGAAGCTCACGCTACATTTGTCAATGGTAAGTGCTTGAATCCATCTTCTTATCCTATGTTAGTTGTGTGGGTGGATCAATACCATGCAAAGTAGGTATTGATCTAAAACCCTAAATTGGCCAATAAACCCTAAGTTGCCGTCAAACCCCAGATTCGAGTTTCGAGAGGATATTCATCGAAACGAGACTTGAATGAGTTGGGGATAACTCTAACTCAAAGCTTAGACTTAAAATGGATAGGAGAAACCCTGAAAATCCATGGAGGATGATCGACGGCAGTCGAAAAACCCATGTATGGTCTTCCGGAGACATACCGATCGACTATACCGGTTGCACATAGTGCGACCGGTATGTTGCGACCGCTACCTCTCGGGAGGTTATCAGTGGGGACCGGCTGACCATACCGGTCGTCAGTCTTTTCCACAGATCTGCGATCGGTACATGCCACCGGTCAGCTCTGTGAGGGTATTTTATAACCCTGTTGGTTTCCGATCAACATGAGACTCTAAGAATTTTATTTTAATGAAACCCTAATAATATTGTAGGACTATGTGATTTTCTCGTTTGGATCTTGTGACGTGGAGCAAGCTATCAAACGAGCGTCAGGTAAGGGAATCTGACCTAAACCTAATAATTAATGGACAGTAAATCATTGTTAATCATTGAATATCTATGATGTGATGTTTGTGCATATTCACATGCCATCATTTACTTTCAGTTATTATTACTGTTCATGCATTGATAGGATATGATTGTTAGGCATGTGTTTGTTTTCGTTGGTGTGTGGAGTGGGGCGTGGGCCTGGGATCGCTCTTCACCTTAGCACCTTTTGTAGTATTCTGTCTTAACATGCTTGGTACGGGTGGGGTATCAGGGGAAGGTCGTGGTACGGTGGTCTCCGATATTGATGTTGTCCCGGCCATTGTTATGTGGTACTATGGATTCCGAGTTGACGCTGGCTTGTCCACGATGCTTTAGCTCTATCTCTATGCCGTAGGGAGTTATGTTGGGATAAGGTCTACCTGCGTTATGTTTCTATCCTAGTGTGCTAGTTGCGGATAGGGTATCAGGGGAGGTGTGGGAATGCCTTAGCTCTATTTCTATGCCGTAGACGGCTGTGCTGGGATAGAGCATACATTGATGACATATAGGATTGGTTAGTTGCGAGCCCAGTTTGTGAGCCCTGGCCAGTAGGGGCTTAGGTACTGGTATGGGTAGACTATCAGGGGAGGTACGTGGGTATCTTAGCTCTATCTCTATTCCATGGTGGGTGCATGTGGGCCAATGGGGGTGTGATCCATGAGGTGCGGGGGCCACCAAACCTTTCTATATCACATTGCAAACTTAAAACCAGACCACAACATAAAATGATTGTTACTCATGCATAATCTTGTGAAACTGTCTGATTGTCTTACTGAGCTATGTTGTGAGCTCACCCTTTATGTACACATTGTTTTTAGATATTGATGCAGGTTATACTGTTGATGATTACATGAACGCTTCGACGTATGGAGGTGTGCCTGCTTTGGAGGTACAAGCAGGAGAGGACGAGCATGATGCTTCATGCGAGTGCCCTTTCAGTGTGTACTTGTGATGGATTTTGTTTATTCGTTTCAGTTATTTTCGTTTGATAATAAAGGGATGTAAAAGATATTTATTTTATGTGTTTGAATTTGGATAATGGAATATTTATTTAAATTATCAATCGATACTCAGTTCATTCTATTTAAAGTCTTCCGTTGTATATTTATATTCTGATTGTGGTTATGTGTAATGGTTTGTATGGGTGGACACGGCCTATTCGAGATCCTGGTGTGAACCGTTGGTTCAATGATGGTTCACTCACACCGTTCTGGTTGGATCAGAATTGGGGTGTGATAACTTGGTATCAGAGCCCTCGGGCTCTGTTCTAACAAACCATGTTGTACTTAACTGAGTCGATGAACTGAGTTAGGAAAAATTAAAAATCTTAATACAAACGCACCTTAAGCATTGTTTGATACCTGAGACGAACTAAGAAAGAGAATAATATACTATGTTAAATATGAAACTTAATATGTGCACATACACTAGTTAGGAAAAACCAAGAAAATTTTCATTAATTAAGAAAATTGTAGCAAATGATATAGTGCTACAGGGTACAGTCCACAAACCGGACAGTTACCCTGTATTATAAACAGTCATGAGTAGATAAAAGAAAAATCATGGGGTAGGGGGCCTAGGAGGTATGGGGTCTGCTATATCATAGTCTCGCTCGTAAGCGACCCTGAGCCAGTGCACCTGATCCTGTGTGACTCGGAGGCTGCGAGTTAACTGTGCTAAGTCACGGCTCATCTCCCGCTGAGCGTCCCTGAGCTCCATAAACATACCCATCACTGAGTCGGGAGGAGGCTGAGATGGTCCAGCTGTGGGGACAGGTGGTGGTGGTGCAAGTGCAGGCTGTGGGGCAGGCACTGGTGCTTCCCCAGCCATATCGTCATCATCGTCATCACCCATCTCTGCCGCATAGGCCGCATTAGCCGCGGCTGTTGCTGCTGCTGCTGCTGCTACTCTCCCAAGTGGACGAGGGCGAGCCTCCAACTCGTCGTCACTAACCGGCAGATCGACCATCTGCATCCTCTGTATAGCATCCCAGTCGATGTCGGATGTCATGGTGTCCTCAGTGGCTACCTCTCCTCTGAAGCTCACGCCCAGACGGCGAAGAAGGAAAGTGACGAGACGGCCATATGGAAGGTTGCTGGCCCAATCGGCCACGGCCGCACGATGCATAGTTCGGATGATGAGGTAAGGAAGTGAGATCCGCTCCCCTGTGCAGACGCAATAAGTGACGTACTGGGTGAGCTGGGACAACTCACCGTAGTGGCCGCTCTGTGGTACTATGTCGTGCTGAATAATGCGACTATATACCCGAGGTATAGGCCTCAGGCTAGCCGCCTTCATAGGGGCTCCAGGGTTTAAGATCTGATGCGCTATCTCTCGGCGCAAATCATCAGTCAAATAACCTTTCGCCTTGGGGGCGCAGTACACCAAATCTCCATCATTGGGAACCCCAAGAAGATCAGCCAACTGGTGGGTGTTAAATGAAATATGTACACCCCGGACGTAGCTGGTAATGCGTAGATCCCTACACTGGTTCGGATCTTCGACATCCCCTTCGAGTTCCAAGTTCGCATAGAAGTGCTTGACCAAGTTAGGGCGTGCGGTCTCCGTGTATGAAATAACCGGCAACCAACCTAGAGCGCCAAAAGCCGTCTCCACATTGAATCGGTGCAGTTGTTCCACGTTGACCCGGCGCCCTGATTCAATACTTTTATTATCAAACCATGGAAACCGAGCTTGAGCTTCCAAGGAGCGAAACCATAGCTCATCTAGCTGTGGAACTGGTGGAGAGGGAACCCGAGAACTAGAGCCATGTGAGCGTTTCCCGAGAGCGCGTCTAGGAGCCATTTTAAACTGCAAAACAAAAGAAAATAAGATAAAAGTTAGAAATTTTCAAAATTTCGGCAAAGATAACGACAAAGATTTTGGGAAAAAGCCTCGAACTCACCCAAAAACATGGGGAGGAGGACTTACGTAACCCCCACACTCTTCAACAAACCAATTACAAGCAATTCAAATGAGAAATTTCAGGAATTTAAGAAAAATTAGAAATTTTGAAATTTTTTTGAAAACCTAGGTCAAAATATGAAAAATTTGATTTTTATGTAAACCATTTGGTGGAACCCAAAATTAGTTGAGGGCTTTGCTCTTGGGGGTCCCTAAACCCTTTCCAAGCCAAAGGAAAAGAATTCCTATGGTTAAAACATCTCGAACAAAGAAAAACCTAAATTTCTACATATAGACGATATGGGAAACTTGTAAAAACATGAGAGAGAGGGAAGAGACCTACCTGGAGACGATGTTCTACACTTGGAATGGAAGGAATCGGCTTCAAATGGCACCGGTCGGACTGTAGCAACTCAGAACCCAGAGGAGAATCGCCACCGGAGAAGAAAGAACTGGAAAAGTGAGAAAAAATCTCACTTTTTCGCGATTTTAAAGCCAATTTGGGCATACCAGTCGACGGTTTTGCCTATACCGGTCGACCGGTATCATCCCCAGGTATGCGACCACTATGTCTTTAATTCTGACCGGTCGACTATACCGGTCGCAACACTGTATACAGAGTGTCGACCGGTATCTCCCAGATATGCGACCGCTATGTCTCGGCCAGAATTTTAATTCTGACCGGTCGATTATACCGGTTGCAGCATATTCCATAGGGGTGCGACCGGTATATTGCGACCGGTACGCACCAAAGAGCCAGAAAAATTTAATTTAAAATTTCAAAAATTATGTAAATTGAAATGTTACTTCTCGACTATTTCCCCTTGCATTATTAAAGAATAACACTACTATTATTGATGTTCTCACGTGTTATGTCTTCTTCTCAGATCCAAATAAAAATAGTCTGAGATGGCAGGCGGAAACGGTCGAAGGGGGCGAAAGCGTCATCAGGCCAAGATGCGCCTAGAAGAAGAGCAAGCTGAACAAGACCAGGTTAGAGAACCAAGTCCTGAAGTGGAGGAGGAACAGGTCCCAGAAGTGTTGACAAATTTACCTGGCCCACCTCACAGGAATTCTGAGACCATTGTTACAAACTTGGTCTATCAGATGCAGGCTCAACAAAAGGAATTTCTGAGCGAGGTACTGAAGATGCTCAGGCCAACAAGTTCTGTTCCCGCTGGAAATACGCCCGAGTCAGGAGGAATTAATACTACCCAACCAATGCAGAGTAGCCCAAGGCCGAGGGGCCAAGCACAGAACGTACCACCACCGCATCGGTTTTCGTCGCCTTCTGCGTACCCGGGAGCTTATCCGTATCCACCACCATGGTACGGAGTAGACACGCAGGGACAGCATGATCTGAGCAGGTCAGTGGACAGATTCTTGAAGTTGAAACCTTCATCGTTCATGGGCAGGACAGGGAAACCATTGTGGCCAGCACAGTGGGTTGCTGAGATGGAAAAGAACTTCCGATTGATGACGTGTACTGAGGAAGAAAAGGTTTTGTTTGCCACTCATATGTTGAAAGAAGACGCCAATGCTTGGTGGAATTCTACTCGAGCATATCTGGAGAATAAGTATACACTAGTTGATTGGGAAGTGTTTAAAGTGGCTTTCTTCGACAAATATTTCCCAAAGAGTTTCAAGGATCAAATGGAGAGAGAGTTTCTCAATCTGCAGTAGTCTCAGTCGACCGTAGATGCTCATCAGTAGAGGTACGAAGAGCTATTTTTCTTCGCACCAGCCAGTATGCAAGAGGAGGAGGCCAAGACACGTAGGTTCACCATGGGACTACGTGGAAGCATCAGAGAGCACCTTTTGGGTCTGGACAAGAAGACCTACAACAAGGCTGTGCAGGTTGCGAGGGTGATAGAGTCCAGTCAGAGGGACAGCTTCTTCGCTCAGAACAGGGGAGTGAAGAGATCTGCTAGTGAGAGCTCGGATGGCGGTAATACTAGACCATTCCACCCATACAGGGCACAAACCGCTACAGCACCTGCGAGAAACAACCCGGCACCACCTGTGCCACAGTTCGCTGGACACAATCTAAATATCAAATGTTATAACTGTCAGCAGCTGGGACATGTCGCAAGGAACTGCACTCTACCTAAGAAGCAAGCTCCCCAGCAAGGAAAAGTGTATGCGGTCACCACTAAAGAGGCAGCCGCATCACCTGATGTGGTAACTGGTACGACTCTATCCCTTACTATTTGGTTTATTCTTTCAGTTTGCATGAGCATGTAGAACTAAGGGGCAATAAATTCCAGGAATTGTAAATGTAGCTGGTTTATCCGCCAGAGTATTATTTGACTCTGGGGCCACGCACTCCTTTGTTTCTATTTCTTTTGGGAAGCGAATGGAGTTACCAATCAAGCATTTGAACCCAAGCTTGATAGTTCGCTCTCCACTAGGAGTCGAAGTGGCTTTGACCGAATATTATGGACCATGTACTGTATGTATTGAGGGCCGAGACCTAGAAGCAAGCCTAGTAATACTTGAGATGGCAGATTTTGATGTCATTTTGGGGATGGATTGGCTAGGCCATCATTCGGCCATCCTTTTATGTGGTGAAAGGAAGCTTGTGCTTACTGACAAAGAGGGAAGGGAATATAGTTTCGCTGGGATTAAGCTATCTAGGAAGCGGAAGCTGATCCTCTCCGCCCTAAAAACTAAGAGATGCTTGGAGAAAGGGGGAGTGGGTTATCTCGTATCTGTAGTCGATCTCACGGCAGAGTCACTCAAGATGGAAGATATAGATGTGGTTCGGGAGTTCCCAGATGTGTTTCCAGAGGAGCTTCCAGGTTTACCACCAGACAGGGCTACAGAATTTGTGATAGACCTTATGCCAGGTTCGGCGCCGGTGTCTAAAGCACCATACAGGATGGCCCCGACCGAGTTAAAGGAGTTGAAGACCCAATTACAAGAATTACTGGATAAGGGCTTCATACGACCTAGTATATCGCCTTGGGGAGCACCTGTATTATTCGTCAAGAAGAAGGATGGAAGTGTACGGCTATGTATTGACTACCGTGAGCTGAACAAGTTGACGATCAAGAATCGGTATCCTTTGCCTAGGATCGATGATCTGTTCGATCAGCTGCAGGGTGCAAAGGTTTTCTCGAAGATCGATCTCCGATCGGGGTATCACCAATTGAAGATCAAGGCCGGAGATATTCCGAAGACTGCTTTCAGGATGAGGTATGGGCATTATGAGTTTCTAGTTATGTCTTTCGGGTTGACCAATGCTCCAGCGTCGTTTATGGAACTGATGAACCAAGTGTTTCATGATATGTTGGATACTTCGATCATCGTATTCATCGATGACATATTGATTTACTCTAAGGACATGGAGACTCATACAGCGCATTTGAGGGCAGCCCTACAACGGCTGAGAGATGTGAAGCTTTATGCAAAGTTCAAGAAGTGTGAGTTTTGGCTGAAGGAAGTGGCTTTCTTGGGCCATGTTGTATGTGAAGACGGTATCAAGGTTGATCCAAGTAAGATAGCTGCTATAGTAGGATGGGAAGCACCAAAATCTGTTGCGGAGATTCGTAGTTTCCTTGGGTTAGCTGGTTATTATAGAAGATTCGTGGAAGATTACTCCAGGATCGCTGTTCCACTCACCAGATTGACCAAAAAGGGAGAGAAATTCATATGGACAGATGAGTGCGAGAAGTGCTTTCAGACTTTGAAGTCAAGACTAGTCTCTGCACCTATCTTGACCATCCCAGAACCAAGCGTACCATTTACTTTATATACGGATGCTTCAGGGTTGGGAATTGGGTGTGTATTGATGCAAGGAGAACAGGTGATTGCTTATGCATCAAGACAGTTAAAAGAGCATGAGAAGAACTATCCTATGCATGACTTGGAGCTGGCAGCGGTTATTCACGCGATCAAAACTTGGAGACACTACTTGTACGGTGAGAAGTTTCAGATTAAGTCAGATCACAAGAGCTTAACTTATCTTTTCACTCAGAAGGATCTGAATATGAGACAGAGGAGATGGCTGGAATTGTTAAAAGATTATGATTGCGACATCCAGTACCATCCGGGTAAAGCAAATGTGGTGGCTGATGCCTTAAGCAGAAAGTGGGCATCGAAACCTGAGGCAGGACCAAGTACAAATGCTGCATTGTGTGCTGCAGCCTCGAGTTCAATAGAAATTGATGAAGAACATATTATCGAAACTGCAGAAGATCCAGTTGAGCAAGGCTTGATTCATAAGTTCACTATGATGTTCGCCGCATTGAAGAGCTCACCGGATCTAATCGATGAAGTCAAGGTAGCAATCCTACAGGATCCATATCTCAAGACAGTGCAGGAAGACTTAGAGAAGGGTACGTGCAATCCTGACTTTACCTTGGATTCAGACAAGGTACTCAAGTATCGTGGACAGTTATGTATACCTGAGAGTGAAGACTGCGATATCAGAGATCGAGTTATGAATGAAGCTCATTACACTCCATATTCGGTACATCCAGGAAGTACCAAAATGTACCATGACTTGAGAAGACTATATAGGTGGAGGGGTATGAAAGCAGATATAGCTCGTTTCGTGTTCCAATGTCTGAATTGTCAACAAGTTAAAGCAGAAAGGCAAAGACCCGCAGGTTTACTACAGCCGTTATCGGAACCTGCGTGGAAGTGGGATTGTATCACCATGGATGTCGTCACTGGCCTACCTTTGACACCAAGGTCAGTGGATGCAGTTTGGGTTATAGTAGATCGCCTCACCAAGACAGCTCGATTTATTGCGGTCAGACCTCAGTATACCATGGAGAAACTGGTCAAGTTATATGTTGATAATATAGTCAGACTTCATGGCATTCTAGAGAGTATAGTATCCGACGAGAGACCCCGCTTTTTACATCGAAGTTCGGGAAGGATTACGAAAGCTATGGGAACCAAGTTGAAGTTCAGTACAGCTTTTCACCCTTAGACGGACGGACAGTCAGAGCGAACTATTCAAATTTTGGAAGATATGCTCCGAGCTTGTGCATTGGATTTCAAAGGAGCTTGGGATGAGAAGCTATCACTTATCGAGTTTGCTTACAACAACAGCTATCAGGCTACAATTCAGATGGCCCCATATGAAGCTCTCTATGGAAAGAAGTGTCGTACACCTCTGTTATGGAACGAAGTGGGGGAAAGAAGAATTGTAGGACCGGAGTTTGTTGAAGAAACTTGCCGAGTGATTGATCAAATCAAGGTCTGAAACGGTTTGGTAAAAAAAGGGGAAGCTATGCCCCAGGTATGTGGGACCATATGAGATATTGAATCGACGTGGTAATGTAGCATATCAATTGGCTCTACCACCATCTATGTCTAGCGTTCATAATGTGTTCCATGTATCATTACTGAAGAAGTATGTCAGAGATCCATCGCATATCTTGATTGCTGATCCTCCCGACTTGACTGAAGACTTAACTTTCGAAGTGGTGCATGTAATGCTCTCAAGCCGAAAAGTTCAGCAACTTCGAACCAAGGATATCCACTATGTGAAGGTGCATTGGAGAAGCCAAAATATGGAGGAAATTACTTGGGAAGAAGAGAGCGCGATGAGGAAGGAGTACCCTAACCTTTTTGACGATCAAGGTAGGTTCAAATTTCGAGGCCGAAATTTCTTTTAAGGGTGGGGGAGTTGTAGAACCTACATGCAAATTTCGGGACGAAATTTCTTTTAAGGGTGGTGGAGTTGTAAGACCCGCACTTTGAAAACCCGGTCTAAACCTTGGTTTTTTTGTCATGATAGGTCTTCCGATCATCACCGGGCCAGACGGGGCAAGCGGATAACAAACAGGTACAAAATCGGACCGAAGTCGACCAATTATACCTGATTTTAGGTATACCGGTCGATGGTACCGGTCTTGGTACCGGTCGACCGGTATGGCCTGGCAACTATGTGCGGGAATCTAGAAATTGGTCTCTATGGGTCCCTCTTTCCTGATTTCGAATCCTAGAAGTTTCCTAATCCTAGTAGGGTTACTAAACTCTATTTCTAGCCTATAAATACACCCTTAAACCTCCTCAAATCCTTTCCATTGTCTCTCACAAACCCTAGACAAGAGAAAGAGGTTGGAAAGGAGAAGGGGCTAGGAAGAAGAAGGAGGAGCTGCCATTATCGTTCGAAGAAGCTCACGCTACGTCTGTCACCGGTAAGTGCTTGAATCCATCTTCTTATCCTATGTTAGTTGTGTGGGTGGATCAATACCATGCAAAGTAGGTATTGATCTAAAACCCTAAATTGGCCAATAAACCCTAAGTTACCGTCAAACCCTAGATTCGAGTTTCGAGAGGATATTCATCGAAACGAGACATGAATGAGTTGGGGATAACTCTAACTCAAAGCCTAGACTTAGAATGGATAGGAGAAACCCTGAAAATCCATGGAGGATGATCGTCGGCAGTCGAAAAACCCATGTATGGTCTTCCGGAGACATACCGGTCGACTATACCGGTTGCACATAGTGCGACCGGTATGTTATAGTCGACCGGTATGTTGCGACCGCTACCTCTCGGGAGGTTATCTGTGGGGACCGGCTGACCATACCGGTCGCCAGTCTTTTCCACAGAGCTGCGATCGGTACATGACACCGGTCAGCTCTGTGAGGGTATTTTGTAACCCTGTTGGTTTCCGATCAACATGAGACTCTAAGAATGTTATTTTAATGAAACCCTAATAATATTGTAGGACTGTGTGATTTTCTGTTTGGATCTTGTGACGTGGAGCAAGCTATCAAACGAGCGTCAGGTAAGGGAATCTGACCTATACCTAATAATTAATGGACAGTAAATCGTTGTTAATCATTGAATATCTATGATGTGATGTTTGTGCATATTCAGATGCCATCCTTTACTTTCAGTTATTATTACTGTTCATGCATTGATAGGATATGATTGTTAGGCATGTGATTGTTTTCGTTGGTGTGTGGAGTGGGGCGTAGGCCTGGGATCGCTCTTCACATTAGCACCTTTTGTAGTATTCTGTCTTAACATGCTTGGAACGGGTGGGGTATCAGGGGAAGGTCGTGGTACGGTGGTCTTCGATATTGATGTTCTCCCGGCCATTGTTATGTGGTACTGTGGATTCCGAGTCGACGCTGGCTTGTCCACGATGCTTTAGCTCTATCTCTATGCCGTAGGGAGTTATGTTGGGATAGGGTCTACCTGCGTTATGTTTCTATCCTAGTGTGCTAGTTGCGGATAGGGTATCAGGGGAGGTGTGGGAATGCCTTAGCTCTATCTCTATGCCGTAGATGGCTGTGCTGGGATAGAGCATACATTGATGACATATAGGATTGGTTAGTTGCGAGCCCAGTTTGCGAGCCCTGGCCAGTAGGGGCTTAGGTACTGGTATGGGTAGAGTATCAGGGGAGGTACGTGGGTATCTTAGCTCTATCTCTATTCCATGGTGGGTGCATGTGGGCCAATGGGGGTGTGATCCATGAGGTGCCACACACTCGTGTATAGAGGTGCGGGGGCCACCAAACCTTTCTATAGCACATTGCAAACTTAAAACCAGACCACAACATAAAATGATTGTTACTCATGCATAATCTTGTGAAACTGTCTGATTGTCTTACTGAGTTGTGTTGTGAGCTCACCCTTTGTGTACACATTGCTTTTAGATATTGATGCAGGTTATACTGTTGATGATTACATGAACGCTCCGGCGTATGGAGGTGTGGCTGCTTTGGATGTACAAGCAGGAGAGGACGAGCATGATGCTTCATGCGAGTGCCCTTTCTGTGTGTACTTGTGATGGATTTTGTTTATTCGTTTCAGTTATCTTCGTTTGATATTAAAGGGATGTAAAAGATATTTATTTTATGTGTTTGAATTTGGATAATGGAATATTTATTTAAATTATCAATAGATACTCACTTCATTCTATTTAAAGTCTTCCGCTGTATATTTATATTCTGATTGTGGTTATGTATAATGGTTTGTATGGGTGGACACGGCCTATTCGAGATCCTGGTGTGAACCGTTGGTTCAATGACGGTTCACTCACACCGTTCTGGTTGGATCAGAATTGGGGTGTGACACTTCAAGAGGATGGTAGTTCCAATCAAAGCCTGATAGCAAGTGCGATCGTTCTTCGAGATTTACAGCATGTTGGACCGGACTTTTGATTTTGGCCAATTACATCCCACCTTTACAGGAGGCGATCTCATTACTTCTTCATCATCAGAGAAAGATTTCTCATTGGCATTAGACTCTCTCTCCTGTCTATCAATCTGACGGCCTTCCAAGGAGTCTCTATCACAAGCCCTTCTTTTAATTATCAATTTTTATGGCATTGTATCTCGTGATCATGTCATCATTTTATGTACAAATTCATGAATCTGGCTGGAACTCTCATCTGTCATTCATTACATCTGATAGCTTCCCAAGGTTCCTATAAGCCCTTCATTTCTCAAGCCAATAAAATGGGATCTTCTCGGTAAGATAAATCCATTCTACTTAAACAACCAAACACTCTCCCAATGGTAGACCCATGTGGATAGTTTCACATCAGTCCTCCCCGACCTTCAACATCAATACTTGTCAACAAACTTAAAGGTTTCAGGCCTAGATATAATCGTGACTGATTCAGCATCTCGATGTAGCTTGTTGAGACACGTGTTCCATCTGAACATCTCCAAGAAAGGAAAACATAATTCGGCACCATTTTTAATTTTGGTGTGGGACTGCATTTCCCTAAGGTCACTTTTAGTGATGATTAAAATAGCTATGCGCCTATCAATGCGTGTATGTGTCAACTTAAATAGTGGGGCAAGGCTACCCATTTGTCATGAAAGTCATGCCATTTGGATTTCCCCTAAGGGTTTCAGACCATTGGATAGAACCATAATTTTGGCAATATCCTCACCATATTTGGACTCCTTAATCAACCCAAGATGGGGTTTGCAAAAAAAAAAAGGAGAATAAAAGAAACCTCAGCAAGGAAAAGCAACCCAAGAAACCTCAATGGGCAACCCATAATACCTCAGTGGTGATAGGCGACCTGATGCAACCCTAAAGCATTACCCTCATTGGCTCTTCATAGAAAAATCCAGTGGTTCATGTAGAAAAGTGTCATACCCAGTTTACCCTCCATAAGGAAAGAAACCCCTCTTGCTCTCCAGTAAATCATACTCAGAGGAGTTGAACAAACCATCATCTATTTGCCTGTTGGGCTCCATAGCATTGCCTTTCAACAGAATTCTATCTTTAAATTCTTTTGTCACGTTAAGGAGAGAGCAAATTCTCATGACCTGGTTACGAATGTAGCCAAATTCATAAAATCATCAGTTCCCTCATTTTTCAAGATTCAAGAAGGGTTTATTTAAGAAGTCACTTTCTGCAATCAATATGTCAATCTTCCCTTGATCTTGGAAGCATGGTCAAATTATAAATGCAATCAAGATTCAACCTTGTTCTAACTCTGTTAGATTGCCCGTTTCCTTTTATCTTGCCCCTAGCACACTATAGAGTTCTCTGTCACAACATGCAGACACTAGGGCATAGATATACCCTGTGTAGAGGAATTGAACTTGATCATGAGCATTACATCTAGGATCCATTTGTCTAGTCTAAAGTCACTAACTTTCCTAGTCAATAGAAGTAGGTCCATCCGTCCAAGTTGGTTTTACCAATTTCTCAGTTCTCCCAATCCTGTTGATGAAGAAAATCCAATGTGATCGCTCACCTGTTAGGATTTAGTCACCAAATTCTCTGAAGGAACACTTCGAATCCTTTGCTCCTCGTGCCTACTTTGGGGCCATGGTTCATTTATCTTTCAAAATTGGCACAACAATGTTGCAAAGCCCTGAGCTTTTCATGAGCCTAGATCAGGGGCCAAACCCATGTCACATTTCATTGCCGTTTAGCTGTTCTACTAATTTGGTCCACCATAGTGCACAGTTAAAGAATTTAGTTGACCAGATGCCCCTCAATAGTTTAACACCAAGGTCAATCAATAAAATTACTTTGGTTAAAGACTGTCAAGCTCCCCTCATTCTTGTCCAAAATCCTCGCTAGAGTTTCTTTCAATCCAAAATCCAACAACACCAATGTTGGTTGAAGAAAATCATCACTTTCAAATTACATGGAACCCTTCCAAGGGAGCAACCAAGTCATACCTACCGTGCTGAAATTGAATCAAACTTTTAGTACCAAGTCATAAATGGAAAATTTCAAATCTAGGTATCATGCTAGCAAAGTCCATGACACCATTTCCATTGATGCCGTGTTTTATGCCTTCACCAATAAAGCAGGGGCAAAAAAAAAAAACCTTAGAAAACTGCCAAGGAATTCACCATCATTTCAAATATGTCCAGCACTCTATAGGTTCAAAGTCAAGAGACTTCCAAGATGGGTCAGATTTCAACCCTAAAGGTTCAAAGTCAACAAAGACTTTCTGCGTGGGTCACTTTCGAACATCCTAAAGGTTCATAGTAACAAAGCTACTTAAGAGGGTATTCTAGTTTCCATTCTCGAAGCTTCATATCCATAGAGCTTCCAAGAAGGATATTCTAATTTTCAATCCCGAAAGTCCAAAGCTGGTAGGAACTTCAAAGATGAGTCATTCAGTATCATCCTATAAGTAACCTTTTGAGTTCTTGCTCATTTCATAATCAATAGTAAATTCCTCACCCTATAAGTGACCTTCTGAGTTCTTGCTCATTTCAGAATCAATAGCAAATTCCTCACCTTAAAAGTGACCTTCTGAGTTCTTGCTCATTTCAGAATCAATAGCAATTCCTCACCTTAAAAGTGACCTTCTGAGTTCTTGCTCATTTCATAATCAAATGCAGAGCCCTAGCACATTCAAAGTTCAAATTAATCTCAGCCTATTAGTGAATCAAATGTAGAGCCCTAGCTCATCCAAAGTTCAAATCAATCTCAGCCTATTAGTGAATCAAATGCAGAGCCCTAGCTTATCCAAAGTTCAAATCAATCTTAGCCTATTAGTGAATCAAATGTAAAGCCCTAGCTCATTCAAAGATCAAGTCAATCTCAGCCTATAAGAGAATGCAGAGCCCTAGCTTATCCAAAGTTCAAATCAATCTCAATTTATAAGTGAATCAAATGCAGAGCCCTAGCTCATTCAAAGATCACGTCAATCTCAGCCTATAAGTGAATCAAATGCAGAGCCCTAGCTTATTCAAGAAAATCAATCTCAGAATCTCAATCAGAAGAGCCTCAATTCAATCAAAGAAAGGACCTCAAGTCTTACATCCAAACAAATCAAAGCCGAGCGCAAGCTCGTGCAATCAGCCTTGTATTCTCAGCCTAGCTCCATACAAGAAGAGGTTCCAAGCCTACAAATCAGCCTTGTATTCACAGCCTAGCTCCATACAAGAAGAGGTTTATGAGCCTACAAATGGATCAAGCCGGGTTCAAGCCCGCGTGTACCTTGCATCATGAGTTCCACCTCAACAAAAAGAGGTCCCCAGCCTACAAATGAGCCTTGTATTCATAGCCTAGCTTCATACAAGAAGAGGCTCATCAGCCTACAAATGGATCAAGCCGGGTTCAAGCCCGCACATACCTTGCATCATGAGCTCCACCTCAGCAAGAAGAGGTTCCCAGCCTACAAATGAGCCTTGTATTCACAGCCTAGCTTCATACCAGAAGAGGTTTATCAGCCTACAAATGGATCAAGCCGGGTCCAAGCCCGCACATACCTTGCATCATGAGTCTCACCTCAGCTAGAAGAGGTTCCCAGCCTACAAATGAGCCTTGTATTTACAGCCTAGCTTCATATAAGAAAAACAATCACCAATCTCCCAAGAAGAGAAAACCTTCTTTCCAGTTGAACTATGTTCTGGGCTTGATTTCTAGGACACCCTTAGAATACGTAGGCAGTTTAGGACGAATCACCCTAAGTGCAGCCCAATAAGCAATCTCACTCATATCCCAAATATGTGGTTCTTTTATCTTCAGCCTTCAATTGGTAACAATCTCGGCTAAAGAGGGGCATCTGTAAGCACCCCATTTTTACCACCCTCAGCATAAGTAAACCAATATGGTAGGTTTTCGACCATTAACCCAAAGGTTGATGATTCTCTAATGAACCTCGCAGTAGGGTCATAGGCTATTACCTACTTGGATGAATAAATCGTGAAATTATCTTCAAAATGATACCAGAATCATCAAATTCTGACCTCAAATAAGGAAGATAACGCAGTTTGAAAGTGCAAGGGCATTTACATAATTATCGTATGATGCCATGCATTATCATTTAAACTTCAAGACATCGTATCTTGGTCATCTGATATCGGAATCAGATGATTCAAAGGCCAATATTCCTTATTTTCAGTCCTCTTCAAAGTGGACATGAAAAATCCCAGATAAAAGTCACCAGTGGGCCTCATGCAAGCTTTCATGCAAAATTATCGTTATAACTTCAAAGCTTCATATCGTTGTCGTTCTACGTCGGATTCAGATGATTCCAAAGCCATTATTCTTCATTTGTGATGTTCTACAAAGTGGACGTAAAAAAATCTCGGGTAGAAGTCTCCGAAGGGTCCCATGCAAAATTACACATGGAAATGGTCATTTAATATTTAAAAATTTATATTTTGCTCATCCCATATCCAAATCAGGTAATTTCAATTTCATTATGTTCCATTTTTAGTACTCTACAAAGTGAACGTAAAGAATTTCCGATAGAAGTCTCCAAAGGATCCCATGCAGAATGGTCAGCCAAATTATAGATAATTGGCCTGCTTAAACTTTAAAAATTCATAAGTTGGCCATTTTATTTTCAAATAAGGTGATTCAAGTTTCAATATTCCTCATTTTTAGTGTTCTATAAAGTGAATGTAGAAAATTTGAATAGAGACTATCAAAAAATTTCATATGGAATGGTAGCAGAAATGGACTATGAAATGTCAACTTTGGTCCAAACCAGTTAACCTAAACTACTCTAGTCCTGTCAATCTCGACTACTCTTACTTGACCCAACCCGGATTGGCCCGGACCAATTCATGTCGACGTATATGCATGTATTTCTTTTATATATTATTTATATGTTTATATATAATATATTATAATATATCATATAATATATACATACGTCTTATATGTATATTATATTATATATATTAATATATTAATATATTATATATTTATATATTTTATATATAAAAAGCAAGTAGGATCCGAATAGAAAAAAAAGGAGTCGATGGGATTGCCGAAAGGAGAGGAGAAAAGAGATAGGAGAGAGAGAGAGAAAGAAAAATTTGAGATTGAGAGAGAAGAGGAGAGGCGGACAGGTGGAGAAGCCAAAAAAGGAAAGAAAAGGGAGAAGAAGGAAAAAAGAGGGAAAAGAAGGAAAGAAGAGGCGGACAGCTGGAGAAGAAACCAAAGAAGGAAAGAAGAAAAAAAAAAAAAGGAAAGTCCGAGGCCGAAAAATCAAAAAAGAGAATAAAAAGAGAGAAGTAGAATCAGAGAAGAGGCGGGGAGGGACTGATTGCCGAGAAAAAAAATAATAAAAAAAGGAGAGATATAAGAGAGAATCGAGAGGGAGGAGGGATGCTTTTTCTTAAAAAAATAAATAAAAAAAGGAGGAAATAGGAGCTAAAGAAGCGGGGAAAAAAGGAGGAAGCAGGAGCTGGAGAAGCGGTGAAAAAGGAGGAAGCAGGAGCTGGAGAAAGGGGGAAGAAAAATAAGAAAAAAATAAAAAAAAATATGGAGGTGGAAGATCGAAGAGAAGAAAAAGGAAAGAAAATAAGAAAAAAATATTAAAAAAATGAGAGAGAGGTGTTGAAAAGAGAAGAACCGAGAAGAGAATGGAAAAAGAGATCTGGAAGAAGAAGCAGGAGCTGGAGAATAGAGGAAGCTGGAGCAGAAAGGAGAAGAAGAAGAAGGAGGAGAACGTAGCGATGGCTCTTCGATTCGGGTAAGCCACCACCGCCCCTTCTCTTTGCTTTGGTTTCTTCACACCTGTCCCAATCCCATACCGATGCAACCCCCGACTCATGGCCGAACCAGCACCGCTGCCTATTACATTCCATCGAGACCGACCTTTATCTTCCTTATTCTACCCTCTGGTTAAACTCCATTTCATCCACATAACACCTGTGCATCCATGAAAACCTGTTACACCACACTTACCCTTGTTGAACCGCAAGCCAATCTGTTGAAAATCATATCACCACTCCATCTTCTCTCTGTAACTTGTTAACTCTATCACTGAAATCCAACACCTAGCCTTGCACCATGACACCCGGCCTTCCATCCTTGTTCTAACCACCAAGACCCACCTACTCCCAACAACAGTCCGATGCATTTCTACTTGTACAACCCTACCAATATACCCACATGTCAACACCTCCATATCATCACCCATTATTTTGCTATACCCCACTTGCCGTAGCATCTTACAGTGAATCCCATGCAATCCTACCCACTGAAACAGCCCTTAATCTGCCCCATTTAAACCATTGATTGGAATATAATATGATCATGATATAATCTGAGCCATTAATTCTGATATGATTCTGATAATGATTGATGTTAGATAAAATCTAAACTTTTGAATGTAATCTTATTATGATATGAAATTTTATATGAACCATTGATTTTGAGCCTAATCTGATGATTGATGTAAGATGATCCGAACCTTTGATTTCAAATTAAATTTGATTAGAGCATTATAAATTAAAATAATTTAAACTGTTGATTTAAAGATGATCTGAGCATGATGTGGTTAATTAATTATGAACTATTGATTTTAATATGATCTGATGATGTTGATGTTGATGTGATCATGAGTAATCTAAACTTTTGGATCTTCATTGTGATTAATTTAAATGGAACTAAATCATTATATCATGCATACAAGTTGTTTTGATACATAGGATGCCACATAATTGTCATATTTGATGCTTACACTCCCACATGCCATACTTGGAATGCTCACATGTTATCTTTGGATGCTTCTATTTTTGGATTGTACACTTACCATGTTTGTATTGATTCACATGCTCACTTGTCATCTTTGACTGATTTGCTGCTAAATTTGGATATATTTCTAACATGCTATATTTGGATGCTTACACTGCTATATTTAAGCTCACATTGCTATGTTGGATTGTTTACATTGCTATTATTGAGTACAACAATTAGGGCAAGATAAATCTTAGAATGGAATGAACAATTAGGGCAAGATACACCCTAAAATGGAAGATTTGAATGATAGGGCAAGATAAATCCTAAAATGGAAAGAATTAAACAATTAGGATGCAAGATAAACCCTAGAATGGAAACTTTGAACAATTAGGAACCCCTTAGAAACCTTAACAGGGCAATAACACCCCTTAAAAACCTTAGCACACAAAAAACAGAGCCCGAACTACGCGGATTCTGATTCCTAGGTCAAACCCTAGGATACGTAGGCCATTTGTGAGAAACCCAAATTCAGATCCACACCTTAGTCCACTCAGACTATCCATAGATCCACTAGGATATCTATCCATCATTGCCCGAACTACGTGGATTCTGATTCCTAGGTCAAACCCTAGGATACGCAGGCCATTTGGGAGAAACCCAAATTCGGATACACACCTTAGTCTACTCGGACTATCCATAGATCTACTAGGATATTTACCCCCATTTCGACCCAAATAGGGTTATCCAACCCGAACTACGTGGATTTTGATTCCTAGGTCAAACCCTAGGATACGTAGGCCATTTGGGAGAAACTTAAATTTGGATCCACACCTTATTCCACTCGAACTATCCATAGATCCACTAGGATATCTACCGATCATTGCCCGAACTACGTGGATTCTGATTCCTAGGTCAAACCCTAGGATACATAGGTCATTTGGGAGAAATCCAAATTCGGATCCACACCTTAGTCCACTCGGACTATCCATATATCCACTAGGATATTTACTCCCATTTCGACCCAAATAGGGTTATCCAGTCCGAACTATGCGGATTTTGATTCCTAGGGCAAACCCCAGGATACGTAGGCTATTTGGGAGAATCCCAAATTCGGATCCACACCTTAGTCCACTCAAACTATCCATAGATCCACTAGGATATCTACCCATCATCGTCCGAACTACGTGGATTCTGATTTGTAGGTCAAAACCCTAGGATACGTAGGCCATTTGGGAGAAATCCAAATTTAGATCCACACCTTAGTCCACTCGGACTATCCATAGATCCACTAGGATATCAATTTCCATTTTAATCCAAAGTTCGAACAACGTGGATTCTGATTCCTAGGGCAAACCTTAGGATACGTAGGCTATTTGGGAGAATCCTAAATTTCAGATCCAAACCTTAGTCCACTCGGACCATCCATAGATCCACTAGGATATTTACCCATATTTTGACCCAAATAGGGTTATCCACATTCCAACCCAGATAGGGTTATCCACATTTCAACCCAGATAGTATTATCTACATTTCAACCCTGATAGGGTTATCCATATTCTGACCCAAAAAGGGTTTTCCATTCTTAGATCCACTAGGACTATCTATCAGTTCGCATGGACTATCCAGATCCTAACCCATAGGATTTCTCAGCCTTTCAAGCATAAACTTTAACTTGAACAATGAACTTAATCATGTACAAGCATAAATCACATCCATAAACTTTAATCACACCTGAACTACGATGGTGAACCTGATTTTTGGAATAATTCCGTGATACGTAAGCAATCTGATGGATACAAATTCGATTCAATGATATCAAACCACTTGGTTTGGTTTGGTTTAACAAATAGAGTCTAGCATAGGAAAGGTATAGGAGACCGATTTCGATCGGGCGGTTTGGATGCCTAACCCCTTCCCATAACCATAACCTGACGCTTACCCAATCTCTGATGGACTAAAAATCCAATCTAAGGGTCATGAGTCAATCAAAGTCTTACCTTGGGGTGAGATTTCACATTTCTAAGGTCCTAGACCTTAATCTCGGTTGCGACTTCCAAAAATTTCAATCTTTTGTCCTCACAAGTGGTGGAGTTGTAAGACCCGCAGGCCATAAACTCGGTCTAACCTTACGTTCTCATGTGGTGACCGGTCTTCTCATCATAACCTCCTCAAGTGAAGCAATTGTATGAGGAAACCATAAGATAAGATAAGTCACAAGTCAAATTTAGTTGGTGTGGTTGACTGATTAAGTTTGTGTGAAAGCAACCAGTAAAAAATTAAAAACTAATAAATTTTGGACCTGTGGTGGCATTTTTGAGGGGTGTGGTCGATATATGTAGTTGCACATGAGACCATACATATTAGACCATACAATGTGTGGTCGACGGATTCTATGACCATTTCATCACTACTTGGTTACGTTACCAATGTTTGGGGAATCCCTAGACATTGGTTTGGGGATACCTCTGGGGGCATTGGGGAACTTTTCCAGAATGACCGATTCTTTTCTTTTTGGAGGGGGAAGCGGGATGCTTTAAAATGGGCTAAACCCAAGATCTAGGAAGTGGGATCGGAGTCTACAGTGAGGTGTGCACAAGAGAATGCAGTGGCCTGAGAGGCGTTCATTTTGCTGATATCGAGAATGGCCTTTGCTGTCCGCCTTGGCTTTCATCTTCGATCGGGGGGCTTATTTGCTTTAGTCCAGGCCGATATGGAGAATAAAACTAGGGTAATACTCAGGTAGAATCAATGTTTCTGTTGGGTCGTCTAACACGTGCGACCACACGATGTTAAACTGACTCAGTGTTTAGGAAACTTTTCTAATTTAAGGAGGACTCTTTCTTAATAGAAAGAAGACTCTATATGGAGGTTTTCCCTCTATATAAGGGATGTTCCTTAGCCTCTCTTACTCTTTTAGAACCCAAATTAAAACTCTAAACCTAAGAGAAAAAAAGAGAGAGGAAGAGAAGGAGAAGAAGAAACTTTGAGATGAAGCTTGGAGAAGGATTTTGCAGAGAAGAATTTTATCTCTTTACAACAAGCTTAAGGTATGAACCTATCTTTGTAAAGCTAGATCAGATAGGATAGGTTCCTTTTCATCAAGTTGATGTGTTGAATCTAATGTAACGATTTTGGTTATGAAATTTTATAAGGAAAACCATAAGGGATGGGTTGGGGATAATGGTTAATGAAAAATTATAAATAATAGCCATAGGATAACCATAGGATGAACCCAAGTGATGAGCCAAGGAATCGACTCAGGAAGAATTCAGATTGAAGATGAAAACTGATCAAACATCATGTGGTTGCAGCCTGTGGTCGACCACAGGGAGACCAGAGGGTCAACCACAGCTATTCGGGAAGTTCCCAAGAAAGGTGTGGTCGCATGGTGTGGTTGCATAAAATGCGACCACAGGGGTTGACCACACTGTGTGTGGTCACGTATATTGCTACCACAGGTTCGACCACATGTGCGACCACACTATAACAGCAAGTATGTTTTGAGACCAAACAAGATTTTCGACTAGTGTAACTTGGTAAACTTGAATCTTAACTTAAATACATTAATTGTTTAGGTTCCCAATAGATTCAAAGTGACTTTCAAAGCTTGAGAGAGGAATAAACATCACTCAAAGGTGAGGGAACAAGACCTAAACTAATTGAATAATAACAAGTTGTTTTAATTTATTTATCCAATGTAATGAATGATTTTATGCTTGTATGATTGTAATGTGCATCTCACATGTCATCAAATATTACTGTTATATTCTGCTCATGCATATTTATTTTTGTTTATTTATAACATGATGATAATGATGCTAGGAATAGGCATGTGATTTTGTGTGTGGTTAGTATGCTCGATGCGAGTAGAGCATCAGGGGAGGATGTGGCATTGTGGTTTACCCTGGTCACCAGACTCTAGCTCTATCTCTACTTAAGTCTTGCCTATTGACATCATCGTACGCCACTACCTTAGTAGAACTATTACGTCGTAGGGCATCAGGGAAGCTGGTCTCGGACCGTATGGTTTTTTACTTTGTCAGGAGGCCTTAGCTTTATCTCTATGGACGAATTGAGGGATGCTAGGGTGAGGCGTTAAATACATTGGATGGCATTAGGATTGGTTAGTTGCGAGCCCAATTTACAAGCCCTCGCCAATAGGGGCTTACGTGTTGGTATGGGTAGGGCATCAGGGGAAGTGTTGGCGGTGTTTGATCTGGACACTTTAGCTCTATCTCTATTCCATGGTGGGTTCATGTGGGATGGCAATGATGTTTAATCCATTAGGCTGATTCACACACTCGTGTATAGAGGTGCGGCAGCCACCAAACCTTTCTATAGCATATTGCAAACTTATAAACCAGACCAAAGATATGAATTGAATGCATGCATATGTTTGTTTCATTGTTTTGTTTGCTTGAGGAATGGAAAAGTAGAAAATATTCATCAAGGAATGTAATGGAGATCGTGGATCAATGGAAAAACCACCAAGTTCGTACGGTAGACACTATAGCAACTCAGTGGTAGCGAGTTGAGTTGTGACCGTAGGAAAGGAAAGGAGAATGAGAGGGAAAAATCTTAAAAACAGGTTTAAAAACCTGATTTTGAACCATACAGTCGCATAATTCTACCAAAACCATCGACCGTATGATCGACCAGAGGGTCTCGGTACGTTGCTAGGATTTTGAAGGTCGCATCTATGTCGCACAACATGCAACCGTAGGCCATCGACCGTATAACTAACTGTTGTTTGTTTTTTGAATATGTTTGAACTTTTGCCTATTAATTTTGTTCTTCTCTCACTTTACATTGTGAGACTAACCCAATACTACCATTCTATTTTGTCTCACATGTGTAGCTTTGCCAATAACATACCACCCAAGAGTTTAAATGGCTGGGCGCAGAGTAAGCAAAAGGAGACAGAATGCAAATCCATCTCCACCACCTATGGAGACTAATGGCAATGAAGGTCAACAAGGACAGGAAGAAAATATTGGAGCTCAAAATGCTGCACCTCAGAATGTTCACACCCAAGCCAACCCAACCAACTTACATGCACCACCTACAAATTTGGCTACTGTGGTGATGAATTTGGCACAACAAATGCAGCATATACAGCAAATGCAAGCCAACATGCAAGTTGTTGTGGCAATTGCTTTTTTAATTGCAAACACAACATCTCTACCTGCAGGACAAGCCAGTACTGCACCTGGTAGTAGCAACATTGTACCCCAAGCACCGCAAACACCAGCACTACAAGGCCAAGTGCAAAACCCTGAAGCACTACAAGGCAGGTATAACCAAGGTAACCATCAGTACCAGCCGCCTATGTATGGGGCATATGCACAGTATTAGCTTGATCACTCCAGACTGATCGAGCGTTTCCTAAAGTTGAAGCCGAAGGAATTTACAGGTAAATCATCCGATCCTTTGTGGACAGCTCACTGGATCGACGAAATAGAAAGAAACTTTATGATGATGACTATAAATGAAGAAGAGAATGCATTATGTGCCATGTTTATGTTGAAAGGTGACGCACACCACTGGGGGAAATCAACTAGAAGTTATATGTTAACAAAGCACACCCAACTGACATGGGTTATCTATAAAGAAGCGTTCTTTGAGAAGTATTTTCCTAGGAGTTTCAGAGACCAAATGGAAAAGGAGTTTCTGAGTCTGTATCAAGGACAGATGACTATAGACGCATATCAATAGCGTTATGAAGAACTGTTCTTCTTTGCTCCCTCTAGCATGCAAGAGAAAAATACCAAAACCTGAAGGTTCGTCATGGGACTTAGGGGAAGCATCTGTGAGCATGTATTGGGACTAGAAAAGAAGATTTATAACGAAGTAGTATAGATTGCTCAAGTACTGGAATTGAGCCAGAGGGAAAGTTATTTTGCTCAGAACAGAGGTATAAAGAGGCCCAATGGAAACTCATACAATGGAGGGAACCCAAAGAAATTTAAACGCTTCCGTACTCAAGGCTTCAAGGATACAGCCAAGACTACTCTGACAGCCCAACCTCAATAGAAGCAAAGTAATGCTGGAATCAAATGCTTCAATTGTGATCAAGTAGGACAATATTCAAGAGAGTGTCCTAAGCCAAGGAAGCAGCTACAGCAAGGAAAAGTTTATGCAGTTACTTCTGAGGATGCTGCCGCATCGCCTAAAGTGGTCACATGTATGACCTAAAACTTTCGTTTTGTACTACCTTGTGTGAGCATGTAGACTAAATTAAATCAAATCACAGGTATCGTACCTATTAATGGCTTATCAGCCAGAGTACTCTTTGACTCTGGAGCTACTCATTCTTTAACATCTGTGTGGTTTGGAAAGAAGTTTAATCTACCCCTTAGACCTTTAGACTACAAACTGCTTGTATGATCACCTATGGGATTAGAAGGGGAACTAAACAATGGTTACGGACCATGTTTAGTTCTTATCGGCAAGAAGATTTTGGATGCAACCTTAATTCAACTTGAGATGGCAGACTTTGACATTATCTTGGAAATGGATTGGTTAGCTCGACACTCTGCAAACCTATTATGTGCAGAAAAAAACTGACATTTAAAGACAAGGAAGGAACAATGTTTAGTTTTATGGGAACCAGACTTCCCCGTAAATGAAAACTCATTCTCTCTGCATTGAAGGCTAGAAAATGCCGCGAGAATGGAAGAATTGGGTATCTAGTATCCGTGGTCAACCTCACCAAGGAAGCACTACGAATGGAGGAAATTGAAGTTGTGCATGAATTTCTGGATGTATTTCCTGAGGAACTACCAGGACAACCACCCGACCGAGCGGCAGAGTTCGTTATAGACGGAGCCGCACCAGTATCGAAAGCACCCTATCGAATCCCTCCTACTGAACTGAAGGAACTGAAGGTACAATTATAGGAATTACTAGACAAGGGTTATATCAGACCCAACATATCACCATGGGGAGTGCCACTATTATTCGTTAAAAAGAAGGACGATAGCATTCGACTGTGTATAGATTATCGAGAATCGAATAAGCTGACAATCAAGAATCGATACCCGTTGCCTCAGATCGATGACTTGTTCGATCAATTGCAAGGTGCCAAAGTATTCTCCAAAATTGATCTTCGGTCAGGATACCATCAATTGAAGATTAATGAAGGTGATATTCTAAAGACAGCATTCAGAACCAGATATGGACGTTATGAATTTTTAGTAATGTCTTTTGGATTGACTAATGCACCTGCAACTTTTATGGAACTCATGAATCGGGTATTCCATGATATGTTGGATACGTCAGTCATTATATTTCATGACGACATACTAGTCTACTCCAAGGACAAAGAAACGCTTATCACAAATCTAAGAGCCGCTTTGCAGCGACTAAGAAAAGAGAAGCTTTATGTAAAATTACAAAGTATGAATTTTGGCTGAATGAAGTTGCTTTCTTAGGCCATGTTGTATCCGCTGAAGGAATTAAAGCGGATCCTAGCAAGATTGAAGCCACTGTGAAATGGAAAGCACCTAAGAATATTGTAGAAATCAAAAGTTTCTTAGGTTTAGCTGGTTATTATTGACGATTCGTGGAAGATTACTCTAAAATTGTCGTACCTCTCACCAGTCTGACAAAGAAAGGAGAAAAGTTTGCTTGGACCGATAAATATGAAGAATGTTTCCAAACATTGAAGGCTAGATTGATATCAGCTCCCATCTTGACTATTTCGATCCCAGGACAACCATTTACCTTGTACATCGTTGCGTCTGGGTTAGGTTTGGGATGTGTACTTAGGCAAGGAGAACAAGTAATTGTGTATGCCTCAAGACAACTGAAGACACATGAGAAGAACTATCCCACTCATGACTTGGAATTAGCAGCAGTAGTACATGCTATTAAGATATGGAGACATTATTTATATGGAGAGAAATTTCAGATTAAATCAGATCATAAGAGTCTCACTCATCTTTTTAATCAAAAGGAGTTGAACATGAGACAGATAAGATGGCTGAAATTACTGAAGGATTATGATTGCGATATCCAGTATCATCCGGGAAAAGCTAATGTAGTTGCTGACGCATTAAACAGGAAAGCTATGACAAAATCTCAGGAAGAAACTAGTGCAAATACTGTAGTGTGTGTCACAGGAAGAGTATTTAATTACGATAAAGAGCAGTTTGTGATTGATATTCTGAATGAATCAACTGACCAAGGGTTTATTCATCTATTCTCAAACATGTTTTCTACATTAAAGATTGTACCTGATTTGCTAGATGAACTAAAAAAAGCTATTAAATCAGACCCTTATCTGAGAAAGGTGCAAGAAGACCTCGGAAAAGGTAGGACTACTCCTGAGTTCACCTTGGACGTTGAAAAGGTACTAAGATACAAAGGAAGGGTATGTGATCCTAAGATTGAAGACTTGGATATTAGACACAAACTAATTAAGGAAGCTCACACCACCGCTAATTCGATATACCCTGAAAGCACAAAAATGTATTATGATCTGAAGAAAGTAGATTAGTGGAGAGGAATGAAAGCGGATATAGATAAATTTGTGTCTCAATGCTTGAATTGTCAGTAGGTAAAGACTGAAAGACAAAGACCCGCAGGATTATTGCAGTCACTACCAGAACTAGCATGGAAATGGGATTGCATCACTATGGACTTCGTCACTAAGTTACCATTTACTCCCCGAGTAGTTGACGTAGTCTGGGTGATTGTGGATCATTTGACCAAGACAGCTCGTTTCATTGCTATACGACCTCAGTATACCCTTGAGAGGTTAGCTAAGCATTATGTAGACCATATTGTCCAATTACATGGTGTACCTGAAAGCATTGTGTCCGACAGAGACCCACGCTTTACCTCAAAGTTTTGGGAAGGATTACAGAAGGCTATGGGTACAACATTGAACTTTAGTACTGCATTCCATCCTCAGACAGACAGACAGTTGGAGCGTACTATTCAGATTTTAGAAGACATGCTTCGAGCTTGTGTCATTGATTTCAAAGGATCATGGGATGAGAAATTACCATTGATTGAGTTTGCTTATAACAACAGCTATCAAGCGACTATACAGATGTCACCCTATGAAGCACTGTATGGTAGGAAATGTCGAACTCCATTATTTTGGAACGAAGTTAGAGAATGGAGTATTGTTGGACCAGAGTTTGTTGAAGAGACTTGTCGAGTGGTCGACATTATCAAGGAAAGAATCTGAATAGCTCAGAACCGTCAGAAGCAATATGCAGATAATCGACACAGAGATCTCAAATTCACCATTGGTGATAAGGTATTTCTAAAAATATCTCCTATGCATGGTTTGAAAAGGTTTGGACAAAAGGGAAAGCTGTGTCCCATATATATTGGACCTTGTGAAGTTCTAGTGGACCTTGTGAAGTTCTAGATAGACGTAAAAAAGTAGCATATCAGTTAGCACTACCACCATCAATATCTAGTGTACATGATGCATTCCATGTCTCACAATTGAAGAAATACGTCAGAGATCCAACACACGTGTTAACAACGGATCCATTGGATTTGACTAAAGATTTGATATTCGAAGTAGTACCTTTTGAGATCATTAGTCGAAAGGTGAAACATCTTCGCAACCGCGACATTTACTACGTTAAGGTTACTTGGAGAAGCCAAAATGTAGAAGAAATTACATGGGAAGAAGATAACGCTACGCAAAAGCAATATCCTCACCTATTCGACTATGAAGGTATGTGCAAATTTTGAGGATAAAATTTATATAAGAGGGGGGGAGTTGTAAGACCCGCACTCCACTAACTTGATCCAACCGTATCGTGCTAGGTTTTCCCATCATTCCTGGACCAAGTAGACTGAGCGTGTGAAGATAGATCACAAATCAGGTATGAGAATCGAGTTAAAAACACTGAAAACCTTCCTAAGGTCGCATACCTGGGTAGGTATGGTCAACCATAAGGAAGGGAACAAAAATCGCAAATCCAGAACCCCACGGTTGATGATTTTGACCTTTACGATCGACAGTTTATGCGACCGTGAGACCCCAGATCAGACTCTGAGTTTTGGAAACTTTCCTAAACTAAGATATTGC
Source organism: Protea cynaroides (assembly GCA_028583415.1). Taxonomy (NCBI): domain Eukaryota; kingdom Viridiplantae; phylum Streptophyta; class Magnoliopsida; order Proteales; family Proteaceae; genus Protea; species Protea cynaroides. The sequence goes on along the minus strand of CM053267.1, from coordinate 11,147,329 downwards.
TTTCCTAATTGAAAGAGAACTCTATATGGAGAGTTTTCCTCTATATAAAGGATGTCCCTCAGTCCTTTTTCACTCTTTTAGAACATTAATAAACTCTAGAGAAAGAGAAGGAAGAAAAGGAAGAGAAAGAGAAGAAGAAAAAGCTAAGGAAAAGAATTTACTGATAAGAGATTGACTCTCTATCACAAGCAAAGGTATGAAACGACTCTGGAGATGTAAACTCTAAGGAATAAGACTTCTATGAAAGATAGGCAATATCAACCTATTATGATCTATGTGATTCCTTGAGTAATTTCTAAGGATAACCATGAGGGATGAGTTTGATGGTTAGGGTTGATAAATAACTACTAAGGATGGCCATAGGATGACCTTAGAATAAACCTCATTGAAGATCAGAAGAATTGACCCAGGAAGAATTCGAATTGCATGTAATCTATGTCATACCCCAATTCTGGACTAAGCAGTGGTGTGATGAACCGTCATGAGAACCAACAGTTCAAATCAGGATCTCGTATAGGTTATGCCAACCATGTTAAACCAAAACACATCCTAAAATAATAATCAGAGTAAATAGATAAATAGCGGAAGTCTTTTTAATAATGAACTGAGAGTCTACAGTGATAATTAAATATTTAACAAGTTATCCTCAAGTAACCAAAACATAATTAATACTGATTACAAGTATCACAATACGAAAGTTAACCACTAAGCGTAAACATAGTTGAAACACTAGCTTAACGAGCCATATTCGTCCTCCACAGCTTGCACATCCATAGCCGCTGCATGTCCACATTGACGTATTCATATAATCTTTAGCTATAACACCTGCAACATCAGAAACTAAAAGAAATTACGCACGCAAGGGTCAGCTCTTCAACTTGAGCTCAGTGAGAAAACAAAACAATGCAACAAATATATGCATGCATTCAATTCATATCTTTGGTCTAGTTTATAAGTTTGCAATGTGCTATAGAAAGGTTTGGTAGACCCCGTACCTCTATACACGAATGTGTGAATCCGTCCAATGGATCAAATACCCTTGCCAACCCTCATGCACCCACCATGGAATAGAGGTAGAGCTAAAGTGTCTGGATCAAACACCGCCAACACTTCCCCTGATACCCTACCCATACCAACACGTAAGCCCCTATTGGCGAGAGCTTGCAAACTGGGCTCGTAACTAACCAATCCTAATGCCAAATAGTGTATCCAAGGTGTCACAAACTAATTGAATAATAACAAACTATTTCTTTTATTAAGTCCAATGTCATGATTGATTCTATGCTTGTAAGCTTTTAATGTGCATCTCACATGTCATCGAATATTTCTGTTACTATTGCCCATGCATATTTAATTCTGTTTATTTATAACATGATGATGATGATGATACTAGGAATAGGCATGTGGTTGTATGTGTGTGGTTGGTGTGTTGGACACGAGTGGAGCATCAGAGGGAGGACATGGCTTGGTGGTCTCTGACCTTGTCACCAGACTCTAGCTCTATCTCTACTAAAGTCTTGTCCACTGACATCATCGTATCGCCATTATCTTAGCAGAACTATTACATCGTAAGGCATCAGGGGAGGTGGTCTCACACCGTGTAGTCTCTAACTCTGTCGGGGGGCCTTAGCTCTATCTCTATGGACATATTGAGAGATGCTGAGGTGAGGCCTTGGATATACTGTTTGGCATTAGGATTGGTTAGTTGCAAGCCCAGTTTGTAAGCCCTCGCCAATAGGGGCTTACGTATTGGTATGGATAGGGCATCAGGGAAAGTGTTGGCGGTGTTTGATCCAGACATTTTAGCTCTATTTCTATTCCATGGTGGGTGCATGTGGGTTGGCAAGGGTATTTGATCCATTGGACGGATTCACACATTCATGTATAGAGGTACGGGGGCCACCAAACCTTTCTATAGCACATTGCAAACTTATAAACCGAACCAAAGATATGAATTGAATACATGCATATGTTTGTTGCATTGTTTTGTTTTCTCACTAAGCTCAAGTTCAAGAGCTGACCCTTGCGTGCGTAATTCTTTTTAGTTTCTGATGTTGTAGGTGTTACAGTTAAAGATTATTTGAATACGTCAATGTGTGGACATGTAGCGGCTATGGATGTGCAAGCTGTGGAGGACGAATATGGCTCATCAAGCTAGTATTTCAACTATGTTTACGCTTAGTGGTTAACTTTCGTATTGTCATACTTGTAATCAGTATTATTTATGTTTTGTTTACTTGAAGATAACTTGTTAAATATTTAATTATCACTGTAGACTCTCAGTTCATTATTAAAAAGACTTCTGCTATTTATTTATTTACTCTGATTAATAATGTTGGATGTGTTTTGGTTTAACATGGTTTGCGTAACCTATACGAGATCCTGGTTTGAACCGTTGGTTTTCATGACGGTTCATCACACCACTGGTTAGTCTAGAATTGGGGTGTGACATAAACTACATGCAATTCAAATTCGTCCTGGGTCAATTCTTCTAATCATCAATGAGGTTTATTTTAAGGTCTTCGTATGGCCATCATTAGTAGTTTCTTATCAACCCTAACCCTCAAACTCATCCCTCATGATTATCATTGGGAATTACTCAAGGAATCACATAGATCATAATAGGTTGATATTGTCTATCTTTCGTAGAAGTCTTATTCCTTAGAGTTTACATCTTCAGAGATTCGTTTCATACCTTTGCATGTGATAGAGAGCCAATCTCTTCTCAGTAAATTCTTTTCCTTAGCTTTTTCTTCTTCTCCTTCTCTTCATTCTCTTTCTCTAGGGTTTACTAAAGTTTTAAAAGAGTGAAAAAGGGCTGAGGGACGTCCTTTATATAGAGGAAAACTCTCCATATAGAGTCCTCTTTCAATTAGGAAAGCAATCCCTTAGGTTAGGAAAGTTTCCAAAACTCGGAGTCTGATCTGGGGTCTCACAGTCGCATAAACCATCGATCGTAGGGTGAAAATCATCGACCGTGGGGTTCTGGATTTGAAATTTTTGTTCCCTTCCTTATGGTTGACCATACCTACCCAGGTATGCGACCTTTGGTATGTTTTCAGTGTTTTAACTCGATTCTCATACCTGGTTTGTGTTCTATCTTCACACGCTCGGTCCACTTGGTCCAGAAATGATGGGAAGACCTGGCACGACACGGTTAGACCAAGTTAGTAGAGTACGGGTCTTACAACTCCCCCTCTTATATAAATTTTGTCCTCGAAATTTGCACATACCTTCCTAGTCGAATAGGTGAGGATATTGCTTCCACATAATGTTCTCTTCTTCCCATGTAATTTCTTCTACATTTTGACTTCTCCAAGTAACCTTAACATAGTAAATGTCGCAGTTGTAAAGACGTTGCACCTTCCGGCTAGTGATCTCAAAAGGTACTACTTCGAATATCAAATCTTCAGTCAAATCTGATGGATCCATTGTTAACACATGTGTTGGATCTCTGACGTACTTTTTCAATTGTGAGACATGAAATACATCATATACACTAGATATTGATGGTGGTAGTGCTAATTAATATGCTACTTTGTTACGTCTATCTAAAACTTTACAAGGTCCAATATATCTGGGACACAACATTCCCTTCTGTCTAAACCTTTTCAAACCACACATAGGAGATATTTTCATAAATACCTTTTCACCTATGGTGAATTCGAGATCTCTGCATTGATTATCTGCATATTGCTTCTGACGGTTCTGAGCTATTCGTACTCTTTCCTTGATAATGTCGACCACTAGACAAGTCTCTTTAACAAACTCTGGTCCAACAATACTCCATTCTCCAACTTCGTTCCAAAATAAAGGAGTTCGTCATTTCCTACAATACAGTGCTTCATAGGGCGACATCTGTATAGTTGTTTGATAACTGTTGTTATAAGCGAACTCAATCAATGGTAATTTCTCATCCTATGATCCTTTGAAATCAATGACACAAGCTCGAAGCATGTCTTCTAAAATCTGAATAGTACGCTCTGACTGTCCATCAATCTGAGGATGGAATGCAGTACTAAACTTCAATGTTGTACCCATAGTCTTCTGTAATCCTTCCCAAAACTTTGAGGTAAAGCGTGGGTCTCTGTCGGACACAATGCTTTCAGGTACACCATGTAATCGGACAATATTAACTACATAAAGCTTAGCTAACCTCTCTAGGGTATACTAAGGTCGTATAGCTATGAAACGAGCTGTCTTGGTCAAATGATCCACAATCACCCAGACCGCGTCAACTACTCGGGGAGTAAATGGTAACTTAGTGACGAAGTCCATAGTGATGCAATCCCATTTCCATGCTAGTTCTGGTAGTGACTGCAATAATCCTGCAGGTCTTTGTCTTTCAGTCTTTACCTGCTGACAATTCAAGCATTGAGACACAAATTTATCTATATCCGCTTTCATTCCTCTCCACTAATCTACTTTCTTCAGATCATAATACATTTTTGTGCTTTCAGGGTGTATCGAATTAGCGGTGGTGTGAGCTTCCTTAATTAGTTTGTGTCTAATATCCAAGTCTTCATTCTTAGGATCACATACCCTTCCTTTGTATCTTAGTACCTTTTCAACGTCCAAGGTGAACTCAGGAGTAGTCCTACCTTTTCCGAGGTCTTCTTGCACCTTTCTCAGATAAGGGTCTGATTTAATAGCTTCTTTTAGTTCATCTAGCAAATCAGGTACAATCTTTAATGTAGAAAACATGTTTGAGAATAGATGAATAAACCCTTGGTCAGTTGATTCATTCAGAATATCAATCACAAACTGCTCTTTATCGTAATTAAATACTCTTCCTATGACACACACTACAGTATTTGCACTAGTTTCTTCCTGAGATTTTGTCATAGCTTTCCTGTTTAATGCGTCAGCAACTACATTAGCTTTTCCCGGATGATACTGGATATCGCAATCATAATCCTTCAGTAATTTCAGCCATCTTCTCTGTCTCATGTTCAACTCCTTCTGATTAAAAAGATAAGTGAGACTCTTATGATCTGATTTAATCTAAAATTTCTCTCCATACAAATAATGTCTCCATATCTTAACAGCATGTATTACTGCTGCTAATTCCAAGTCATGAGTGGGATATTTCTTCTCATGTGTCTTCAGTTGTCTTGAGGCATACGCAATTACTTGTTCTCCTTGCATAAGCACACATCCCAAACCTAATCCAGACGCATTGGTGTACAAGGTAAATGGTTGTCCTGGGATCTAAATAGTCAAGATGGGAGCTGATATCAATCTAGCCTTCAATGTTTGGAAACACTCTTCACATTTATCGGTCCAAACGAACTTTTCTCCTTTCATTGTCAGACTAGTGAGAGGTACGGCGATTCTAGAGTAATCTTCTATGAATCGTCAATAATAACCAGCTAAACCTAAGGAACTTCTTATTTCTGCAATATTCTTAGATGCTTTCCATTTCACAGTGGCTTCAATCTTGTTAGGATCCACTTTAATTCCTTCAGCAGATGCAACATGGCCTAAGAAAGAGACTTCATTCAGCCAGAATTCACACTTTGTAAATTTTACATAAAGCTCTTTCTTTTCTTAGTCGCTGCAAAGCGGCTCTTAGATTTGTGATATGAGTTTCTTTGTCCTTGGAGTAGACTAGTATGTCGTCAATAAATACAATTACTGATGTATCCAACATATCATGGAATACTCGATTCATGAGTTCCATAAAAGTTGAGGGTGCATTAGTCAATCCAAAAGACATAACTACAAATTCATAATGTCCATATCTGATTTTGAATGCTGTCTTTGGAATATCACCTTCATTAATCTTCAACTGATGGTATCCTGATCGAAGATCAATTTTGGAGAACACTTTGGCACCTTGCAACTGATCGAACAAGTCATCGATCCAAGGCAACGGGTACCGATTCTTGATTGTAAGCTTATTCAATTCCTGATAATCTATTTACAGTCAAACGTTACCGTCCTTCTTTTTTACGAACAATACTGGCACTCTCCATGGTGATATGTTGGGTCTGATATAACCCTTGTCCAGTAATTCCTATAATTGTACCTTCAGTTCCTTCAGTTTAGTAGGAGCCATTCGATAGGGTGTTTTGATACTGGTGCGGCTCTGGGTATAAGATCTATAACGAACTTTGTCGCTCAGTTGGGTGGTAGTCCTGGTAGTTTCTGAGGAAATACATCCAAAAATTCACGCACAACTTCAATATCCTTCATTCATGGTGCTTCCTTGGTAAGGTCGACCACGGATACTAGATACCCAATTCCTCCTTTCTCAAGGCATTTTTTAGCCTTCAATGCAGAGAATGAGTTTTCGTTTACGGGGAAGTTTGGTTCCCGTAAAACTAAACTTTGTTCCTTCCTTGTCTTTAAATGTTAGTTTCTTTTCCGCACATAATAGGTTTGCGAAGTGTCGAGCTAACCAATCCATTCCCAAGATAACGTCAAAGTCTGCCATCTCAAGTTGAATTAAGGTTGCATCCAAAATCTTCTTGCCGATAAGAACTGGACATGGTCCATAACCTTTGTTTAGTTCCACTTCTAATCCCATAGGTGATCGTACAAGCAGTTTGTAGTCTAAAGGTCTAAGGGGTAGATTTAACTTCTTTCCAAACGATACAGATATAAAAGAATGAGTAGCTCCAGAGTCAAAGAGTACTCTGGCTAGTAAGCCATTAATAAGTACGATACTTGTGATTTGATTTCATTTAGTCTACATGCTCACACAATGTAGTACAAAACGAAAGGTTCTGGTCATACCTGTGTCCACATCAGACGACGCGACAACATCCTCAGAAGTAACTGCATAAAATTTTCCTTGCTGTAGTTGCTTCCTTAGCTTAGGGCACTCTCTTGAATAATGTCCTACTTGATCGTAATTGAAGCATTTGACTCCAGCATTACTTTTCTTCTATTGAGGTTAGGCTGTCGGAGTAGTCTTGGGTGTAGCATTGAAGCCTTGAGTACAGAAGGGTTTAAATGTTTTTGGATTCCCTCCGTTGTATGAGTTTCCATTGGGCCTCTTTATACCTCTATTCTGAGCAAAATAACTTTTCCTCTGGCTCAATTCCAGTACTCGAGCAATCTGTACTGCTTCATTATAAATCTTCTTTTCCAGTCCCAATACACGCTCACGGATGTTTCCCCTAAGTCCCATGATGAACTTTGGATTTTGGTATTTTTCTCCTATATGCTAGAGGGAGCAAAGAAGAACAATTCTTTATAACGCTGTTGATATGTGTCTACAATCATCTGTCCCTGATACAGTCTCAGAAACTCCTTTTCCATTTGGTCTCTGAAACTCCTGAGAAAATACTTCTCAAAGAACGCTTCTTTATAGATAACCCATGTCAGTTGGGCATGCTTTGTTAACAGATAACTTCTAGTTGATTTCCACCAATGGTGTGCATCACCTTTCAACATAAACGTGACACGTAATACCTTATCTTCTTCATTTATAGTCATCATCATAAAGTTTCTTTCCATTTCCTCGATCCAGTGAGCTAGCCACAAAGGATCCGATGGTTTTCCTGTGAATTCCTTCGGCTTCAATTTCAGGAAACTCTCGATCAGTCTAGAGTGATCAAGCTGATACTGTACATATGCCCCATACATCGGCGGCTGGTACTGATGGTTACCTTGGTTATACCCGCCTTGCGGTGCTTCAGGGTTTTGCACTTGGCCTTGCACTACTGGTGTTTGTGGTGCTTGGGGTATAGTATTGCTACCACCAGGTGCAGTACTGGCTTGTCCTGTAGGTAGAGATGTTGTGTTTGCAACTGGAAAAGCAATTCCCATAGCAGCTTGCATGTTGGTTTGCATTTGCTGTATTTGCTGCATTTGTTGTGCCAAATTCATCACCACAGTAGCCAGATTCATAGGTAGTGCATGTAAGTTGGTTGGGTTGGCTTGGGTGTGAACATTCTGAGGTGTAGCATTTTGAGCTCTAATATTTCCTTCCTATCCTTGCTGACCTTCATTGTCATTAGTCTCCATAGGTGGTGGAGATGGATTTGCATTCTGTCTCCTTTTTCTTACTCTGCGCCCAACCATTTAAACTCTTGGGTGGTATGTTATTGGCAAAGCTACACATGTGAGACAAAATAGAACGGAAGTATTGCGTTAGTCTCACAATGGAAAGCGAGATAAGAACAAAATTAATAGGCAAAAGTTCGGACATAATCAAAAAGCAGACAACAGTTAGTTATACGGTCGATGGCCTACAGTCGGATGTTGTGCGACCACAGGTGCGACCTTCAAAATCCTGGCAACTTACTGAGACCCTATGGTCGATCATACGATCGATGGTTTTGGTCGAAATGTGCGACCGTATGGTTCAAAATCAGGTTTTTAAACCTGTTTTCAAGATTTTTCCCTCTCATTCTCCTTTCCTTTCCAACGGTCTCAACTCAACTCGCCACCACTGAGTTGCTACAGTGTCTACCGTACAAACTTGGTGATTTTTCCATCGATCCACGATCTCCATTCCATTCCTTGAGGTATGTTCTCTACTTTTCTCCATTTTTAAGCTTTCATACCTAGGTTTTGCTCCATTTGTAGTGTTTTCTTCAAATTAATATTTTTCTGACCATAAAAATTTGATTTTTATTGGGGGTTATTGCTATTGGCTACCCAATGGATGAAAGCCCTCAAGAAAATTTGAGTTTCATCGATTAGTTTAGTAGAAACTTGAAAATTCCTATTTTTTACCTAAATTTTAGGGGTTTTTCCCAATTGTCAAAATTTCTTCAAATTTGACCTACCTAGTTTAAATTTCCCATTATATGAGCCTTGCAGGATGATTTGGGACCTATGTAAGTCTTCCTGCCCAAATGTTTGGATGAAAAGTGAGGCTTTTACGTTGTTATGCTGTCAAATTTTCAAATTTATCTAACTTATTTTTCTTATTTTATTCTCTTGCAGTTATCATGGTTCGCACTAAAGTTCCTCGAGTTCATGACCCACGACGCTTCAGGTCCGTTGAAGCAGAGGTCTGATATCCTTGGTTTGATCGAAAGAAAGTGGAAGGGGTCGGTGTGTGAACTTAGCCCATTTAGCCCTGTTTGAGGTGGAGAGGACATTTGGTGACATGGGCTGGCTTCCAGTGATCTTGTACGAGGCTTGCACTTGCCTGGACTTGGTCAAGCAGTTCTACTGTCACCTACAGGTAGAGGGTGACTTAGAAGATGTTAACAGGGGTAGAGAGCTTTGGATCACCAACTGGGTAAAGGGGTTCAGATCTCTTTCAACTGTCAAGAGTTGGCTGATCTCCTAGGCATTTCCAACAATGGTCAGTTGGTTTACTGTGCACCTAGGGAGCCACAGTTCTGTCTACATAGGTGCGTGCAGAAATAGATAATCAGATTCTTCGGGATGACCGCTGGGAGATGAAAGCAGTCAACCTGCGTTCAAAGTCACGGGTCTACTGTAAAATTATCCAGCATAATCTTATTCCTCAGGGCAGACACAACGAGATGGTCTCACAGCTGATTCAGTACCTACTGTACTGTATCTGTACTAGGCAGCCTATCTGCCTCCCATATATTATTCTTCAAACTATGCACAGAGCTACGTTGCCTGACTCGAGAGGTAACTTGCCCTATGGGCGGCTGATCTCCACCTTGCTCACTCGTCTACAGGTGGACCTAGTGGATGAGAGGATCCTTGAGGACACCTTCTCAGCTGACCTTGATTGAGAGGCCATCAATAGGATGGGCATGAGAGAGATACAGGTCAAGGATGATGAAAGTAATGCTATGAGACGTCCTCTCACTTGGGTAGCGACAGCAGATGCAGAGGCGGCAGCAGCAGCAGCAACAGAGGTAGCAACAGAGGCAGTAGCACAGGCACACGAGGGTGATGATGAGGAAGATGATGATCGGATATACATGAATGTGGATGCCATCCCTCCTCCATCACCACAGCATTCTATTGGAGCTAGCCCTTCTCGGGCTTCTCATTCAGCTGGCCCTTCATACGCACCACCAGATGACATGATGGGGCTGTTACATGAGATTCGGGAGGCTTAACATGTGACTGTTTGGAGAGTAGGAGAGCTTCTAGATGCCTAGTGCTCTACAGACCAGCGGGTAGCGGATCTGACAGCTAGTCTCCGAGCGACTCAGACTCAGGTGGCCTAGCCTACGAAAGTATATGTTGAGGACTATGATAGAGATCGAGAGGCACCTCCTCCTCCAGCACCTCCAGCTCCATGATATCATTTATTTCTTTTTCCCTTTTATACTACAGAGTAACTGTCTGGATTGTAGACTGTACTCTGATTTGGATGTACATTTGTCTTATTCCTATTGGGATATATATATATATATATATATATATATATATATATATATATATATATATATATATATATATATATATATATATATATATGTTTCCCCTTTACATATGTGCATTATTCTCTTTCTTAGTTTATGTCTCATACAACACAGGTGCTTATGGTGTGTTCTTACTACAGCTTTTAATTTTATCCTAACTCAGTTTATGACTCATGTGGAAGTAGTTAGGTCAATAGGTAGAACCTAAGATGCTCTGATACCAAGTTGTCACACCCCAATTCTGGTCTAACCAGAATGGTGTGATGAACCGCCAATAAACCAACAGTTCACCCAGGATCTCATATAGGTCGTACCCACCATATCAAACCACACACACATTCCACATTAATAATCAAAGGTAATAAACAAATAAGCGAAAGTCTTACAGATAATGAACTGAGAGTCTAACAGTGATAAATAAGTATTTAATCCAATTATCTCCAAACCACAAGACATAAAAATAAATAATCAATTACATACCTGATGTTCAAATTATAACTAAACTTAAGCAAAAACACATTGGTTGCACTCGCAGGATGAATTATGTGCATCTTCTTCAGCTTCTACGTCCATCACAGCAACGTGTCCATACGTCGGCACATTCATATATTCTTCAACAGTAGGACCTGCAACATCAACTAAAAATATTCAACGTCGAAAGGGTGAGCACACATCAAGGCTCAGTGAACAAACAAAACAATGCAACAAACATATGCATGCATCTAATTCATATCTTTGGTCTGGTTTATAAGTTTGCAATATGCTGTAGAAAAATTTAGTGGCCACCGCACCTCTATACACGAGTGTGTGAATCCACCCAATAGATCAAATACTATTGTCGTCCCACATGCACCCACCATGGAATAGAGATAGAGCTAAAGTGTCTGGATCAAACACAGCCAACACTTCCCCTGATGCCCTACCCATACCAACACGTAAGCCCCTATTGGTGAGGGCTTGGAAACTGGGCTTGCAACTAATCAATCCTAATGCCAAACAGTGTATCCAAGGCCTCACCCCAGCATCCCTAAATACGTCCATAGAGATAGAGCTAAGGCCCCCCGATAGAGTCAGAGACCACACGGTCTAAGACCACACGGTCTGAGACCACCTCCCCTGATGCCCTACGACGTAATAGTTCTGCTAAGGTAATGGCGATATGATGATGTTAATGGGCAAGACTTGAGTAGAGATAGAGCTAGAGTCTGGTGATGAGGTCGAAGATCACCATGCCACGTCCTCTCCCTGATGCTCATCCACATCCAATACACTAACCACACACATACATTCATATGCCTATTCCTAGCATCATCATCATCATCATGTTATAAATAAACGGAATTAAATATGCATGAATAGTAATAGCAGAAATATTGGATGACATGTGAGATGCACATTACAAACATACAAGCATAGAATCAATCATGGCATTGGACTTAATAAAAATAAACAGTTTGTTATTAATCAATTAGTTTAGGTCTTGTTCCCTCACCTGTTAGCAGTACTCGATCTCCTTATAAGCCTTGAAATTCTCTTTGAATTGATTTAACAACCTAAAAGTTATATGAATTTAAGTTAAGGTTCATATGTGACATGTTACAGTAGTCGAAAATTGAAACAGAACACTGATAAGTGTCTGATTGGTCCTATGGTTTCATACTGTATCGACCTTACTGCCTACGGTCGCATATGGAGCGACCATAGCTGCGACCATATGGTTTCTAAAATCTTCCTGAATGCCTATAGTCGATCCTCTCGTCATGCTGGTCATGCTATGGTCGATCGTAGCTGCGACCTTGAGATTTCTAGTCATAGATTACATACAATTCGAATTCTTCCTAGGTCAATTCTTCTGATCTTCAATGGGGTTTATTCTAAGGTCATCCTATGACCATCATTAGTAGTTTCTTATCAACCCTAACCATCAAACTCATCCCTCATGGATATCATTGGAAATTACTCAAGGAATCACATAGATCATAATAGGTTGATATTGTCTATCTTTCGTAGAAGTCTTATTCCTTAGAGTTTACATCTCCAGAGATTCGTTTCATACCTTTGCATGTGATAGAGAGCCAATCTCTTCTCAGTAAATTCTTTTCCTTAGCTTTTTCTTCTTCTCCTTCTCTTCGTTCTCTTTCTCTAGGGTTTACTAAAGTTCTAAAAGAGTGAAAAAGGGTTGAGGGACGTCCTTTATATAGAGGAAAACTCTCCATATAGAGTCCTCTTTCAATTAGGAAAGCAATCCCTTAGGTTAGGAAAGTTTCCAAAACTCGGAGTCTGATCTGGGGTCTCACAGTCGCATAAACCATCGATCGTAGGGTCAAAATCATCGACCGTGGGGTTCTGGATTTGAGAATTTTATTCCCTTCCTTATGGTCGACCATACCTACCCAGGTATGCGACCATGGGTAGGTTTTCAGTGTTTTTAACTCAATTCTCATGCCTGATTTGTGATCTATCTTCACACGCTCGGTCCACTTGGTCCAAGAATGATGGGAAGACCTAAAACGACACGGTTAGACCAAGTTAGTGGAGTGCGGGTCTTACAAAGTCTCTCCCACCTCATCTTGGTTCATTCTTCATGGTGGGTGATATTCTCCCACCACTTTGGTGGCCTAAAACTAGACAAACACTCCCTATTGGGGTGTATACCAACCTAGGGCAGGTTTCATAGGTTCTGTTAATGGTGGGAAACCACCACCATTAATGGGTTTATTTGCAATCAATAAAGAGGAAAGAGATTAGGATAGGCGTACTCACTTGGAGATTGAAGGGGAGAGCAACGAGCTTGGGTCCTACAAGGGTCTTCCCAAATCTTCCATTAAGTAGCTCCACTCCTCCATCAAAATCCCACCCAAATGTGGGATTTTGGCCTCCTTTTATAAGTGGAGAGAGAGAGAGAGAGAGAGAGAGAGAGAGCCAAAAGGGCTAACTTTTCGTCAACTGGCAGGTTGAACTGGAGGCAGGCAACCGACTGATGTAGCCTCTGATCCTATCAGTCGTTTGGGCCAAAAAGCAGCTTGGGTGCCACTCTAAGCACCCAACCTCGTGGTTCACCTTGGGGATTCTCCTAAGGCCTGTTAAGTGAATCCCACGCTAAGGTAAATGTTTTTACCTGGGCGTTGCGTGTGTTGTCTCACTCTAGCTTCGTGTCCTACTACCGACAGAACATGAAGACCTGCACAGGAAATATCTTGGTTAGTAGGAGAATTTTGGGGGCGGGTCTTGTAGCATGCACACATATCCAGGTCTATCCCAGCCGACTTTGGGATTGGAAATCCCAACCCTAACTAAAAGGCTTTCTTTGGTTTGTATTATATAATATATTATGAAATTTATGATTGTTTGGTATAATTTATAATGTCTATTTATAATTAAAAAAAATTGATATAATTCATAATCTAAAAATAGGTTAATAGTTATTTATCATTACTGGATAATGTATTATTCTTTAATCATCACCTAAACTTAAAACCTGATAAAACCTCTCCCATTTTCTTCATCTCACTTCTTCTAAACTCTCTCCTTCCTCTTGCATCTCTTCCAGGCGAACTGTCACACCCCAATTTCGTACTATTCAGAATGGTGTGATGAACCACAATAAACCAACGGTTCAACCAGGATCTCAAAAAGGCTATGTCCGTTTGCTTAAACCATACACATCCACAACCATTATCAGAGTAAATAAACAATAGCGGAAGTCTTATATATTAAATGAACTGAGAATCTAAGAATGATAACATAAATAAATTATCCATTTATTCTCCTTTGACTAAGACATAAAATAAAATAAAATAATCAATTACATTTCCTTAATAATAAAAATCTAATCGAAGACGCAAGAGTTGCACTCGCATGATGAAACATGCGACTCCATCACGACTTCTGCATCCATCGCCACCGCATGTCCGTACATAGGAGCATTTATATAATCTTCAACAGTAGTACCTGCATCATCAACAAAAAACATTCGACGTCGAAAGGGTGAGCACACATCACAGCTCAGTGAGCAAACAAAACAATGCAACAAACATATACATGCATTCAATTCATATCTTTGGTCTGGTTTATAAGTTTGCAATGTGCTATAAAAAGGATAGGTGGCCGCCGCACCTCTATACACAAATGTGTGGAACCACCCAATGGATCAAACACCATTGCTGCCCCCACATGCACCCACCATGGATTAGAGATAGAGCTAAAGTGCTTAGGATCGCACCGCATCACACTTCCCCTGATGCTCTACCCATACCAATACGTAAGCCCCTGTTGGCGAGGGCTTACAAACTGGGCTCGCAACTAACCAATCCTAATGTCAAACAATGTATCGAATGCCTCACCCCAGCATCCCTCAATACGTCCATAGAGATAGAGCTAAGGCCCCCGGCAGAGTCAGAGACTACATGGTCCGAGACTACCTCCCCTGATGCCCTACGACGTAATAGTTCTGCTAAGATAATGGCGATACGACAATGTTAGTGGACAAGACTTGAGTAGAGATAGAGCTAGAGTCTAGTGACCAGGATGAACCACAGTGTCATATCCTCCCCCTGATGCCCCACTCGCATCAAGCACACTAACCACACAAATACATTCACATGCCTATTCCTAGCATCATCATCATCATCATGTTATAATAAACAAAATTAAATATGCATGAACAGTAATAACAAGAATAGTAGATGACATGATATATACACATTACAATCATACAATCATAGAATCATACATGGTATTGGACTGAATAAATGAAAATAGTTTATTATTAGCCAATTAGTTTAGGTCTTGTTCCCTCACCTTTGGTTGAGCATAGATCCTCGTTTAAGCTTTATGAATCACTTTTAAATCAGTAGAAAGGCCTAACAAGTCGATAGATTTTAATTAGAATTAATTCCAATAAATTTAGACTAACCTAAATCGTAGGGTCACAGGTAGGGTAGTACCTAGGGTAGCAGTTTTTTGCGACCCTAGGGTGTAGGGACGGACGTGGGGTCGGATACCATTCGACCCTACGTACGACCACACCCTCCCTGGGACTTCCCGAGGGCATGTGGTCGATCCTGTGATCTCGTAGGGTCGGATATCATTCGACCCTACATGTGACCACACGTATTCTGAGTCGACCTTTCATTCTAAAGTTCATTCTTTCATGTTTGGATCCTTTGGCTTACTTTCATGGTCCATTCTACGATTGTTCTATGGCTCAAAACTACAAGTTATACACTATTTATAGTCCATAATGATTTCCTCCATGGAATCTCTTGAAACTTATCCATGGATGGATGATTTGGGTTTCTCCTAACCCTATGTTCTTCATAACTATCCTATGATCTCTTATTCAGTTAAGGAATTAGGTTCATACCTTTATTTAGAGGTTTCTCTGAACTTCCTCGTCTTCCTTAGTCTTCTTCTTCAAGTTTCCTTCTCTTTTTCTCTTCCTTCTCTTTCTCTTTCTCTCACTTTCAATTAGGGTTGTAAAGGAGTGAAAGAGTTTAAGAGACGTCCCATTTATAGAGAAAAACCCTCCATAATAAGTCCCAATGAGTTTAGGAAAGATCCCCTTAGAATTAGAAAAGTTTCCTAATTTTTGGTTTCTGTCTGTCATCGTAGGGTCGGACGTAGGGTTGTAGGATCCGTCGACCCTACACCTTCTTAGTCATCTGACCTTACGACTAAAAAGTCATGGGTTGGACTTCTGTTGAGGTAGGATCGACCCTACCTGTTTAGGCATGCGACCATACCCTCACATTTACTATTTTTGGGTTAGACTCATACCTGGTTTTGTGATTTCTTCACGCACTTGGTCCACTTGGCTCGACCATGATAGGTAGACCTGGTACAAGGTGGTAAGACCGGTTAGTTCACTACGTGTCTTATAACTCCCCCCCTCTTATTAAAAATTTCATCCTCGAAATTTGTACATACCTTCCGAGTCGAAAAGGTGAGGATATTGCTTCCGCATAGCGTTCTCTTCTTCCCACGTGATCTCTTCTATATCTTGTCTCCTCCAGGTGACTTTAACATAATAGATGTCTCAGTTGCGTAGACGTTGAATCTTTTGACTAGTGATTTCAGTTGGTGCTACTTCGAATGTCAAATCATCAGTTAGATCTGGTGGATCCGCTGTCAAAACGTGTGTTGGATCTCTGACGTACTTCTTTAATAATGAGATATGAAATACATCATGCACACTTGACATAGATGGTGGTAGTGCTAACTGATAAGCCATTTTTCTACGTTTGGCTAAAATCTCATATGGCCCAACATATCTCGGACTTAGCTTCCCTTTCTGTCCGAATCGTTTTAAACCCCGCATAGGTGATACCTTCAAGAATACCTTATCACCTACGACAAATTCAAGGTCTCTGCATCGAGTATCTGCATACTGTTTCTGATGATTCTGAGCTGTTCTAACTCTTTCCTTGATAATGTTGAATACTCGATAAGTCTCTTCAACAAATTCTGGTCTAACGATGCTATGTTCTCCAACTTCATTCCAAAACAGAGGGGTTCGACACTTCCTTCCATACAGTGCTTCATAGGGTGACATCTGTATAGTAGCCTGATAGCTGTTGTTATAGGCAAACTCGATCAAGGGTAGTTTCTCATCCCATGAGCCTTTAAAATTAATAACACAGGCTCGAAGCATGTCTTCTAAAATCTGAATGGTACGCTCCGACTGTCCGTCTGTCTGAGGATGGAATGCAGTACTGAACTTCAACGTTGTACCAATAGCCTTTTGCAATCCTTCCCAAAACTTTGAAGTAAAGCATGGGTCTCAATCGGACACAATGCATTTAGGTACACCATGTAATCTGACAATGTGATCCACATATAGCTTTGCTAACCTCTCCAGGTATACTATGGTCGTATAGCTATAAAGCGAGTTGTCTTAGTCAGACGATCTACAATCACCCAGACCGCGTCAACTACTCGAGGACTCAATGGTAACCCAGTGACGAAGTCCATAGTGATGCAGTCCCATTTTCATGCTAGTTCTGGCAGTGGCTGCAACAGTCCTGTAGGTTTTTGTCGTTCAGCCTTCACCCTCTGACAATTTAGGCATTGAGACACGAATTTAGCTACATCTTCTTTCATTCCTCTCCACCAATATAATTTATTCAAATCATGATACATCTTTGTACTTTCAGGATGTACCGAATAGGCGGTGGTGTGAGCTTCCTTAATCGGTGTCTAATGTCTAAATTTTCTGTTTCAGGAACACATACTATTCCTTTGTACTTCAGTACCTTTTCATCGTCTAAGGTGAACTCAGGAATAGTCCTATCTTTTTCGATGTCTTCTTGTACCGTTCTTAGATAAGGGTCTGATTTAATAACTGCTTTCACTTCGTCAATTATATTAGGTACAATCTTCAACGTTGCGAACATATTTGAAAACCGATGAATAAACCCTTGGTTGGTTGATTCACCTGGTGCATCTATCACGAACTGCTCATTATCGTAATTGAACACTTTTCCTGTAGTACACATTACTGCAGTCGTCTTAACTTCTCCTTGAGATTTTATCATTGTTTTTCTGCTTAGCGCATCAGAAACTACATTAGCCTTTCCTGGATGATACTGGATATTGCAATCATAATCCTTCAATAATTCCAGCCATCTTCTTTGTCTCATGTTCAACTCCTTTTGATTAAAAAGATAAGTGAGACTCTTATGATCTGATTTAATCTGAAATTTCTCTCCATACAAATAATGTCTCCATATCTTGACAGCATGTACTACTGCCGCTAATTCCAAGTCATGAGTGGGATAGTTCTTCTCATGTGTCTTCAGTTGTCTTGAAGCATACGCAATTACTTGTTCTCCTTGCATAAGTACACATCCTAAACCCAACCCAGACGCATCAGTGTACAAGATAAATGGCTGTCCTAGAATAGGAATAGTCAAGATCGGAGCAGATATCAATCTAGCCTTCAATGTTTTGAAACTTTTCTCACGTTTATCAGTCCAAACAAACTTTTCTCTTTTCTTAGTCAAACTGGTGAGAGGTACGGTAATTCTGGAATAGTCTTCGAAGAATCGTCGATAATACCCAGCTAGACCTAGGAAACTTTTAATTTCTGCAACGCTCTTCGGTGCTTCCCACTTTACAATGGCTTCAATCTTGCTAGGATCTACTTTAATTCCTTCAGCGGATACAACATAGTTTAAGAAAGCGACCTCATTTAACCAAAACTCACACTTTGTAAATTTGGCGTAAAGCTTCTCTTTCCTTAATCGCTGCAGAGCGGCTCTTAAATTCATGACATGAGTTTCCTTGTCCTTGGAGTAGACCAATATATCATCAATAAACAGAATAACCGACGTATCCAACATATCATGGAATACCCGATTCATGAGTTTCATAAAAGTTGTGGGTGCTTTAGTCAATCCAAAAGACATGACTAAAAATTCATAATGTCCATATCTTGTTCTAAATGCTGTCATTGGAATATCACCGTCCTTAATCTTCAACTGATGGTATCCTGACCGAAGGTCGATCTTGGAGAACACCTTGGCACCTTGCAACTGATCGAACAAGTCATCGATCCGTGGTAATGGATACCGATTCTTGATTGTCAGCTTATTCAATTCCAGGTAGCCTATACACAGTCGAACGCTACCGTCCTTCTTCTTTACAAATAATACTGGTGCTCTCCATGGTGATATGCTAGGTTTAATGTAATCCTTGTCTAATAATTCTTGTAACTGTACCTTCAATTCCTTTAGTTCAGTAGGAGCCATTCGATAGGATGTTTTAGATACTAGTGCGGCTCCGGGAATCAGATCTATAACGAACTCTGTCGCTCGGTCGGGTGGTAGTCCTGGTAGTTCTTTAGGAAATACATCTGGAAAGTCATGCACAACATCAATATTCTCCATTTATGGTGCTTCCTTGGTGAGGTCGACCACTGATACTAGATACCCAACTCCTTTTTTCTCGAGGCATTTCCTAGCCTTTAATGCAGAGAGGATGAGTTTTCGTTTACGGAAAAGTTTGGTTCCCGCAAAACTAAACTCTGCTCCTTCCTTGTCTTTAAATGTCAGTTTCTTTTCTACACATAATAGGTTTGTAGAATGCCGAGCTAATCAGTCCATTCCCAAGATGACGTCAAAGTCTGCCATCTCAAGTTGAATCAAAGTTGCATCCAAAGTCTTCTCATCAATAAGAACTAGACATGGTCTATAACCTTTTTCTAATTCTACTTCTAATCCCATCGGCGATTGTACAAGCAGTTTGTAGTCTAACGATCTGAGGGGTAGATTCATCTTCTTTCCAAATGACACAGATATAAAAGAATGAGTAGCTCCAGAATCAAAGAGTACTCTAGTGGGTATGCCATTAATAGGTACAATACTTGTGATTTGTTTTCGTTTTAGTCTACATGATCACACAATGTAACACAAAATGAAAGGTTGAGGTCATACCTGTAACCACATCAGGCGATGTGGCAGCATCCTCAGATGTAACAGCATAAACCTTCCCTTGTTGTAGCTGCTTTCTGGGTTTAGAACACTCTCTTGAATAATGTCCTATTTGGTTGCAGTTAAAGCATTTTACTCCTTCATTGTTTTGCTTTTGTTGCGGTTGAGCTGCTGGAGTAGTCTTGGCTACAGCATTAAAGCCTTGAGTACGGAAGGGTTTGAATGTCCTTGTATTCCTTCCGTTATAAGAATTCCCATTTGGCCTCTTGATACATTTATTTTGAACAAAGTAGCTCTCTTTCTAGCTCGACTCTATTACTCGAGCAATTTGTACTGCTTCATTGTAGACTTTCTTCTCCAGTCCCAGAAAATGCTTACAGATGCTTCCCCTAAGTCCCATGACAAACCTTCGGGTCTTTGTGTTTTCTTCCTGCACGCTGGCAGGTACAAAGAAAAACAGCTCCTCATAACGTTGTTGGTATGCATCCACGGTCATTTGCCCCTGATAAAACTCAGGAACTCTCTCTCCATAGAATCTTTAAAACTTCTAGGGAAATACTTCTCAAAGAATGACTCTTTATATATAACCCAGGTCAATTGGATGTGCTTTATTAACAAATAAGTCCGTATGGACTTCTACCAGTGGTGTGCATCGCCTTTTAGCATGAAGGTTGCACACAGCACTTTCTCCTCCTCATTCATTGTCATCATCGTAAAATTTCTTTCGATTTCATCCATCCAGTGTGCTGGCCACAAAGGATCTGCTGGGTTATCATTATATTCCTTGGGCTTCATCTTCAGAAAATGCTCAATCAGTCAGGAGTGGTCCAGCTGATATGGAGCATAGGCCCCATACATAGGTGGTTGATACTGGTAACTGCCTTGAGCTCCTCAGGATTCTACACTTGAGCCGGCATGACTGGTGTTTGAGGTGCGTAGGGTACCGTGTTGCTTCCCCCTGGTACTGTGCTAGCTTGTCCTGCTGGCATAGGTGTCGTATGTGCAGCTGGAAAAGCCATGCCTATAACAGCCTGGATATTGGCTTGCACCTGCTGTATTTGCTGCAGCTGTTGTGCCAAGTTCATTACCGTGGTAGCCATATCTGTAGGTGGGGCTGGCAACTTTGTAGGATTTGCCTGGCCACTAGCCATTGGCAGTGCCATATTTAGATTCTCCTGTGTTTCATGATTTACATGGCTATCTTCCTCCACGGGTGGTGGTGGTGGAATTGGGTTACGTCCCCGTTTGGTCACCCTTCGCCCAGCCATTTCCTGTTCTGGTGGTGGTAGTGTCTGAAAACAATCATAGCACATGTAGGCAATCAATATAAGTTGTTCTCAAGTAAAAATCCATCTAATCAATATAAATTTCTAATTTTTCAGATCATTCTGACAAAATATTGTATTTTCCATCGTAGGGTCGATGGTAGGGTCGATCCTTATGCGACCCTAGGGTATGCGACCCTAATAAACCCTGTCAGCTTACCGAGAGCCTAGGGTCGATTGTAGGGTCGGTATATGTCCGACCCTAGGTCCGACCCATGGTTCTCTGTCAGATCACCGAGAGCCTAGGGTCGATGGTAGGGTCTGACGTAGGGTCGCACATTTTGGTCGAATTCTGCGACCTTACGATCCAAAATAAGGTTTTTAAACCCGATTTTGGATTCATTTCCCATTCTTTATCCTTTCTTCCAACTCAACCCGTTTCCCTGAGTTGCTACAGTATCGACCCCTAGTGTTTGGTGATCTTTCCTTCCGTTTGAGACTTCTGCTCCTTCTCTTTAGGTATGCTCTCTACCGTTTTCCATTTTTAAGCTTTCTAAACTAAGTTTTTGTCCATTTACATCATTTTCTTCAAATTAAATTTTTTCTAACCATAAAAATTTAATTTTTATTGGGGGCTTTTGCTATTGGTCACCCAATGGACGAAAGCCCTCAAAAATATTTGAGTTTCATCAGTTGGTTATTGAGAAACTTGAATTTTTCCATTTTTGACCTAATTTTTGAGAATTTTTGAATTTATTAAAATTTCTTCAAATTCGATCTTTCTAGATTAAATTTCCAACTGTATGAGCTTTGCAAGATGGTTTGGAACCTATGTAAGTCCTCCTGCCCAGTTGTTTGGGTGAAAAGTGAGGCTTTTGACCAAATCATGCCGTTATAATGCTGAAATTTTGAGTTTTTCACCATTACTAATATCTTGTTTGTTTTTCTATGTCTTGACAGATAGTATGGCTCGTACCAAGGTTCCTAGGGCTCATGACCCAGTTCGTTTTTGCTCCAATGAGGCCGAAGCTCAGTATGCTCGCTATGAGGGTAAGAAAGTAGAGGGGGGTCGTTGTGTGAACTTGGCTAGTCTGACCTTGTTCAACGTGGAGGGTGATTTTGGTGATATGGGCTGGCTCCCTGTGATCACCTATGAGGCTTGTACCCATCCTGATCTAGTGAGACAGTTCTATTGCAATCTCCAGGTAGTGCGGGATCGCAATGACACAAAGAGAGGTAGGGAGCTCAGGATCACGAGCTACGTCAAAGGGGTAGAGGTTTCATTTGACTGCCAGCAGTTGGTTGATCTTTTGGGTATATCAAATGACGACCCTTTGGTGTACTGTGCTCCCAAGGAGCCCCAGTTCCTATCCTTGGAGATGCTTGCTAGGATTGACAGTCAGCTAATCAAAGATGATCGCTGGGAGATGAAAGCGATCAACCTACGTCCAGAGCCTCGGGTATACTGCAAAATTATCCAGCACAACCTGATACCCCAGAGTGGACATTATGAGAGGATCTCCCAGTTGACTTAGTATGTCCTCTACTGTATTTGCACCAGGCAGCCTGTCAGCCTGTCAGCCTTCCTTATATCATTATCCGGACGATGATCCGTGCTACGCTTCCTGGTCAATTGGGCAACCTACCCTACGAACGTCTGATCACCACATTGCTCACCCACCTACACGTTGACTTAGTAGATGAAAGGATTCAGGAGAAGACCTTCTCATCGGATCTTGACTGGGAGGCCATCTGTAAGATGGGTTTGCGGGATGTTCAGGTCAGTGATGATGAGAGGAACCCTCTGGTGCATCCTCGTACTCGAGTAGAGGTAGTAGATACCGCGACGGCAGCAGCAGCAGCAGCAGCAGGAGCAGGGGTCCCTAGGGGTGATGCCGAGGATGATGATCGTATGTTTATGGATGTAGATGCCATACCTCCTCCATCACCTCTACATTCTACTGGAGCTGGTCCATCTCGGGCTCCTTCACACATGGTTGGTCCTTCACACCCACCATCTGATGATATGATGGGATTACTACGTGAGATCAGAGAGGCTCAATGCGCGACGGGCTTGAGAGTAGAAGAGCTTCTAGATGCTCAGCGCACGACAGATAGGAGAGTAGGAGAGCTCCTAGATGCTCAGCGCGCGACTAATGGGAAAGTGGGGGAGCTTCTAAATGCTCAGCGTGCGTCTGATCAGTGGATGGCGGAGTTGACAGCTAATCTCCAGATGACCCAGACTCACGTAGCTTGGTTAACTAGAGTGTATGCTGAGGACTATGATAGAGATCGCGAGGCACCTCCTCCTTCATCACCTCCAGCTCCATGATGTATATTTTCTTTTTATCCTTCTTTGTACTACAGAGTAACTGTCCGGGTTGTGGACTGTACTCTACTTTGGATATGTATAAACGTGCTTTTTATTTGATGAATATGAAACATGTTTCTCCTTTTTATATATTCATTATTCTCTTTCTTAATTTTGTCTCAAACAACACAGGTGCTTACAGTGTGTTCTTATTAAAGCTTTTAAATTTTATCCTAACTCAGTTCACAAACTTTTGTGGAAGTATACTGGTTTAATAGATAGGGCCTGAGAGCTCTGATACCAAGTTGTCACACCCCAATTCTATACTATTCAGAATGGTGTGATGAACCGCAATAAATCAACGGTTCAACCAGGATCTCAAACAGGCTATGTCCGTTTGCTTAAACCATACACATCCACAACCATAATCAGAGTAAATAAACAATAGCAGAAGTCTTATATATTAAATGAACTGAGAATTTAAGAATGATAACATAAATAAATTATCCATTTATGCTTCATTTACTAAGACATAAAATAAAATAAAATAATCAATTACATTTCCTTAATAATAAAAATCTAATCGAAGGTGCAAGAGTTGCACTCCCATGACGAATCATGCGTCTCCATCATGACTTCTACATCCATCACCGCTGCATGTCCATACATAGGAGCATTTATATAATCTTTTACAGTCGTAGCTGCATCATCAACTAAAAACATTCGACATCAAAGGGGTGAGCACATATCACGGCTCAGTGAGCAAATAAAACAATGCAACAAACATATGCATGCATTCAATTCATATCTTTGGTCTGGTTCATAAGTTTGCAATGTACTATAGAAAGGGTAGGTGGCCGCCGCACCTCTATACACAAATGTGTGGAACCGCCCAATGGATCAAACACCATTGCTGCCCCCACATGCACCCACCATGGAATAGAGATAGAGCTAAAGTGCTTAGGATCACACCGCATCACACTTCCCCTGATGCTCTACCCATACCAACACGTAAGCCCTTGTTGGCGAGGGCTTGCAAACTGAGCTTGCAACTAACCAATCCTAATGTCAAACAGTGTATCTAAGGCCTCACCCCAACATCCCTCAATATGTCCATAGAGATAGAGCTAAGGCCCCCCGACAGAGTCAGAGACTACACGGTCTGAGACCACCTCCCCAGATGCCCTACGACGTAATAGTTCTACTAAGATAATGGCGATACGACGATGTTAGTGGACAAGACTTGAGTAGAGATAGAGCTAGAGTCTGGTGACCAGGATGAACCACAGTGTCACGTCCTCCCCCTGATGCCCCACTCGCATCAAGCACACTAATCACACATATACATCCACATGCATATTCCTAGCATCATCATCATCATCATGTTATAATAAACAAAATTAAATATGTATGAACAGTAATAACAGGAATAGTAGATGACATGTGATATACACATTACAATTATACAATCATAGAATCATACATGGTATTGGACTCAATAAATGAAAATAGTTTATTATTAGCCAATTAGTTTAGGTCTTGTTCCCTCACCTTTGGTTGAGCGTAGATCCTCGTTCAAGCTTTATGAATCACTTTTAAATCAGTAAAAAGGTCTAACAAGTCGATAGATTTTAATTAGAATTAATTCCAATAAATTTAGACTAACCTAAATCGTAGGGTCGCAGGTAGGGTAGCACCTAGGGTAGTAGTTTTCTATGACCCTAGGGTGTAGGGTCAGACGTGGGGTCGGATACCATTCGACCCTACGTGCGACCACACCCTCCGTGGGACTTCCCAAGGGCATGTGGTCGATCTTGTGATCTCGTAGGGTCGGATATCATTCGACCCTACGTGTGACCACACATATTCTGAATCAATCTTTCATTCTAAAGTCCATTCTTTCATGTTTAGATCCTTTGGCTTACTTTCATGGTCCATTCTATGATTATTCTATGGCTCAAAACTACAAGTTATACACTATTCATAGTCCATAATGATTTCCTCCATGGAATCTCTTGAAACTTATCCATGGATGGATGATTTGAGTTTTTCCTAACCCTATGTTCTTCATAACTATCCTATGATCTCTTATTCAGGTAAGGAATTAGGTTCATATGTTTATTCAGAGGTTTCTCTGAACTTCTTCCTCTTCCTTAGTCTTCTTCTTTAAGTTTCCTTCTCTTATTTTCTTCCTTCTCTTTCTCTTTCTCTCACATTCAATTAGGGTTGTAAAGGAGTGAAAGAGGCTAAGGGACGTCCTATTTATAGAGGAAAATCCTCCATAATAAGTCCCAATGAGTTTAGAAAAGATCCCCTTAGAATTAGGAAAGTTTCATAATTTTTGGTTTTTGTCTGTCATCGTAGGGTCGGACGTAGGGTCGCAGGATCCGTCGTCCCTACACCTTCTTAGTCATTCGACCCTATGACTAAAAAGTCATGGGTTGGACTTTTGTTGAGGTGGGGTCGACCCTACCTGTTTAGGCATGCGACCCTACCCTCACATTTACTGTTTTTGGGTTAGACTCATACTTGGTCTTGTGATTTCTTCATGCACTTGGTCCACTTGGCTCGACCATGATAGGTAGACCTGGTACAAGGTGGTAAGACCGGTTAGTTCGATACGGGTCTTACACGAACCCCCAAAGGTACCTCTAGCATCTCTTCCAGACGAACCCCCAAAGGTACCTCTCGCATCTCTTCCCGGGCAAACCCCCACAGGTATGTGTTCTTCTTCCTCTCTCTCTCCCCTCTTTCCCTTTCCCTCTCTATTTACGCTTTCACTATTTATTTGGTTTTTTTTTTCGATTCTCTATTATGCCATTTCCATTTCTCGGGTCTGCAAGAGTTCGCTAGTTTTTTTTTTTCAGGTTCGATTTCGTTTGCTTTCCAGGAATTTGGGTGTGATATCATAGAACTGATTGGAGGGCTCCAATTTTTTATTTCTATCCTTGAATTCTATGTTTAAGTTGAGCGCAAATGCACCATTTTTTTTTCCTTTCGTTTGAAATTATTGGAATTTAATCTCGGGTTGCTTTAGTTGCAACTTTGTTTTTTTGTTATGTTTATGAATAGTAGCTCTGGGTTTGTGCTTTTGTATTATTGCAGTCAAACAATCTCCAGTGGACGCTCGCCTCTGTTACCTTGATTAAACTTCTGCAGCTTATACTTTCCTTTCTCTTCTGGTACGTTGAAAGATGGATTGAAGGATATTGGAATTTATTGACTGAAACACTTACTATTCTTTTTAATATTCTGTTAATAAATAGACCCGGTCTCTTCATTTATTTTGGACGAGAAAGAGCACTATTGGGTAGTTTGGAGTTCCTCTGTCTTTCATTTTCCATATTTTTTCCAGTGAACTTGTAGGCACTAGTTGGCTGGCACTTATGCATCAATTGGGAAAAGGATTAGTCGACAGAATAACTAATATGACCCTTAATGTACTGAACCTCTTATTAATAGCATGAAAGGGAGATTGAACCACGAAAGGAAGATTGGCCAATTTAATTTGTGGGATCAAGGCCATACAAACTTAGGATGGATTAAACAGGCCTATGAGAAAGTATTTATTAATTCTGCTAGTACAATACTGGCTACATTAATGGAGGCCAAAGCAATGTGAAGACTCCTTTCCTTTCCTACTTAAAGGTTTCTTGGAAAGGACCAAAGGTAGGGGACTAGTGGTGTCCCTCAAGAGCTCAGATAGGTCGCTGGCCCCAGTGTCATGTTTCTGAAAAGAACCTTCCTTTTAATGGTTTGTAATATCTAAAACAATCTTGAGATACATTTACTATCTGGGTTTGAAGTTTGAACTAGTGTGAATGAATGAAACTCGGTGAGGGTGGATGAGTGAGTAATGGGGTTGCTAGCTGCAGCAATGAGCTGAGATAATGGGGTTGAGATATCTCCATTAGTTTCTTCTGCAGTTAGGGACCAGAACTGTTGCAAGGCTGAATCCTATAGGGCTATACTGGCTTACTTCTCACTTCACCTATTTGGCTAAAGTGAGAACATGGTTTGATCGTATTCACCAGCTCCTTTATTTATTGCTTTGCTTTATCAGAGTTGGCTTTCTTTCACAGTTTCTGGATCATTTCTCATTGGAACTTGAAAGTTGGAAGCCATAAGATACAATCTCTCTCTGTCTCTCTCTCCCTCTCTTGCTATGCTCTTATTTGGAGAAACCTTATGGTATGTCAATCATATTGTTAATGTTGGAGAAAGAAAAAACCCATTTATAATTTTCAAGTCTCTTTAGTTAAAGTTTCATGTAGCTGCCAAACAGTGTCTGTGAGCTTAAGTATTGTAATGAACATGTTATACTGTAGTTGATTATATGTATACTTGTTTTGATGAGCACATTCAATGACTATGATCAAAATGATTGGCTATGACTAGAAGTGAAAGCATAAAAAAATGAATCATCTTCAAGTTCTTAACTAAAAAAATGAATCATTTTCAAGTTCTCCTTTTAAACTTCCTTTGTGACACAAATCTCTGAAGGATGCTAGAACTCTCTGTAAATTTTCAACCATCTGCAAGAGCTCAATAAATAGAATGGGAATCATGTAGAAGAAGGTTTAGTTTTTGTGATTGTTTTATAAGAAAAAACGTGGATTAGAGTCCTATTAGTTGGTTAGATAATGTATAAGTCTTCAAAGAGGGTCAAATTACAGTCTTAGTTGAGTTGGAAATCTTGTTTTTATATAAATGCACTGCTTGAACATGCATTTTTCAGATTATGGGAATGAAATTTACGAGTTTCTTAAGTGGTTTGCCTGCTTATGAATTGTTAGTTGTGGCTGAAGGTAATATTTTCTTATCTCTTCTCCTTGAATCATTGGTTTTTCTTTTTGTTCTCTATTTTTTGTTCTTCTGCTTCTACTCTTCAATTTCTCAAACTTTGTTTTGTTATTGTCTGATCCTTGTACCTTTCAACCATAAAGCTGTTCTTTCTCAATTTCTAGTTTGTTTTCCCTCGGTAGTGTTCTCGGTACTGTTTACGGGTTCCATCCATAGTCCCATAGTAGTGTCTTTTGTTATTCTTAAGTTCAACCTTAAAAATCCATAACCCTAGGCTATGCTGCATCAATGGTATTGGATGAAAGTCAGGCTGAGGTATATCCCGATGGTATGAAATTCAACAACCAATGGGTCCTTTTTAGTTGAAATCATGTCGACCAATAGCAAGCAGTTTTCTACTTTGCTTACAAAAAGGGGAAAATAAGGAGAAGAAGAAAGAAAAGAAAAAGAAAAAAAGAAGAAGATAATAGCAACCGAAAACAACAGCATCATGTATCATTAGATCTTCAAGTGCATGTAGCTTTTCAGTAGATATGTATGTGTCTTGAAGTCTTTGATTTATCCCTTATTCACAAATTCTAAGCTCACATGGTATTGGTCTTTGTTTGCCAATTCTTAGTAGCAAACTCGTGCATTGCTGTAAAAACTGTACACTTTAGTATTGTAGACTGTAAATTTGACTAATGATGAGGTCGTAGATATTACAGATGTGATCGGTACTACACAACAACAACGATGGGAAGCATATCAAAAACAAATTGCAGATCAAATTGATGATGCATATCAACAATAAGGATGAACAAGTGTTTTTTTTCTTTTCTTTTTTTTTTAATCACGTAACTTTAGTATGATATTATAAAAATTATTATAGATAGAAAAACATTTATACTGTTTAACTTTGATCAGTTTGACAATTAGACAAATCTATTTGTATACTTTGAAGTATGTCTCAATCCGTGTTCTTTGGGTCATTTTGTTTGAATATTGTTATAGGTAATTTTTTCATAAAAAATATTATGTAATAAAAAGAAAAAAAAAAAAGGTTTTGTGCTTGACCACATGTATATGGTCATTGTTTCAACTGTTGAATATAGAAGTGGGAGAGCGAGAAATAATATTTTTGTCCCTCTACTGGACAAGAGAGAGATCGTTCCTGGTGACTAACTATAACCAGAATGCTAACTTGATGTTCTTTTCTGTCACTGAGGACACTTGTCAAATAAAGGCCATGACTAATAGAGAGGTTTTTTTTTTTTTTTTTCAATGAGGAAAGTTGGGATTTAAAAAAATTTTAAACCCATGCGACTTAAATTGTTAAGGCAATATAATATTAAACAATATTACTCAAATTGTCATATTTTCAAAGATTGTACTTCAGATATAAATAGATATAAATTGCACATCAGAACATACCAAACTTATTTCTCATTATAATGTATTATGTTTAGTGGTACCAAATGGTCATTATTTATTACTCATAATCTATTATCATAATTGATTTGTCACAAATAGCTGATAATAGATTATATAATACAAACCAAAGAGAGCCTAACTAAGGGATTAAAATGTCCAATCATAAGAGCCTAAAATTTTCAAGCGAACTTATGGTGGGCAGGGCTTGCAACCAAAGAGAGCCCAAGGGATTAAAATGTCTAATCATAAGAGTCTAAAATTTTCAACCGAACTTATGGTGGGCTGGGCTTGCCGGGCAAACTTGTACTCGTTAAATCCTAGTGTGTACCCAAACCGACAGCGTATCCTGTAAAACAACTCTCATGTGGGATCCACATCGTCTCCCGCCTGGATTTGGGTGGGAGACTGGGCGGTCCGGATGGATGGCCGCCATGTGGCACTCGGAGGGATCTGAGCCCTCCATCCAAGCCGACCCCCCAGTTGGCTCAATTTGTTGACTGGGCGATCGGCTCAGATGGAGGGCTCGGATCTCTCCGAGTGCGACATGGCGGCCATCCATCCGAGCCGCCAGTCTCCCGCACAAACCCAGGCGGGAGACGATTTCTTTGCTCTCATGTGATTGCTTGTAAAAGCTGAAATGGTGATGCTTCTTATTTTTCTTTGGGTAAGCAATGGTAATGCTTTCTATTGCCACCGACTTTTATGAACACAATTGCTTTTTTCGAAGTCGTTAGAAGTTATAACCATTTAGAACCGGACGAACATTTATAGGGCTTGCCTCGTTTGCTCCGTTCGCGGAGAATCTATATAGCCCCTTCTTCGTTTAGACCCTTACAGAGCTCCGAAAGAAGTGAGCATGATGTCGAGGACCACAATTTGCAGGGGAATTCTCACAAGAGACTCGGGTTTTGGACTTCGATCCATGTCCTCGTGGTGGGGACACGTTGAGCCGGCCCCGAAAGATCCAATTCTCGGCGTCACTGAAGCTTTTCTTGCTGACCCAAGTCCAGATAAAGTCAATGTTGGAGTTGTGAGCTTCTACCACTGAAATCTCTCTTTTGTTGATCATTTTGTTTACTTCATAAATGGTCTAGTTGTGATTGTTTTTCTGATCGTATAGGGGGCTTATCGTGACGATAATGGGAAACCTGTTGTTCTTCAATGCGTTAGAGAAGCAGAGAGGAGGATTGCTGGAAATCAGAATATGTAAGTCGTTAGACTTATTTTTTCAGTTGATTATTGTCTTCTGAATACTATTTAGAGAAATTTTACTGTTCCTTTTGCGATTGCTAATGCTTCTTCTTTTCCTCTAATTGAAACAACTGAAATTGTTATACATGTGGAATTATAGATTTGCGTATGTCTGTTGAATGTATGATTGTATGGATGTATCTGACACCACTTTGTGTTAGCGTCATTGCCACATCAGTTCAAACTTCCACAACCCCTCCTCTTTTTGTCGGAGACGCTATAGACATCCAGGCATTCTTGAACTGAAACTTCACGTTGTGTTCCTCTACCCCTCCCCATCTTGGTGATACTTTGTCTGGTAATTCATATTGTAAAGTGGATTTTACTTATATTCCTTTTGGCAGAACTTTCGAACTTGATATTATGAATTTTGATATGGCTTTTTCAGTACCATGAGAATTTCATTCTTTTTTCTCTGTTTGAAATTGCATCTAAGATATGGATCTTGTATGAGAATAACATATGGTGTATATAATCTACTTGTTATCATATTTAATCGAGTATGCTGAGTCCTTTCTTTTGATTCCTTACTTTTGATATTTGATTTATCACTTTTATATTGTTGTTTAATTATGTAAGGAATAAATTAGGCCAATTGATTTTGTAAAAAAGAACTGAGGTGGGTTAAATTTCAATACCCCATTATGTATGTTGCTAAACCTTCCACTCATATGAGTGCTATCAAACTGGACATACGCTGATCAACAAAGAGCCCCATTTTAGTTGCACACAAAAAAAAGATAAATCTCTCTGAGAAAGTGACAGGGACTCCTAAATGAAGTAGAGCTTATAGGTTTATGAAAATGACACTTTGAAAATAATGAAAAATAGAAAATGAAGCAGGAATATCTCCATTATAAATGCTTAAGCCTCTTTAGGGTAATTATGTTTTGGCTGGAAACAGGTTTCGGGTGCTAACTCTGGTCACCATGCAATTTTTTCACCTGCATAACTGATTGACTCATGATTTAAAAAATTGGATCCAAAATGGCACAGTCGTTAGAATCAGCTGATTCAAATCGGAATTGTAGGTGGCTGATCCCTATTTCTGCCAATTCTGTACAACAGAAAATGGAGCAGTCTAAAAGGTCAGACATTCCCTCTTTCTGGTTGTTCCCCTCTTCTTTTGATCACCAAAAACACATAAACGTTAAGAAAACTCACTGTTTTTCCCAAATCTACAAGTTTCTTAGCACAAAAACTGCAAACATTTAACATACGAAGAGTTCTAACTTCTCTCACATTCCATTTTTCTCCAGTCCAGCCAATTTTAACCGATTCAAGTTGGAATCTTGGAGACTGATCCGATGCCCGATTCCAAGTTTTTAAACTTATCATAGGCTTGATTTGAGTTATTGACTTTACTTCTCATCTTAACTCACTGTTTATACTAGCTTAACTCGATATGCTTAATCTGAGTTATTGACTTTACTTCTCATCTTTATTCTTTAACATGCTCCGTTTTTTCTATTTAAATCTTTTCCCAGGGAGTATCTTCCAATGGGAGGAAGTGTGAAAATGATGGAGGAAACACTGAAGCTAGCCTATGGAGAGAATTCTGATTTACTCAAAGAGAAAAGGATTGCTGCAGTACAAGCTCTTTCTGGAACTGGAGCTTGCCGACTTTTTGCAGACTTTCAAAAACGTTTTAGGCCTGATTCCCAAATTTACATCCCTGTGCCGACATGGGCAAAGTGAGTTTGTTTACTATTTGAAGCTTTGTTTCAGCACTTTTCTAGTGCATCGTAGATTCTACTGTGGTATAATTTCTGTCAGCCTTGTACGTGGACAGAAAATGGGTTTATGTCCTGCCCAGGAAGATTAGGTTGAATATTTTGACTGTTGTTATATCTTAACTAACTTTACTCTACCTGACATGGAGGATGGGAATAGAAAGGTTGTAGCTACTTACTTTTCGTTGTTTCTTATTCATTTGTTTCCAATTCTAATGCCATTGAGTTCTGCCACAGTCATCACAATATCTGGAGAGATGCTCAAGTTCCTCAGAGAACTTTCCACTACTACCATCCAGACACAAAAGGCTTAGATTATGCCACTCTTATGGATGATATAAAGGTATGAAAATTTTATCTTTAGTTTATCAATCAGTTTTTCTTTCGCATTTTATCAACCAGCTCTTCATTATCAAATTATTAAATCTCTTTGTAGAATGCTCCAAATGGCTCCTTCTTTTTGCTTCATGCATGTGCTCATAATCCAACTGGAGTGGATCCTACAGAGGAGCAATGGAGAGACATCTCATATCAGTTTAAGGTAGGTCATTTTATTGGATTTATATT
The DNA here is from genome assembly GCA_028583415.1 of Protea cynaroides. Classification (NCBI taxonomy): domain Eukaryota; kingdom Viridiplantae; phylum Streptophyta; class Magnoliopsida; order Proteales; family Proteaceae; genus Protea; species Protea cynaroides. The sequence continues at coordinate 11,114,236 of CM053267.1, read as the reverse complement.
TTAATCCTTGTCTGTTATTATTTTACAATCTCCAACTGACATGATATGCTGAAATATGCTTTGGATTCCAGGTAAAAGGTCATTTCCCCTTCTTTGACATGGCATATCAAGGCTTTGCAAGTGGTGATCCTGAGAGGGATGCAAAGGCTATCAGGATTTTCCTTGATGATGGCCATTCAATTGGATGCGCTCAGTCATATGCCAAAAATATGGGTCTCTATGGCCAGAGAGTTGGGTGTCTCAGGTAATTATTGAAAAAGGAAAATTATTGAAAAATTTCCTTTTATCAATGTGCAGAAGTTTTGCATCTACATATTCCTTTTGATCAATAAATTTGCTTCTTTCTTGATTTTGTTGATTCTTCAAAGGGTTTAGTTACTCATTTCGATGATGGTCTTGATTTCTTACTGACCGATGGGGAAGGAAGATGTAGAAGAGAGTTTTATGTGCTTCTGTTTGGGGGAGCTTATTTGGCTTCTGCTTATGGGCTTTTACCTTTCAAGCTTCTTGGCTGGAGGTGGAAAAGAATCCAAACTGGGACATTTCATTACGTCTGCCTTGTTGCCTCCTAGAAGCTGGCTTCTGGAAACCCAGAAGTTGAAACCCACAATCTTAGCCATGTATGCTCTATAACCTATCTATAGAGTAACAGATGTTAGTGGGGCCTTATTATTTATTTAATTTTTTAATTCTTTGAAAATTAAACCTTCTAAGCTTTTTATCTTAGGATTAAAATGGACTCTAGTGGATGAAATGATGTTAATTAGAGGAGGAAGGTCTAAACCTTCATCCTCATATGCTTCTATTTGTGCGTTTTTCTTCATTTTCTTTAATTCATTCTGTCATCAAGACATTTATGTCATCGAGAGATTTATGCAAGTAATGGTCTTTCCCATATTCTGTTACTTATTATTTTCTTCTTCACTGACAGTGTCGTGTGTGAAGATGAAAAGCAAGCAGTTGCTGTGAAAAGCCAGTTGCAACAAATTGCAAGGCCCATGTACAGCAATCCACCCGTCCATGGTGCTCTCATAGTTTCAACTATATTAAGTGATCCAGACCTAAAGAACTTGTGGCTGAAGGAAGTGAAGGTAGCTATCCGTCTCCACCAGTCTTTAAAATTTAGTCTAATTCGTTTTGGTTACGTAATTCTTGGAATCTTAAAGCTAAGCTGTTCATTTCAAAAATAATTATATGATCTATTAGATGTTAAACCATTGAGATGTTTATCGTGCCCCATCTTTCAGGGCATGGCAAATCGCATCATTGGAATGCGAACTGCAATAAGGGAAAACCTTGAGAAGCTAGACTCACCTCTATCTTGGGAGCACATAACTAAGCAAGTATGTATATATTTCCTAAGTTGTTTGTTTCATCGTCTCAACTACATATCTTGATTTTAATACTCTTTTTTTTTTTTTTCATAAGCAATACTTCCTTTTTTTGATACTTTGTGTTTTTATTGCCCATGCACACAGATTGGCATGTTTTGCTACAGTGGTCTTACCCCTGAACAGGTGGATCGCTTGACAAATGAGTTCCACATTTACATGACTCGTAATGGTCGCATCAGGTAAATCTCGTCTTATGAATCTGCTAACTATTCTATTGGTCTTCTATAGTGCTACATCTTAGTGACATGTTTTCAACGTTTACAGTATGGCAGGTGTTACTACAGGCAATGTAGGATACTTGGCAAATGCCATCCATGAGGTTACGAAATCAGGCTCGAAGTAAAACCAATATGTCAACTTCAATTGAGATGTTAGTTATCTAGAGTACATCTTTCCTAGGAATATATTTAAGTCATGAGTAGTGTAGATGGGAAATATAGGCAGATTTTAGATCATGAGCATTTCTAATAACTAGAGAGGGAGCTTAATATATTTTGATTGTAGGTTTGTAATTTTTCAAATTGTGCTTCATGAACAGTAGAGGGCAGGTTCTATTTATTAATCCCTTGGTTGGAATGACTTTTTCTCTTCTTTTTTTTTTTCTCATTTTCTACCCTCCGAATGAGTTGGGAGGCAAAATTTTGTATCAGAACAAAAGAAAATTACGAATGAAATTCAAATTACTTATAATTTTGGTGATTTTGTATCAGAACAAAAGAAAATGGTTAGTGAAATTCAAATCACAGAGGAGGCTTAATAATTTTGGTTTGTATTAGAACAAAGGAAAATGATGAAGTAAATTCAAATTGCAGAGGAGGTATAATAATTTTGGGCTGCTGATATTTGCCCTGTGCCACTTGAAGTTCGAAGAACAGGTATCTATTTGAATCTTCCTGTGTCCGAGCAGGTATTAAGTTTGCAAAAGATTTGGTATATTAGACACTTAAAAAGCAAACGAAGGGGAAATTTTCCTACGTGGTCCAGGTAGAGTGATGGGGTTTCTAGAACTTAGAAACATTCCCCGAAGGAAACCACCAGAATATTAAATAACACATGATTCGGATGAAAAATTTTTAAGTGAGAAATATAATATCCAAATTAGAAGTCGATCAATCAGAAGTTATAATGAACTCCTAGTATTATTGGAACTTGTAAGTTTAATAAGTATAAGTGATTTTTTTTATTTATAATAATTAGGAACTAGTAAGTGGCTTTTTTTTTTGTTTTGTTTTTTTATTATTACAGTAATTAGGCATTAGCATCATCTTCATTATCCAACTCAAGCCCTACTCCCTCAACATCCATATCGTAAACAAGAAAATCCTACAATTTTACCACATGATTCAAATCAACAACTAAAAATAAAAAAATCATAACATAGAAGTGATGGAAAATGAAATTTTTAAACATTTACCTCATGTTCGCGAGACTCTGGACCTTCCATCCGTTCATCTAAAGGATTTTCTAAGGCTAGTGGAGCATTACTTTTCCTTAACTGTCTCTCCCTAAGCCTTAGGTTGTAGTGAACATTTATTAAGTCATTCAACATTTTTTGGCTTAGTCTATTGCGTCTCTTTGTATGCATTTGATCAAAAGTGCTTCAGTTACGTTCACAACCAGAAAGAAAAGTGCAAATTTGACTGGGTGCTCTCACGATAGTTCGTGTCAATCGAGGACAAGTGATTCCATTGTCTCCACCTAGAAGCTTAAATTATAATATAAATATTAAATATAATTAATCTGGATCGTAGTTAAATAGGTATGCAATATGAAACAACGATGATAAACGTTTTCATCTATGTAATTTTTGACGACCAGGATCATGAGTAGAACAGGTTGCAATAGCAAGTTGAGTCTATAATCACCCTTCGCTGTAACATAGTCTGCAATATAAAAATAACACAAAGAAGTAATAATAGCAAGTTGGGGGTGGTTGCATTTTCATAAATGATTTATTATAAATAATTTATAAACATAAATATAAACTATACTGAAGAGCGCCTAACAAGGGGAGCAAAACAATTGCATATTGAGTAAACATGTGTCCAAAAAGTCTTGCTTCGAACAATCTTCTCAACTTATTTTCTGGCAACCAACTTTGCATATCGAGAATTCTACCACTTATCAGAATCAAACATCCTTCTCAAATCTCTTCTAGGATTCATCAAGTTATCCAATGCAATGTAATGTGTGGCAAACCTTATAGAAGTAGGCCACATAAGATCTTTCCTTTTTCATGAACGAACTTCTCATCAGATTAAGAACCCAACAATGATTATAAATGAATTTTGTAAACTTCCTCTCCTTCTCAATGCAAGCACTCACTTTTTTAATTTTTGAATGTCTTCCAAAATAAGATCAATGCAGTAAGCAAGTAGTACAAGGGACCCTAGCTATAGAATGTCTTACACTTCTCAACAGCCAAAAGCTTTCCTAGAGCCTTGTAAGTAGATTGTTTATCAGTTAAAATTTGGATAACATTTTCAATACCAACATTCTTCATTATCTTGTCAGACAAATTGACCAAATTGACCTTGTCCTTGCGTATGCCAGATGCAATAAGAAATACACAAGAAAATTAATCAAAGATATTTGTCTGGTCAGTCCAACCATCAGCCTTAATTGTGCACCCAGTTTGCTTCCAAGATGGTCTGAATTCTTTCAAGTTCTTCTCAACCGTGTCCATCTCTTTCTTACGTAGTCTACCAGCAATTTCCTTTTGTGATGGACGCCTCAATCCTTGTCCACACTCTGCTATTTTATTCACCATTGCACTGCAATAAGGTGAATTTGCTATATTAAATGGAATTGCAGCATGATAGAAAATTCTAGCAATCCCGCAATTACATTCTCTCTTGCTTCAGCCGGACTGGTACGTGTCTTTTAACTTCATTTGCTTGATTTTCTGATTCAAACTTGTTTGTTCGTTTTATTGATTACCTAAGTCTGATTTGAGCTTCCACCAACTTTTTGTTTCCTCTCAATTCTTTTGCTGCCCCTTTTTGCTGTTACCAGTTCTACCTTCTCTGCTTTCAAGTCCAAAGTCCAGTCTCTTGTTCTTTTATTTTTTTTCCTTGTTGCTTGAATAAGACTATAAAAAATTTCCTCACTTTTTTCTGCAACATCATCAGTTACTTGCTTACATTGCATTACCTCCCCCTTAATTCCAATTAAATGATTCTTGAATCTATTTAACCCTCTACTAACAATTTTTTCACAAAATTTACATTTGACCTTCTTTCGATGATCTATTGGTTGGCAATAGGCCCAGCCTATAAGCCTTAATGGAGATGTACATACTTCCATGTCCAATGTAGAACGCTTGTGTTCGATGCCATGCTGCCGTCAAGTTCCTATTGTTTCTTTAATGGAGACTGCCTTCTGGTTTTCCAGTCTCTCTCACAATGATATTGTTGCTGCTGAAACCGGGGCTGCTGATATGTCAAATTTCCTGCAAGACTGAAGATGGGTTAGTGGAGTCGGGTGAAAGGCCCGACGTCCACTCCGATGGTTAAGTCAGTATCAGAGCAACCAGTTTGAAATCTACCAGAAGATGGTAAACTTCTTAAGAGAAGGGGTTTCTTGAGTATTCTTCAAGAGATTGACTGATTGGATTTTGCATACCTTTCCTTATGCCCATCTTCAGGTTTTATAGTAGGTGTGTCACCTTCTCTAGAGGACGTCACGGTCGGGGATGGAGTGGATGACTCAAAGGCTATGATTTCGTGAGAGCCGAGTATGGCGAGCATGACCGTTGGATCCGCCTGGGTTAAGGTAGGTGTCCTTTAGATGAGGATCCTGCGATCATGCTCGAGCGCCGCTCTGGTGTCCATTGATTACTGTGCACACTCCACTCAGAAATTGACCTTGATTACCTCTTGCTTATAATCCTTCCAAGATCTCTACAAATTGTCCATAGTTCCGCCATATATGAGTATCCAAGTGCCCCTTCCCATCGTGATTATGACGTCTAGGAAATGACACCTAGTGGGACGAGTGTCACTTCCTTGCATGAGCCGGAAGCAGACACGCGCCTTGCAGGGATAGGCGGGGGAGATGCACTATCAATAGATATGTATTGATGGAATCCACATATCCTTCTGGAAACTAGAATCCCCTTATCTATATACCTCCCTATAATTGTCTCCTATCAAGATTAGTTATAAAGGGATGGTGGGTCCCACTTAGCACACATGTCAAGCTGACTTAGCCACATCAGTCCAACATTCTCCCACTTGGTCCATATTGCCACAAGTCAAGTGAGTGTATGAGTGTAATGTGTTGCTAGTGTTGTATGGTGATACATGAACATTAGTTCCTCAAACATTAAGATGAAAACTCCAAATTATGAATCATTGCGGTACATGTCCATTATGTCGGAGACTCCCTTCTATATATTACAATGAGATGTCATTTCCACAATGAATCCTAATGTGGGTAGTCCCAAAATTTTAGTGAATCAATCTCATGATTAATTCAGAA